>LR991024.1:5460424-5848470 GCA_905163495.3 Cosmia trapezina
AGAATTGAAGTTAACATCTGGAATGTTCGATATTTTTGCGCTATTTTAATATGATAATATTCGAGATTTCTGCATTTCTTCTGCCCAATATCTAGAATACCTATAATAAAACTGTTACGTTTAATAAATGCAAATATACGTAAATAAACTAAATAAGAAACATATAAAAATATTTCAGTGTAGGTAATAAAATTTCGAAAATATTCTAGGATCATGAAAATTGAATTATTTTTCACTGGAAACTTTGGTTTTGTTATTAGAAACTAAGATACTTAAAATCTAAGTTATTTGATAAAAGTATTAATGCCACACAGAGATTCTAAAAATTATATGGCTAAAAATTCCATTCAATATAAAAAGTTAGATTATGCAAAAGCAACTTCTGCATCTCTATGGAAATTAAAAATACAATCATGTTTGACTTTTATCATCTGTGCTGAGGAGTTAGCAGCCTCAAAATATTTGTATTACACAATGACATTATACATCTAGACGTTGCCATGATTACAGTGTGAAGTGTGGAAGTGAGACACATATATACGAAATAATTGGGAAAATTGAGACAAAGCATCGTATCTTCTGTCCCTTACGGCGTGCCGAATTTTTGCATGGCAAATTTAAAAAATGTTGCCAAACAAAGTACTTTCACTGTTACAAAATTTATCTTGCGTCGATTAATTTAACATTTTTGGACAGTTTTTGCATTGTGCGAATGTATAGACATGGGTTTCAGTCCAAAATATGGAAGATTTCTTACGTTAAACCTCATTTCTCATACCACATAACCTAGAAAAAGTATAATATCGCTGTCTCATGACCGGACACGCGGTGGCTCGATCTAGATGTATATTATCTAAGGTATCACATATCTACTCCTTCAAACGTCGTAGTTTTTCCTCATAAACATTGTTTATTTGATTTTGCTTAACCATTTATTTTAGCTGCTAATATTTGTTATATTATATGACTGGTTTGTACAACTTTTTCTGGTAGAACGAGACATATAGAGCATTTCCAAATCGTCGGCTACTCTAACCACAGACAAAAATAAATTTTGTATCGACAAAAGGTCAATTACATTAGTGACTAAGTGCATCAACGCATTATCGGAGTGGACCGTAGATTCGTTTGGTTTTTCTCAATACTTTTTATTCTTAGAATGGAAGACTTCGAAATAGCTGAGATTAACTTCAACACTTAACTTTAAACAACGTTTCTGAGCAAAACAGCTTCCTAATTTAAAATTCATCATGGCGGGCGAGCGCTTCGCCGAAGTCAGTTGCTTGCGAGCCGACGAAGAGGTCGTATTTGTCAAGAATCTCTGTTTTAGTGAGTTTTTCGTCGGCATCCGTGTCTGCTTCGAAGACTAGGTGTCTTGCTTCTGCTTCGGCGTGGTCGAACTCAGGAGGTGCGATCCAGTCTTTGACTTCGCTCTCGTCCATGAACCCGTCTTTGTCTGTGTCTCTGTTGAAAAATGTGGCGTTTAGTTGTGACGTCATCGTAACCGACCGCTAATCTATTTGCTAGCAACGAATTATGATTTTAGTAATTTTAGGGATCCAATCATAACACGTAACAATATAAGAAAAACATAAGACTTGCGGGGCAGTCTTGCCTTTTCAGAACTACGTTTAAAACGATGTAACAAAACTCATCACTACATAATTATAAAACAGTCTACCCGCCGCGTCTATCTGTCTGTCTGAACGGGATAAACGCAAAAACTGCCGAATATATTGGACGGAGTGATTCATGAGGAAGGTGTATATATAATTCATAAAGGTTTTGTGTAAATTAGCTGAAATATGACGATGATTGTTGAAGATGTCGGAAAATATCATGCCAACTGAGAACTTTACTGGCGTGCGCCGCGAAAGCCAATAGTTTTATGAAAGCAATGTATTACGGATTTAATACATTGTTTACTTGGATTAACACCTAGGCCTGCAGTACGTTTCCGTGGGATATTTTCCGATATAAACGCGGGCGAAGCCGCGGGCAAAAGCTAGTTAAAAATAAATATGACGAGTTTTCGAATCTGGTATAATGTAACGTAATCAATCTTATCTGAACTCTTATCATGTAGCTATTTAACCGTATAAAATTAATTAATTAGGTATTTGTTGCCTACACTATACCACTGCACACTTCAGCAACTAACACAAACCCGTATTACGATTTCTAATAATATTCGACCAACATCTGACCATCATTACGACTGCCCTTCTTTTCTTACGAGATCTATAAAATAGGGGCTCGTGGCTGAATAATCACAGCCACACGGATCTATCGAAGGTTAAACTACGCTTACCGCGTACAGTTCGGGATGGGTGACCACCCACTACATATCGAGACCCGTCCGTGCCTCGGAAAGCAACGTTAAGCCGTTAGTCCCCGCTGTCATTCGTAGATCTTTGACAGTCGTTTCGGGTAATCAGTCTGACAACGAGTCTTACCAATGGGTATCGTTTTACCCAGCAACTGGGTTGTGGAGGCAGTCACTCTATGTAAAATACTGGTATTTAGCTGCATTCCATTAGACTAGAACATACGACCCCAACATAGTTGGAAAAAGGCTAGGCAGATTGATTGAGTTCGATAAAATATCTTCGAAGTAATCTCGAGAAACATTTTTGTACAAAAGTGGGACTAAAAGAGCCATTTAAAGAAGAGTAAATGTAGAACAAAAGTCTACATTGTTGTCACTATAAATATGGCAATAAAAATGCATGACAACAGACTGGCCGGCCATAATGTCCAGTGTCAATACACTCAATGGAGCTAAATTGATATTGTTGTGGTAGCGGACGATGGCCGAATGACGCCTGCTTATTGACATGATTTGTGTATCACTGTGAATGACTGGGTTATTGTGAAAGAGCAATGAACTAGGAATATCTTTAACTAGCTGACCCGACAGACGTTGTCCTGTCCCAATTCCAATATTCCCATATAAAATCCACTTTCAGTTGTCCAGAATTTTCCAATTTTCCCGGCAACTTTTCCAATTTTTCTCATCGTTTAATCCTTCTCGGGACTACGTCAAACATTTCAAAACCAAAATCAGCTAAATCGGCCCAGCCGTTCTTGAGTTATAAAATTACAACGAAAAGTGGCATTGATTTTTATAGATATAGATTATATACAGGGTGTAAGGGACAGCCCTCCGCAAACTAACAGGGTGCATTCAGCTCCTCATTTTGAATCATATTCTACCGGAAATTTTCTCAGGAAAATTTTAATTTTTTCAATTTTTTTTTCAGTTACATTTTCATTATTTCAATGTAAAATTGCATTGTGTGTTCGCAGCATTCCATTTATGTAAAAAAAAAACTGCAAAAAAAAAAAACAACAAAAAAAAACCAGCAATGGATGTTGAAATACTCTAACCAACGACGCGTGTAATCAGCTGTTCACTTTCTGTCTAGCTACAGAGTTCATCGAACTCACCGCATACCTATTACCTACCCCTCCCAACCAGTAATAGACGTTCCGATATGTGTACAAAAACACAAACAAATCAGGTTTATTGGATTCCCTTAACGTTCCTGAAAAAATTTCATGTACCAGTCATCTTAGTAAGACATACTGAATTCACCCTATCAGTTTGCGGAGGGCTGTCCCTTACACCCTGTAGATTATTATGCGAATTGTTCCTTTTAAGAACGATTTAACGAAAGAAACGAACGAACGTGGAATGATGTGATAAGGCAACGGTGCGGTTTAAAAGAAGATGTAGTGACAAAAATTGAAAAGAGTATGTTTAGATGGTTTGCTTATGTTGAGAGGATGAATGAAAGGCGACTAACAAAACAAGGCAAATGTGAGTGGAAACGCTGGGAGGGGACGCCCTAGGAAGACATACCTTAGGCTGAGGCTACAGTAAGCAGCGATTTGCGATGCGACTGGAAGAGCGAAACAAATAACGAGAGTAATATTTGATGTACGGTGTAGCCACATACGTGAGCATTCATTTATTTGTTTCAATCGCTCATGTGTCGCAGGTCGCGTCGAGGCCTAATGTAGCTTCAGCCTTATTGGTGATGTTCTTATAGAAAAAAAAAAAGGTCAGGTGCGTAGTAGGTACTCGCAACCGCCGTGCGTGTATGATCAGATGTATGAACGTAAACGTGGCAAAAGGAGTATGTAAGGATCGTAGCAGGTGGCGTTCTGTAGTTTCTGCCTACCCCCATGGGAAGAAGGCGTGAGTATATGTACGTATGTGTTTTACGAGTCTGAGAACGATTTTGCCTGTATCCAATGAAAAAAAAAAACATTAACACTAACGCTTCCAAAGAATAATTGTGTGGTCTCATTATACTAAGCTACAAAATCAGCAGTATTTATACAATACGTTTGATTGGATTTGGGCATTCCGTGGTGTAGATAGTATTCAGTTCCTGAAAGTCAGAGTCGAATCTATTGTCTACTAGCTGACCTGACAGACGTATTTTTATAATTTGTTGTTAATTTTTTTTTTTTTTTATGATAATGATAATGATAATAGCCTTTTATTCCTAAACATAGGGTTACAAGAGGACCCTAAGTTAGTTCGGTGTGCCTTTCGGCATAGGCCTCCTCCAATTCCTTCCAATGGATCCTGTCCCTTGCTACTCTCAACCAGAATGGTCCCGCTGTCTGTTTCAAGTCATCTTCCCATCTCCTGACTTGGCGACCTCTTCCTCTTTTGCCGTCTCTTGGTTGCCAGAGGGTGACTTGCTTGCTCCATTTGTTAGTGGGATGGCGTAGCAAATGTCCAGCCCATCTCCATTTTTATTTATTAAGGGATAATAAACAACTACAACATATATACACATAATATATGATTAACAAAACTTTGAGTAGTAATGTTGCAGTCCACTGCATTATCCACAGATAAAACTTATTTGAGAATAAAAGCGGCAATCTGTGAAAATTTCAACTGTCTGCCTATTACGTTTCATGAGATACAGGCTTCTGACAGACAGACGGACAGCGGAGGCTTAGTAATAGGGTTCTGTTGGGTGCCAGTGAAGGTTCCCCTAAAAATGAACCTTCACTCGAGTAAAACGTCTGATATCAGCTTTATGGCATGGAGTTTACAGTCGAAACATTAATAATAACACACCTGTACCCATGGAACTGCTCCCTCTCTTGCTTGACCCAGTCGGGCTCGTCTTCATCCTCACCATCTTCAGGCTTGTACATGTCGCCGATGTACTCGTCCAAGGACACCTTGCCGTCCTGCAATATTCAGTAAAAGCTTTTAGTATTATATGATCGGGAAACAGTAATACTAGGTGTAGTTTTCTTTTGTAAAGAGGATGAACGTAAGTTATGATATGCGGGGGAACATTTTTAGCAGTTGTCATCTGATTACGAGTCTTGTAAAGGTAAACGCCATTCCAAGGTTCCTGAACCCGACCAAGATTATGTCTGAACTTCAAGAGACTGTGACTTCTGTTCTGGTGTTTCTTCTCAGGATAGTCAGATGGGAAACCCAAACCTCTATTTATATTATTTTTGACGTGATAGACTGGGATAAAAGTAGCCTATCCAGGGTGTCAGTTACCTCCATACCAAATTGTATCAAAATTGGTCCAGCCGTTTGAGCGTCAAGAAGTGACAAACACACTCACAAACTTTCGCCTTTATAATATTTGTGTGATTTACCGAAGTCAATAATTTATCAAACACTATCACACCATTATTTTCTCCACCACATAACTCTAAATTAGACATAAACATAGTTTTATCACCTGTATTTTTACTTTGTACATAGTATACCTATTACTAAGATATAGGTAAGTATGTGGATAAATCGTAGTCATCCTCCATAAGAGGGTAAGTAGGTATATTGTCGAGTTTACAGCAAATAGGTTTTTTTTAAAGGGACTTTCACGGTTTGGGAAATCAACCTCCCCGTCCCCCAGAGAGAAACATTTGCTCCCCCTTTTAGCGAAAACCTAGATACGCGCCTGCACTATCAGGATTACTTTCTTAAATCTGTATTACCTAAATAGATAGAAGATACTCATTAAAAACCAGCCTATTTTAATGCAAGGTTTCTTATGAGATGCTATTATTACCTTATCTTTATCGATGTCCTCCATAGTCTCAAGTACGACAACATCCCTCATTTCGGAGTGGTCCTCCGGGTGAAGGAACGCAGCGAACTCCGTGCGGTTCAACGCGTCATTTTCGTCGGCGTCTGAAGATGAAAACATATAATTAATAATAAAAAAAAATTCGCTGACAGACAACGCAGAGTCTAAACCGCTGGGTTTTTAGGCTCTGCGTTGTCTGTCAATCTTGAAATTATGCACAAGAGTGCAAGGGTTCAAGAAGTGCAAGAACAAGAGTTCTTTATTCAGGGTGTCCCAAAAATCAATGGCAAGCCGGAAACGGGTGATAGGCAAATTGGTGACAGTTCACAGAAAAATCACTACATAGTATAAAACAAATTACATAGTACAAAACAAAGTCGCTTCCCGCTGTCTGTCCCTATGTATGCTTAGATCCTTAAAACTAAGCAACGGATTTTGATGCGGTTTTTTTTAATTATTCAAGAGGAAGGTTTATATGTAAAAACATTCGCGAACGAAGCCGCGGGCAAAAGCTAGTTATAAAAAAAATATATCTCTAATATCTGAATGACGGTCTGTGAGCCGCCACCCGCGACATATAATTTGGCCATCCACCCTGCCGGCTACTGTAGCCACGAGGCCATTTGCAACAATCTGTCAATTTTAGTTCCTGAGACGCTCGAGCGGGGCGCTTTGAATCGGCACAAAAATCAACTGTCATTTTCTTATAGTATATTTTGTCCAGTGTACTTGTTTATTAGAGGTCAGTGATGGTTGCCTGTCAATAATTAAGGAACTTCATAGGCGTGCTTATATCAAAAGTAATAAATGGTTGGAAAGATTATACTTACATAAATAATCTCTACAGACTATATTACGTATATCAAACAAAGACTATTACTTCACATAACGTTTTGATTACCGTACAGTAACAATCACAAATTGCGATTCCTGGTTAGCCGCCTACAGTTCCAACAATGACTTGTTTCCTTCAATTGACTTATAACTTCCAATAGAACAATAAGCAGGTCACATAATAGCCAAGTATGTATGTTTGCTACTATAAGTAAGTACTACTATTAGTACACCCAGGCCTTGATATCAACATAAGCATAAATCAGCCCATAAAGTTCCCACTGCTGGGACACAGGCCTCCTCTTGATGAGAGGGAGTGGGCCTTAATCCACCACACGGGCCCAGTGCGGGTTGGTAGATGTCGCATGTCTTCGAATTTTTGGTTCTACGACATGCTGGTTTTCGAGTTTTTAGAGCAGAGGTGATGAAATAATTTACAATAAGTAAAGCGCCTGTCGGGGTTCGAACCTACGACCTACAACTCATAATAAAGCCGGGTACTCACTAGCGAGCCGTAACCGTTGTTACCAAAAAACATAGTGTGTACCTACGTGGTTCGCAAACCTGCTGACGAGCGGCTCACAGCGAGCCGACAACTGTTTGATAACAGTTACAGCTCGCTAAATGAGTACGCTCGGTGAAAGCGTTCGGGCGACGCCATGAGCCTACTGTAACACGCGTACACATTGGAACCTATAGTATAGTTAAAATCTCGCTGCAGACTCGGTCATAAATCATTCGAGTGTTTCGCTCTCTTTCCCACTCACGGGCCTTATGGGCAGGCCACGCCCACACGTAGTCCTGTGCATTATTGCAGTCGATGAGTGATATCGATAGTTTTATATATTTATAAATGGGTGATAGAAATAAATACTCATTTTTTTTATTTTATTACCAAATTTACTACAAAGCATATTAAATATATAAACAAAAGAACGTATATATAAAACTAAAAATAGAAAATTAAAATTCTTCGTCTGAGTCATCGTCATCATCTGTTATCGATAATGGCCTTGAGCGCGCGCAACTAGCGCACATCCCTACTCCGATTATGATTTATGACCAAGTCTGCAGCGAGATTTTAACTATACTATAGTTACTGTCTAACGCAAGTTACTGTTACAGTTACAGCTCGTTAGTGAGTAGGTACCCGAGTCGCGGCCGTTATCACTGTACCACTGCTAACTTCACTGCACACGGACTTGACATAATCAACTACTATGTCAAACCTATTATAGTTTCAATGTATAGGTATGTATTTTGTGTGTATTTTTTTCTTTTCTTTAGGCCGCATAGTTTTCGACTTTTGATGAAAAATGTTTAAAAAAATACCGTTCCCGGCACCGCCTTATCGCAGAAGTTTGCTTAGATAAAAATCTGAAATTATTCTATGTAATAGAAGTTTATGTATAAATTACAGGAAAAATAAAACGATGTCTCTAAATAGCACAGTTTTTCTGATATCAACCGAAATTACATTAGAAATCATGGTCCGGAACAACATGGTACCCTTGACCGGTTTTTTTTTTGTGTTACAAGTAGGTAGGTAGGTATTTAGTTTGTATTATTAATTTATTACCTTCCCGTGCGAGTCCTAATATACAACGTGTAATGCTAAATGCGCAAAACCTCTTAAGGGGTCATTGTACTCATCATTATGAACAACTTTTACTATGGGGCCAAACCTGAAATCGCGAAAAAAAAATCAGCTGTTCAGTACATTTTGACGAAATTTGCGAACATAAATGTACTGAACAGCTGATTTTTTTTTCGCGATTTCAGGTTTGGTCCCATGGTAAAAGTTGTTCATAATGATGAGTACAATGACCCCTTAAGAGGTTTTGCGCATTTAGCATTACACGTTGTATAACATTAGTTTTTGTTTATACTAAACCTCTTAAGGGGTTATTGTACTCATCATTATGAACAACTTTTACTATAGGACCAAACCTGAAATCGCGAAAAAAAAATCAGCTGTTCAGTACATTTATCTACATCAAACTCGTCAAAATGCACAACACACACAGCTGATTTTTTTTTCGCGATTTCAAGGTTGATCCCATAGAAAAAAATGTTCAAAATGATGAGTACAATGACCCCTTAAGAGGTTTAGTATAAACAAAAACTAATGTTGTATATTTTTCCTATCTTTGCTCTATTATTTTTTGTCAAGGTCACCTTAGCATAATAACTTACCAGCATAAGTCCACCTTCTACGATCCCTCTTCAGCAGGTTGGTGTACGTGAAACCTTCGCTGTTAGGCAGCTTGAGTTCCTTCGGGTCCATCTCATCCATAAAGCCGTACACGTTCTCTCTGTATGCCTACAAAAAAAAAAACATTTGATTCGTAATTAAAATAAATCACCGCTGGTATGCGTCATTGAATACAATTTTCACATTGAAAAGAATTCAATGGATCATGGTGGTATGGTTTTGATAGATAAAATGTACGTTAAAAAAGCGACATGATAAATAGCGTTTGATAAAACTTGCGGTTGATAAAACGGTATGCTCTTTAGTTATCACATTAAAACACTCATCAACACCAATCAATCTGCCTAGCCTTTTCCCAACTATGTTTGGGTCGGCTTCCAGTCTAACCGGATGCAGCTGAATATTTTACATGGAGCGACTTATCTGACCTCCACAACCCAGTTTCTGGGGTAATACGATACCCCTTGGTAAGACTGGTTGGCAGGCTTTCGGGCTTCTGACGACCCGTAACTACTGTCAAAGATCCACGACGTGCTTTCAGAGGCACGGAGGAGTCTCGGTATGTAAAGTTGGTCACCCATCCACGTACCAACCGCGGCAAGCGTAGCTTAACCTGATGGATCGCTCCGTGCGGCTGTTATTATTTAGCCAGGAGCTCTTCTACACTCATCAACACCATAGCTGTATTAACTGCCGACCCCTCGAAGCAACACTTACTTTTATTTTGACAAACTAATATTAGCCTAATACAAAAGTAGCTAAAGTTGAATTTAATTTGTTATCGAAAAAATCTCTTTACCGCCGAGCCGATGTTCTTCGCTGACCTTGAAAAGCACGCCATATTTTCTACAAATCAATTTATTTTACAAACTCCTCACCTCCCAAGCGATAAGTTCATCGTTGTTAGGGTTATGCTGTCTCCAGTGGCGGTCAACATCCTCAGTGATATAACGCTTCTGAGTGTATCTGATCCAATCCTTCAGTTCCACTAGCGTCACAAAGCCGTCCTTGTCTCCGTCAATCTTGTCCACGATTATTCTAGAAAGAATTTAATCAAATTATTCACTGTCGCGCTTGATAATAGGGTCAGTGAACTGTGATAGATGAAGTTTTTATGTAGGTACTTTATTATAACGTAAGATGCTGTGTGTATGTGTAACAAATTAATTATTACTAAGTACTCTGTTTGGATACACATTGCTGAGCAGTGTCTGTCTATAATTACCTGATTGATACACACCTAGACTCAAATTACATTTTGTTATAGAATTATCTAAGACAACTAGCGGAGCCGACAGACGTTATCCTGTCTGATCGATCCTAGAACCCGACTGCAGCGCCACCTACCGGGTCCAATTGTGTTTTCAAACCAGCCAGAAACCCATTGAAATATACACGCAAAATTTCATCTAAATCGGTCCAGCCGTTTAGGAGGAGTTAGGTGACAAACACACACAGAAGAATTTAAGCAACGTGTTTATATTGAGAGTATCTTTTACATTAACATCAATCCTGTAATCCCCGAAGGGTTAGAATTAACTTTTACTCAACTACTTTACCAAATGTACTTCTAGAAATAATGTAGAGTGATCTGTAAACACCACTTTATCTAAAAGTTATTTCGACAAACATAGAAACAGACTTTAGATACATTACTCAACATTTAAGGACTAATACGACGATTACTCAGTAGCACTCCCTATTGAAATCTGATAAAAATAGAAAATAAATTGCATCGCTTATGAGTTAATTTTTTTGAACATGCTAATCTCTGGAACTACCGGTTGGATTTGAAAAAATATTTTGGCATTTGATAGCCCAATTCCTGAGGAAGGATATAGGCTATTTAACATCACGCTAGAACCCTTAGGAGCCGAGTAAAAAGAAAAAAATACAGAAAGAATGCTAAGCAAAAATGAAATAATAGCACAGGCAGGTGATCCGATGCGATGGGGTGGGTCGGGGCGAATATTCCCAGTTGCTCCCACATGGATTGCCACCAGGTGACAATCGGGGAATAAGATTCGGGAGGTTATTGCCCTCACTTTAAATAGCTGTACACTGCGTAGTGGATCGCCAACCCCCAAACCACATTGGAACAGTCTGACCGCCAAACCCCTCATCGCGGCCGTAAGACAGACAGCGATGAGGGGGTTTGCGATCCACGCCGCAGTGTACAGTGGTTTGAAGTGGGGGCAATAACTTCCCAGTCGCCACTTGCCACCAGGTGGCAATCCATGTGGGGGCGAGTAGGAATATTCGGGTCGGGGGAACAAGAAAGTTCACGCTTACGAAGTCGCGGGCAGAAGCTAGTATTCCATAAAAATAAAATAAATAGTGTTTTATTGCAGGCAAGAGTACCCATAGACAAGAAACAAATAAAAAATAGCAAATAAATCATTAATAATCATAAAATATCATTCCATTCATTCATAAAAATACAATTCCATCCATTCGTAAAAATATTCATATATATTCATTCATTACATTAAATTATAAATCATTAAAAAGTACCAATAAAAAACATTCAAATTAAAACATGGAGGTATGTATAGGTACCTTAGTCGAAATGTGGGTGAACTTTGCCTAACCTAACCCTTCGGGGAATTCAGGCATGTCCAAAAAAATATTAATTTTTATTTTATTTTCTTATTCTTGCCAGATAAATACTTAACAAAATAAAAGATAACATGGAACACCAATTTACTGTTATATTCATTCAATAATTAAATATAATTAACTTATATGTAGGCATACATGATACATACTATAATCATTGTTTTAAAAATATCTAGACTGTACACACAGATGGTCTGAACTGTTATCAACTAGTTAAACTAACCCACTTTGTGTGGGTGAGATCATTGACACACTGAGATAATCTCAAGATGCAGGAAATTGGAAGATCTGCTGTTTAACTCAAACTTGCTTGAATGTTGGACTTATCTATACCTAGTAATTTAATAAAGCTGCAGAGTTTGTTTGTTTGAATACACTAATCTCTGGAACTACCAGTCAGACCAGTCGGTCAGACTAGATGCCTTTGGCTGACTTTTTACATAATGCTTATTCATTACATGATGATGATGATTTCTACCAGTTTACTCCTACCTACTGCAAGCTTTGTTAAAGAACTTCGTTCCAAAAAAGTCAGAAAGTATGCTAAGCGAAAACGAAGTTATTATTATTTTGGTTAAACACACTAGCAGCTAATTTAACGTAGCTAATTTAAAGTACTATAAATAATCAGACTTTTTAAATTAAATGGCACGTGAAACCGCGGGGCACAGCTAGTCATGTTATAATTTTGTTTTATAGATATTTGATGCATAACATGGAAATTGCAATGTCTGGGTTTGGTTGATTATTGGCACTGGTCACAGCTTAAATTATCTTTTTTATTTTTTATTATAAGATAGCAAGAAGTGCACTATATTCAGAGGATTCATGGGAATAAGAATGAATTTACAGTACGGCCGATTTGTCTTGGGAAGTCCGAACTTCATGCAGAAGGCTGTGCAGTATCATTTTTAGGAACCAAATGGTGACATGAGGCGAGTGTGAGTGAGATAACATACGCAAAAGTTCATAGTGCCTATGTTCAGATCTGCCAAGATATTTCGCCCGTACTCTATGCAAAGTGCAAAGGGAATAAAATGTCCAAACAAACTGTGACAGAACAACAGGTTACTTTGTGCCTATAGATTATTTAGGTACTGCTACAGAATAATATGCATATAATGGATTTGATGATGATATTGGAAGAATAGTGGTCGAAAATAGGCTGAAATAATCAGATTAAACTTGTTATATGAACTAGAAGAAATGGGAAATCAGGTAACTTGTTTCAACTCACCCTAATCTCCTTTTGCTTTCTTCGGGAGGCAGCTGATCAAATGTCTTTGCCTGATCTTCACCCAAAAAGGCATCATGATCAAACTGCTTGTTATGGTGTTCGTTTTTAAAATGTTCGGACTCCGAGAGACGGTCCATAAGCCGCTTTGTTTCTTCAGGAGTCGGCACGCCGGCAAATACTGCCGAAACGGCTAGTGCAACGAACAGTGACCTCAGCATTTCGATCTTTAACAAAATACAATGCAATAAAACTTACGTTCTCTAATTAAAACAACACAAATCTATTTTATTGTTTCCTATAATTTACCTACACAGTTTGTAATCCTTGAATTAATTAAAATACCTTCTTCGATGAACAAATTATTCTGCTTAACTTTGCGTTAAAATACTTACCCGTTGGATACCGCCACGTCAACACGACCACGTAAAACTTCCTCGTTCCCGGAAGATAACACAATCGGGATGAATCGGAACTGAAATCTGAATCGGGGAGAGGAGACACAAAACGCGATCGAGCGCGGCGCGGCGGATGCTAGTGATGGATTAATTAGCATTCGCATTAATTGTTAGCATGCGAATGCTTATTTAGCATTTAGCAAATGAAATGTAGTTGCGAATTTCTGTGAAATGTGAAATGAATTATTATTCATCCCTTCGTACTTCATAGGTTAACAGCGCGCAGATGCAATGCGCGCTCTCTGTCACACCCACGAAAAGTCGGAACTACTAAATCTATCTGTTTCACGTGACCCTGACTACGTTCGCAAGTGAAATTATTAGCAATTTTGTGGTGCGAAGAATGAAGTCAAACAATTATTAGCTTTTTATCTTCGATTAGCTCGTACTTCGGATCGTATATTGAATGAATGCGTGTGATTGTATTGTTAATAATAATTTGTGATTTTGTGTGGCACGTGCGTGCCGCGCGATTCTTTTTAAATTGTTAAAAACAGCAAACGCGCTCTTTAATTCACATATTAACAAAATTCACATACTTGATTATTATTAACTAGCTGACCCTACAGACTTTGTCCTGTCTTAGCTATGAATATTCCAATGTAAACGCGCGAAGTTCCCGAAGGCGCAAGCTGAGAACATTTTGAATTGTGTAAGAAAACTTAATTTATATTTTAAGAATTTGTCTACGATTTTTGTTGAAAAGTAAAATACCAGAATAAAGTTGAAGTAAAAAAGTCTAAAATATGAAAAAGATTAATAGGAGCTAACAAATTTGAAAAAAGAAAATTGTTTTGAGTATGAATGTCGATGGCTTTAGGAGTAGGGGAAGACCAAAGAAACGATGGATGGACTGCGTGAAAGATGACATGGCTAGAAAGGGGGTGACTACCGAGATGACGACTAATAGAGAAGTATGGAAGAAAGGGACATGTTGCGCCGACCCCAAATAAATTGGGATAGTGTGTTTGTATTTGTATCAAATCTCCACATATTTAATACAGTAGTGTTAGTAAATTAACTCTGTAACAATAAACTGTTTAGAAGTTTCTTTCATACTAACCTTGTCCTGCATCCGTTCTGAAGTGGCAATTGATTTTTATTTTACAATACTACATAGCTGACCCGCCAGACGGTGTCCTGTCAAATTTGAATAAATCAAACGGCGGAAAAACAACTGATTATAAAATTAATTTGAATTTGGAATTCTAATAGAATGAAAGATCGGGAATCTTTCATTCTATTACAGCCCTGTTCAAAAGTTTTGTGAAAATGAATTTTCTTCATATTTTTTTTGTGACTTTTCCTATATTTTTAATAGTTATTCTGCTATTCGGGACGACGAAAAATACAACAAATCAAAAATCATGAAAATCCGTTAAGCCGTTCTCGAGTTATAAGTGTTCGAACTGTTACGAATTAAGAAAATAGTTTAATCAATAATATTGGAACGCATCTACACTGATTAGAACTGTCAACTGTCACACTTGTCAAAAATAGAAGTTGACAGCCCGCCTTTTTACCAACTTACTTCTCTTGTAACCACGCTCTGCTAATGGTGTACTTATCTTGTACTTTATTATATTATAGCTGATTTACTTTGGAATCCGTTTTTCCTTTAATACGACATAACCCACAATAGGTTATGGGCCCAGACATGGAAATCACACAGAAGTAAGACAAGACACCAACAGACGACAGAAGAAAGCTCCGCGTGGGTGCTAGGATTACCGCAGGGGGGGCACACATAACACTGTCATCAATTTCCATAGATGACAGCGACATCTGGAGTTTGGTGTGATAACAAAACTTGGCAGCCATCTTGTCTTGCTTGTCATAAAAACATTTCGGATTTTCTAGCTATCTAATCTGTGGGATTTTCGGCCATTGTCAACTCGTTCCCGACGTTGTTGATGCGCATTTCGAGTTTATCTCAGTTAATTCTGTTATTTGTTTTGTTGAGTTTTGTTTTTATTATTTCCTATTATTGTTATACTTTGTTTTTCGTTAGCAATGTTCATTAGTCATATTAGTTGTTTTGAACGAACTCCCAAGAATGAGTGAACCCCCAAGAAGATATTGTATTTTTGGCTGTGATGCTTTATGTAAGTGTTTACTACCGTACCGTACCTTTAATAAAAGTAAGAAAAAGTTTTATTTAGCCGTCTGCTATTCATTAATTTCATTCCAATTTCAGTGGCATACGGTGTACCTACCTCTTCACCGGTTCCCAAACCCTGACAACCACTACGAGGCCCGATTTGTTCACTGCTTGGATAGCGGCTGTTGGCGGCGAGATTAGAGAAAGTGATTGTATGAAGATTTTAAAGGACAAAAGCAGTGATCACCATTTTGATCCCACATTCAAGACTGATTGATTGGTAATAATAAACGGACATTTTCCTGAACTGCATACGTGTTTTTAAAATTATATTATATCCCGATTGCCCATAATTTATAAACTCGTACGATAGTTATATAGATAGGTACCTACCTATAGCTATAGCTGGTATGCATAGGTAGGTATGTGTATACATTAGACCCTTAGTTCACCCACCAAACGTATGGTGGCAGCACTTTCCATACATGCAAATTTTACCACAGAGTTGCCACTCTTTCTCTCTATACTTACTTTACTCTTTGGATTACCGGCACCGAGCAATTGTACTGAACCGAAGAAGTCGACCGCTTCCGGGTCATTACAGACGGGAATAACAGAAGAAATCTACAGAAGACATAAAAAAAAATAGAAGATGGAAAGAAAAGACGGCGCATTAGTTCTAAATGATAACAATTGGGCACTATGGAGGTTCCAAATCACGATTGTACTAAGGTCCAAGGGGTGGTACGACGCGTTACTCAAAGAGCCGTCATCCACTGAAGGCAAAGAAGGAGACAGAAAAGCGCAAGAAATAATAGTAACAAGAATAGAAGAGAAGATACTTTCTTATTTATTGGCATGCAAATCTGCTTGTCAAATGTGGGAGAAATTGAACACAATTTATGAAGCAAAATCTAAGGTCGGAGTACACCTTATTCAACAGAAGTTTTACAGCACGGAGTTCGAGGAACCAATGGCAGCATTCATATCCAAAGTTGAGGAACTTGCCAATCAGTTAAGAAATAATGGAGAAGATCTTTCTGAGAAGATGGTAGTCACAAAGATTGTCATGAGCCTGCCTGATAAATACCGACACTTCATCTCAGCATGGGAGTCAGTACCTGAAAGTGAACAGAATATGAAGAATTTGACAGCAAGATTACTTGTGGAAGAGGAGCGTACAGGAAAGGAAACTCCGTCATCATCAGCCCTTATGGCAAAAAGAAACAACAAAAAATTACAAGTCAATAAAACTGAACTAAAGTGTTTTATCTGTGGTAAAGCTGGACACTTAAAGAAAGACTGTAAAGTGCGGAAGTGTAACTTTTGTGGGAAAATGGGTCATATATACAAGGACTGCAGAAGCAGGCAAGGGCAACATAAAGGTAATCACAATGCTTTTATCCTGAATAATTACAAATTGATCCAAAATAAAGATTGGGTTTTGGATACAGGGGCGAGTGAACATATGTGTTTCAAAAGAGAGTTATTTACAGACTATACAGATATATTAAAGAATAGATTTGTAATATTAGGAGACGGTAATAAACTGAAAGTACAGGGTATAGGCAAAATAAATTTTCATGGATACAACGGCAAAGAGTATGCACCTTATATAATGCTGGATGTTTTATTTGTACCAGGTTTAACAGTAAATTTATTTTCTGTATCATGTTGCTTAGATAAAGGTTATACTATGACTTCAACAAAAGAAGGATGTCAATTTACTAAAAATAGAGAAGTTATGTGTACAGCAAACAGAGTAGGTAAATTGTATCACATGAATTTTAAATTTCATACTGAATTAGCTTTAACATCAATTGCAGAATGGCATGAAAGACTTGCACACCAAAATATAGGTTATGTCAAGGAGATTTTAACCAAAAACAATGTAAAACATGAAGGGTTGACTGATCAATGCACAGCATGTTTGGAGGATAAGCAAAGTAGGGTACCTTTCCAGAGTAGTGATAACAGAGCCAGTGTACCTGGAGAATTGATTCATATGGATTTATGTGGTCCAATGGAAAAAGTTTCAATAGGTGGTTCTAAATATTTTTTGTTATTCAAAGATGACTTTACGGGGTACAGGTTTGTATATTTTCTAAAAAATAAATATGAGACAAAAAATAGTATTCAAAATTTTATCATAACTTTCAAAAATGAAAGTGGGTACAAAATTCAGAAAATGAGATCAGATAATGGAGGAGAGTTTGTCAACAAAGAGGTAAGTCAAATATTGAAAGTGAGGGGGATTACTCACCAGACCACAGTTGCTTACACACCCGAACAGAATGGTCGAGCTGAACGAGAGATGAGAACAATAGTAGAAGCAGCCAGAACCATGCTCCACGCAAAGAAGTTACAGAAGGAACTATGGGCAGAAGCCACTAGCACAGCAGTTTATACATTAAATAGAACAGGTAAATCACCAATTCATGGCAAGACACCGTTTGAATTATTATATAAAAGAAGTTTTAATATAGAAGAGTTGAAAATATTTGGAACAGAAGTTTATGTACAAATACCAAAGGAAAGAAGACTCAAGTGGGATGCAAAGAGCAAGAAAGGAATATTTGTTGGATATGGGATAAATTGCAAAGGCTACAGAGTATGTTTTCAAAACAAAGAAGTCAACACATATAGAGATGTGGTATTCATCCAAGAAAAGACAGAAGACAAACAGAAGAGCAGAATAGTTCACATTGATTGTGAAGATGACACAAATAGCAATAGAAGAAAACACAGACAGCAGGCAGAAGACAGAAGAACAGAAAGAGATTTACAGAAGAGAGATGGAAAAACAGAAATCAACAGAAGAGAGACTAATATACAGCAAGAGAGTAATATACTTGAAGAAGGAGAAGAAAGAAGTGGACACAGAAGAGAAGAGCACTATGAGTCATGTGAAGAAACAGTAGATGAAAGTTCTTTTAGTGAGTTACCAGTGGAGAAACCACAGAAGACTAGGACAAGGGAAATCAAGAAGCCAACGAAGTATGGAGATTATTATACAGGATTTAAGGCATGCACAGAAGAACAACTAACTTATGACCAAGCAATCAAAGGAGAAGACTCACAGAAGTGGAAAGAAGCTATAGAAAGAGAACTGATAGCATTAGAGAAAAACAATACATGGATAGTAGAAGAACCACTGAAAGGAAAGAAAGTGATAGATACAAAATGGGTTCTTAAAATAAAGAAAGGAGAGAAGAATAAGGATATCTATAAAGCAAGACTAGTAGCAAGGGGTTTTCAACAGGAAGATGATTTTGACCACTCGGAGATATACACACCAGTGGCAAAATTGCCAACTTTGAGAATCCTTTTATCCATAGCCTGTAAGTACAACTTGAAAATGACACAGATGGACGTGAAGAGTGCATTCCTTTATGGGATTATAGAAGAAGAAGTATACATAAAGATACCAAATGGAATTGAGAAATATGATGGAAAAGTACTAAAATTACAGAAGTCACTGTACGGCTTAAAGAAGTCACCAAGGAACTGGAATGACAGATTCAATAATTATATGAAAGAGGAAGGGTTTATTCGAAGCAAGTCAGACTACTGCATGTACTACAAGGCGAATAAAAGATTCTACTTACTCCTATATGTCGACGATTTAATAATTATAGCAGAGAAACAGGAAGAAGTTGAGAAACTGAAACAATCACTAAAAAGAAACTTTGAAATGACTGACATGGGTAATAAGAAAATGAAATACTTAGGAATCAATATAACAGAAGAAGAAGACGGGCTTGAACTAGATCAAAGACAGTATTTAGAAGACCTACTTAAAAAGTATGGAATGGAAGAATGTAACCCGGCGATGACACCTATAGAGACAGGCTTAATACTATCAACAGAACCAGCCAAAGACAATGATATGGTGAAAAGATGCAGACAGGTAGTCGGAAGCCTTATGTATGCTATGTTGGGCACAAGGCCAGACATCTGTTTTGCTGTTAGTTATCTGAGTAGATATCAAGTTTTTGCAGATGAAAACCTATGGAAGGCGTTAAAAAGAATACTAAGATACATCAAAGGAACATTAGACTACAAATTAATTTTCAGAAGAAATTCTAAGGATGTACTAGTAGGATATACAGATGCAGATTGGGCTGGAGATAAGCTGGAAAGAAAGTCCACTTCAGGGTACATAATGAAGCTCTTTGGTTGCACAGTATCTTGGTGCAGCTCAAAGCAACAATGTACTGCTCTATCATCAACAGAGTCAGAATATGTGGCATTAGCAAAAGGGGTAGCTGAAGGTTGTTGGATTTACAATCTAGTAAAAGAAATTGGCGTAGGTTGTAATAATTTTATTATTTATATTGATAATCAGTCAGCTATTCATGTTGCCAAAAACCCTGAAAAACATCAAAGATTAAAACATATTGATTTGAAATATCATTTTGTTAGAGATAAGGTAGAAAATAATATTGTAGAGTTAAGATATGTAGCAACGGGGAAACAAATAGCAGATATGTTTACTAAAGGTTTAAATAAAGAAGTATTTAACAAGTTGTGTAGTATGTTAAATAATTAAATTCATGGATAGATAATAGTATTACTTAATGTGTAATGTAATTTCATATGATAGCTACAATAGAAGATATAAATAAATATAAGTTTGTAATTGTAAAGAATGCGTACCAATTTTATTGAGGAAGGGTGTTACGAATTAAGAAAATAGTTTAATCAATAATATTGGAACGCATCTACACTGATTAGAACTGTCAACTGTCACACTTGTCAAAAATAGAAGTTGACAGCCCGCCTTTTTACCAACTTACTTCTCTTGTAACCACGCTCTGCTAATGGTGTACTTATCTTGTACTTTATTATATTATAGCTGATTTACTTTGGAATCCGTTTTTCCTTTAATACGACATAACCCACAATACGAACAAACCCGACTTTGTTTTATATATTAAGATTATCGTCATATTAGCAAATAGCATAGCAATAGCATTTCGCATGCTAAGACTCAAGAATTCGCATGCTAATGAAATTTATTCTAAATCGCATTAATTGCCATCACTAGCGGATGCTGTGTGTGCTGTGTGTGTGTGTGCCTGTATGCGGTGTCGGTGTGCGTTCGAAAACCCAACCCACCAACCCACCCTATAACAAAGCTGTCAATGTCAAAAAGATGACAGTTTTTTCCATGAAGGCAATGAATCTGCCTAGCCTTTTCCCCTCAGTTTTCCCAACTACTACGTTGGGGACGGCTTCCGGTCTAACCGGATGCAGCTGAATACCAGTATTTTACATGGAGCGACTGCCTATCTGACCTCCACAATCCAGTAACTGGGCAATACGATACCCCTTGGTAAGACTGGTTGCCAGACTTTCGGGCTTCTGACGACCAACGGCATAACGTGCTTTCCGAGGCACGGAGGAGTCTCGGTATGTAAAGAATTAAAGATGGTCACCCATCCACGAAACACCCACGGCAAGCGTAACTTAACCTGATGGATCGACCCATGCGGCCGTAGACAGAGAATTCTATTCTCTGTCTACGCGTGCGGCTGCTATAACTTAGCCACGAGCTCCTCCATGGAAGTACTATTATAAAAATATTTTTTTCACAGAATGATGTTTGTAATGAAGTTTCCCTGAAGCACTAGCGGACTAAACTTTGACGTCGACTACAGCAGCTACGCGTCGAATCGAAGAGTGAATCGAAGTGAGTCGAGTTGCATTTATTCCTTGCGCGTCCATCTCAGCCGTTTATTCATTATGATTCATTCATCGCAACACGTTATCAAAGTAGGTCGTGTGTGCGTGATGGACAGCTCGGAAATGAGGAAATGTTTTTATTTACCAAACTAGCTGTGCCCCGCCACTTCGTTCGCGTGGAAGTCGTAAGATACACAATATACTAAAATAAGAGCCACATTTTAATATAAGTTTTCTTCTCCCGACCCGCGCCGCTTTTACTTCGTTTTCACTTAGCGTTCTTTCACTTTTTTTTCTTTTTGCTCGTCTCTTATAGGGTGGCCCTTATGGGTGGTTTGATGTTAAATAGCCTACAACCATTCTCAAGAATCGGGCTACCAAATGCAAAAAGAATTTTTCAAATCCAACTTTTTGTTTACAATTTCATGAGTTTTATTTTTTTTGCGCGAAACCATATTATACTTTTTCAAAAATCAAAGCAATCTAAGTCACAAGTTAGTTGTACTCCTTATAACATCAGCTACCTGCCAGTGAAAATTCTGTCAAAATTGGTCTAGCCGTTTTGGAGATTAGCTGGAACAAACAGACATACAAAAATTTTAAAAACTGTTTTTTGGGTGCCGTTTAGTGCCTTCGCGCACTGCCGCGCGGTGGAATGCGTTGCGTTAGTTCTGCCTCACTGGGCGCAGCCTACGGTCACAAAACGCAAACGTTTTTCTCACCGCAGTGCGCGCACTTCAAAGACATTCAAGGCCTTATACTGTCAATATGCATTTAGTAAAAAGCTGTTATTTTTACATTACAAACAGGCACACAATATCTATGGTTAATTTCACCATTTTTTATCCAGATTAAAAAAAAAGAACCCTGTAATTTTTCAAAATTTCTATTTATGTAACTGAAAAATGTTTTTTTTTTCAAATTTTAATTGATATTTTTACGAATGTAGGTATGTCCACACTACAACCATGGACCTAAAAAAAAAGGCGGACGCCGTCTCCTTTAACAATAACTGAAGCACCCATAGTAAGTCAGTGCGCTAATGTCTACAAGCCAGCACGCACACATTCACACCATAGTAAGTCTACCGGCCGCCATTACGTTACACGAGCGACGGCGTCTTTGCAGGTACTCAAATCACGCACACATAGATCGGTAGGGTGCTTCACTTTCGATATGCGTGGTGCGGAGTCCATCTTTTTTTATAAGTCTATGACTACAACACTATCAATAAAACACCAAAAACTCGCCGGTGCCCATCCGATTCCATTCGATTTCTATTCGATTCGATTCAGTTTCATAGTCAGGCGAATTTCTGCGATTCGATTCGCCAGGACTCGGCGAGCTCATAGAAAATAAAACCGGCCAAGAGCGAGTCGGACTCGCGCACCGAGGGTTCCGTTCCGATTTCTGAAAAAGTGTGCTATTTAGAGACATCGTTTTATTTTTCCTGTAATCTTTACATAAACTTCTATCACATAGAATAATTTCAGATTTTTCTCTTTGCAAACTTCGGAGATAAGGGGGGAACCGTATTTTTTTTTACATTTTTCATCAAAAGCCGAAAACTATGAGGCTTAAAAAAAAGGAAAAAAATGTTTGAAAATGTGCAAAAAGGCTTCTTTCATATGATACCCCACATGCCATAGCAGCTCTACTTTGAATTTTTGAGACCCCCTTTCAGTCCCTGTTGCAAAAAAAATATAAATATTTTTATTTCTTTCTTATTTGCAAAATAGTTGGGTAAATGTCATCTAAAACTGTTCCAAATTTCAAGTTCATAGCATTAGTAGTTCTCGAGATATCCAGCTGTGACAGACAGACAGACAGACTTAGTCACACCATAAGGGTTCCTTTTTTACCATTTTGGTACGGAACCCTAATAATGGGAGAACCTAGTGGACGCGAGCCTTTCGTCTTTTTACTTTTAGGGTTCCGTACCTCAAAAGGAAAAAACGGAACCCTTATAGGATCACTCGTGTGTCTGTCTGTCCGTCTGTCACAGCCAATTTGCTCCGAATCTAATGGACCGATTAAGTTCAAATTTGGTACACATATGGATTTCTGTGACCCAAACACGTACAACTAAAGTAAATATAGGAATTTGGAATATGAGAGTCACTTTTAGGGGGAAAATAAGAAAATTTAAAAAAAAAGTTTTGAAAACTGTACCGAGTTACATATCAAATGAAAGGGCTTACTATGAGGGTTTCAAATATATTTTTTTTATAATATTAAAATTTATTGTTTTAAAGTTATTTAAGAAAATAGACGAAAATTGACCATTCCCCCCCCCTTATCTCCGAAACTACTGAGCCTAAAATTTTGAAAAAAATATAGAAATTAGTTCTATACCTGTAGATTACAGGAAAACCTATAAGAAGTCTGTGGTCTTAAAATAACATGGTAAATCTATATATATAAAAAAATCAAAGTCCTGACTGAGTCACTGACTAATATACCAACGCACAGCCCAAATCAATGGACCTAGAGACTTGAAATTTTGCACATAGATACCTTATATAGTGTAAACATCCACTAAGGGAGGATTTTTGGAAATTCTATCCCTAAGGGGGTAAAACAGGGGATGAAAGTTTGTATGAAAAATCCTATCCCTTGAGTTAATAGACTTGAAACTTAGCACGAATATTCATCTAAGTAAATTATAAAGTTTATCATTTTTAGTTTTCCTAAACTACCCCCTAAGGAGGGATTGGGGGTGTCAAAGTTTGTATGGAGGAACTTTAACACGCGGTCCGATTAACTCAAAACTCAGTAATTTTATAGCGGAGGATTTTATGGGGAGCTTGATTAACTCTAAAATTGGTGTAAATAATGTTTGAGTCAAGTTATGGAAACATACCAGACGATTTTTGAAATTCTTTAGGTATCTGTGTTCGTGAAAACAGAGATACAGTTTATATGAAAAATCTTATTAATTTGGTTAATGAACTTGAAACTTAGCACAAACACTTGCATAAGTAAGTAATAATGTTTGTCATTATTAGTTTTTCAAAACTACGCCTCAAATGAGGTTTAGGGATGTCAAAGTTTGTATAGAAGAATTTTAAAGCGCAGTCCGATTAAAAAAATGTGTACTTTGAGTCAAGTTAGGAAACTTGCCAAACGAATTTTCACCGATTTTGACGGCATGTAGCTGATGTTTTAAGGAGTAACTTAGGCTATTTTTATTTTAGAAAAATAATTAGGGTTCCGCGCAAGAAAATTCAAATCCATGAAATCAGACAACCACGTACAGCCCAGTACAAACTTACTAAGCCTCCGCTGTCTATTACGGCTAAAACAACAAATAATAAAAATAAAGCAAAGTTAAAAATTTAAGGGGTCGGTCCCCATACAATAAACTTTTCATTTTGAAAAAAAAAATAAAAATTTTAATCTAGCATGTGGGGTGTCATATCATTATTTCATCACCGCTGCTCTCAAAACGGTGAAGGAAAACATCGTGAGGAAACCGGCATGTCCTAGAACCAAAAATTCGAAGACATCACCAACCCGCACTGGGCCCGCGTGGTGGATTACGGCCCACTCCCTCTCACCGAGAGGAGGCCTGTGTCCCAGCAGTGGGAACATTATCTTTTAAAATTAAGAAATAGGGGGCCGCAAAAGTTATAAATTTTAGACCATTTTTGTACGAGCTCTAGCGCAACAATTCAACAAATTAGGAATTTGAAACTTCTTTATACCATGTAAGTACCATGAATACTGTATTTAATCAACAATACTAAAAACGGCGATTCATAAGGTATTTTGTTTAAACATGGGTGATTTTCTGCAACTGCAAAAAATAACCTTGTAATTCACAGTCTTATCATTATAAAATAAGTAAAAAGTTATCTTTGCGATAGTTAAACATATAATATGGTACGGAACCCTTCGTGCGCGAGTCCGACTCGCACTTGACCGGTTTTTTTATTAAAAACCAGCTGACCCGACAGGCCGACGGACGTTGCCCCGTGGCAAGTTAATACAAGTTAATACAATACAAGTTCATACAAAAATCCTTCTTAGCAAAAAGAACGTTCAATTTTTCCCAAAAATTTTCCGGGAAACTTCCAATTTTTCTTTTCATGAAACTTAATTCGGACTATTACGAACATTTTCAAACAAAAAATTACCAAATAAATCCCGATGTTCTCAAGTGATGCGCTTACTCAACGAACAGCATTTGATTTATAATAGTTAAGGATGATGCGCAGTGGTAGCCCGCGAAATTCATTTTTTTTTTTGGGTTTTTTTGCAATTTGCACGTAAGTGTCAGGTTGTATCTTGATCAAAGTATGATACGCGGCAGTAAAACATATGTATTTATATAACTTTAACCATCAATACATCTTACTAAGTTAGATTTCGTGCAGATTTGTCAAACGAACGAAATCTAACGAATCTGCACGAAATCTAACTTAAGAGATGTATTTATTGATGATTTGCTGCAGATTGTAAAAAACCCAAAAAAAAAAATTGAATTTCGCGGGCTACACATCGCAATCACCCTAACTAAGGTGATTGCGCTGTGTAGCCCGCGAAATTCGTTTTTTTTTTTTGGGTTTTTTGCAATTTGCAGGTCCGTGTCAGGTTGTATCTTGATCAAAGTATGCTAAGCGGAAATAAAACATGTTTGTTTATATAATTTTAACCATAAAAATCATCAATACATCTCTCTAAGATTTATTAAAGTTTAATAAGTAGAGCCTTAAATATCATATTATAACTTTAATAATATAGAACAGACAAATAAAAATTTTATATCAGAAGTGACATCATCATTTTCTTTCCTAGGAATGTCACTACATTCCATTAGAGGTTCCATAGCTTCACCTTCAATGAGTTTTGCTATAGAAACTCTAACAAGATTTCGTGCAGAGTCGTCAAACGAACGAAATCTAACGACTCTGCACGAAATCTGCATGCATCATACATAACCTTTGTTATTGTTCTGAGTACATAACAATTATTGTTCTTCAGCCATATGAACGGATCTTCATGAACAGATGTATTGCTGAGCAGAATACCGATGGACAGCTTCTTTGTCCAAGGAACTGGGCCAAAAAACTGACCAATAAGTTTTTCCTTTGAGGCCTGATATCATTATTCTGTTCCATAAGAGATAACGAAGATTACTTTTAGTTCCACGGAATCCCGCGGGGCCGCAGCCAACCTCCAACTTGGAGGGAAACCTACCCACAAACCTACCTCCAACTGATGAGAAAGGGGTCCTTTTGATCACAAAATTATGATCTCAAAAGATCGTCGCAAAAAATACTGCAAAATAATTCAATGAACATGATCTCCATACCTATTCAGAACGATACGATACGGTTTCGTACCGTATCGAACGCCATTGATATCGACGAAGTCCGCTAAACGCTATTCACAAATTCACAAATCCGTAACCGTACAATTTTGACAGTTCGTATACGGTATGAAGACATCAATTCTTCCGACAGGTATTTGCTGTCGGAAGTGATATCGAATAATAAATATTGTTTATAAACATAGTTATATAAGCATTTTATGAAGTATTTAACTACATAATGTAGTTATGTAAAGTTTTATTATTGTTTTGACCGCTGCTTAGATCCAAGTATATTTATATAATTTTAGGATCAGACTAAATAAAAAATCAAGACATAGCACTATCAACAGTAAAGTGAAGCCGCACGTTTCGGGTTTCGAAAACATGTGTGCACGTAATGAGGTGTAGTTTAATGTAGTTTGGTGTAAATGTGTGCGTGTGAGCGTGTATGAACGAGGTGTAGTTTTGCGCAGCATGCTTCACTCTATTGTTCGCAGCGCTATGTCTGGGTTTTTTATTTAGTCTGAGATTTTAGGCGGTTACTGCATAACTCTATTCTAACCCTATTACTCTAACCTTTGGTACCTACTACGTTAACCTTCAATCATAATTATTAACAATAGCAACAACACTAATATCGTCTAAAAATGTGGATACATTATAAAGTTATAATGAGCTTATATTCATGTAGCATGAAATAGAGAACTAACTTGAAATGCTTGAAATAGAGAACAAAATATTTTCCCGGTTTGGTACAGAAAGTTGAAGTTTACAAAGCAAGTTTAATAGAAATAGAGTAAATTAATTAATTAATAAAATCATTGTTTACTGTTTTTTGTTCTTGTTAATAGTCACTTGATGTAATTTTACAGTTGCACTTAATGAAATACCCAATAAATAACGTCTATGTACTACTTTACATTTTCTACCACCATTATCTATTTACTACCATTTCGTAGCGTTCCCCTTAAACACACCTACAATCGGTTAAAAAAAAAACCCTTCCGCACGGATCTGTGAATAGCGTTTTGACAGTCCTACGGTTCAGAAATCAGGTTATCGTACATGTGTCAATTTCGATACGGTATCGAATCGTAACGTTGTGAATAGCTATGCTGGTTTCCTTTCGCAATTTACTATGGAAAAAACACAGCAGTCAAACAAAATGAAATTTTCATTTTGTTTGACTGCTGTGTTTTTACCCGAGGCGTCTCTCTATACTTACTTTACTCTTTGCCGAGGCGTTAGGAATTTAGGATTACTGTTCTGTGGATGTGCTCTCTAGTCTCTAGTCGCTACATCTACTATCTACTCTCAATACTACTCTACTTAATCTGTGACTCTCTAATCTTTGCTTGTCTGTGGTTATGTCATAATCGTAACTGTTGTGCTTATTTTGCCCATTTCCAAAAGAAATTCCAATTATGTTTCTAGAAATAAGTGCAGCGCATTTGTGAAATAACAATAATCGGCCGTGACAACCGTTTATTCAGTCTTTAAGTTGCTAAAACAGAATTGCAAATGTCAATATGTCAGGATCTCGGCCTTAATTTCCAACATAGAATGGTGAGAGAAATGCATGTCTAATTATATGTTAATTAATCAGCTAATTACGATCAAAAGTCGAGGAATGGATTAGGGTATTGGTTTTGAAGACATGCTCTCGAAGTGCGCAAAGATGAAAGTGAAACTAGTGGCATTGCAACGTCTGATAAATGTCGGCATTTCTAATGGATTTGTAATATGTGGTGCATTCATCTTCATTTCAGGGCGCAAATATATCACAACTAGAAAGAGATATCGGGTCAGAGCAGTTCCCACCGAATGAACATTATTTTGGTTTAGTTAATGTAAGTTGTTCATAGTGTAATTACTATTTTATTTTCCAAATAGTGTAATACTAGAAAAAAATAATGTTTTTAAATAGAAAAAAATAAGTAATCACATTTCCGGGCTACAAAAGATATTGAAAAATATAGTAGGTAGATAAATCATCAAAGTAATATTAACCTTCAATGGGATTCATTTTGATACTCAAATATTTTCACAGCAGATTTTCTAATGTCCTCAGTGAGTAATAAGAAATGTGATGTATGTGAATAAGATAACGAGTTCTTATCATTATTATCATTTTCCTACAATGATTATATGACACAGTAGCAGATGTCTAGTTGCTTTAAGATTCTAATAAAAAATATTAGGTTTTAAAAAAGAGCACTTGAAAACTCAATCACTTCCTGTAAAAGCCTGTTTAAATTATGGTATGACTCAACTTGTATTAATATTTTAGTATTCACTATGAAGGAACCTACACAATTTGATGATGAAAAAAGTAAAATTAAAAAAAAATTACTGATTGTAATTTAAATATTTTTTTCAGTTTGGCAATACATGTTATAGTAACTCAGTGTTGCAAGCATTGTATTTCTGCCGCCCATTCAGAGAGAAGGTGCTAGAGTATAAGGCTAAGAACAAGAGAACAAAAGAGACCCTTCTGACATGCCTCGCAGACTTATTTTATAGCATTGCTACACAGAAGAAGAAAGTAGGTTCCATAGCGCCTAAGAAGTTTATTGCTAGGTTGAGAAAAGAAAAAGGTAAGATATTTTCATGATTTCTGTTTCATAAATAGCTGTAGGCTGTAAAAATAAATCTGCAGTGCATTGTTAAAAATGATATTGTATTATTTCAGCTCAAAAAATTTGTCTTTTCTAAATGTGTGTATTGTATATTTCTGTTACAGAAGAGTTTGATAATTATATGCAACAAGATGCCCATGAATTCCTAAACTTTCTAATCAATCATATTAATGAAATTATTTTAGGTAAGTAACAAATTCAAAAGTAGCACTGAACGCATTGTCATTATTGAATCACCAGCGGGATAATTGCGTAACATACTTACTGTAGGGATGGGTTTTATTTTGACAGTTCAACAACATTCACTGCGTTATTTACGTTGTTGAGCAGACAAATTTTTCGAACATAAGAAGCAATGGATTAGCAATATGCTACAAAATCATTCAGATTATGATTGATAGTGTTACGCAATTAGGGTGCGGATTTATCTAAGTCAACATTTTTATTATTTTTTTTCCTCAAATGATAAAATGAAATAGGAATAAATTGTGGCATAATATGAAAGCAATTTGGACTGACTTGTTGGCACCTGACACCATTTTATCTAATTAGAATCTGCTTCCACTAAAAGAGACATGTTTTAAATAATATATTCATCTGCATAATAGCTAGCATATAACTAGCATAATTCGAGTGTTCTTAATATTGATACATTTTAATGTTAACAGTTTTGATTAAATAAAATTGATTAACAGTTTGATTAAATAAATTAAATAAAAATAGGTTTACGGAGAAATGTAGAATGTAGCTGGCTCCAATTTTTTTTTAAATTTAATAGGTGTTTTGGTCCTTTCTTCTTGAGGTTGGGAAAAAGTATTTTAGAAGAATTACTACATCGTCATCATCACTGTTTGTTCATCTATCTATACTAACAATAAAGTGACGAGTTAGTGTCTTTGTTTGTTTGAATGCGATAATCTCTGCAACTACCAGACCGATTTGAAAAAATCTTTTTGCATTTGATAGCCACTAAAAGAAAATAGTCAAAAAGAATGTTAAGCGAAAACAAAGTAATAGTGCGGGAAACAAGAAATTCCATGCAGACAAGGTAGCGTGCAAAAGCTATGTTATATTATAATTCAGTAACTGGGGACTTGAGTACTTGACCTGACTAAGTTAAGTGACGATGTTGAACTGAATCCGAAAGCTTGTCCACGAAGTGGTGACTTAGAAAACTTTATGGTTTAAAGCCTACTTTTAAAATTCAAAATCACTTGCAGCTGAACGCAATCAAAGCACACTGAAAGTACAAAAGAATGCGTCTGGCGAGAACGTTACGTGTAACGGTACCGCGCCGCAGAACGCAGAGCCGACGTGGGTGCACGAGATATTCCAGGGCACGCTCACCAGCGAGACCAGGTGCCTCAACTGTGAAACTGTTAGCAGCAAGGACGAGCATTTTTTTGATTTACAGGTATGAGTTTTATTTTGATTTTCTTAGGTACAAACCATGTTTCTGACGGGGTTTCCCTTCGGCAAAAATGACAAAGTTGCATACCCTATTTAACCCCTTAGGGGGTGAATTTTCAAAAATCCTTCCTTAGTGCTCACTTTCTTTGTACACACGGCTACATGCTATACATTTCGAGTATAAGCTGACCTCATTGTACGAAAATCCTATACAATGCAAGATCAGCTTATACTGGAAATGTATAGCTTGACGTGTAGCCGTGTGTACAATAACATACAACCTCTTAAGGGGTCATTGTACCCATCACTATGAACAACTTTTACTATGGGACCAAACCTGAAATCGCAAAAAAAAATCAGCTGTTCCCTACCTACCTAGGTACCTAACTCATCAAAATGTGAACAGCTGATTTTTTTTTCGCGATTTCAATTTTGGTCCCTTAGTAAAAGTTGTTCATAATTATGAGCCCCTTAAGAGGTTGTGCGTTATTTAAATTACACCTTGTTTATGGAATTTTTGTTAAAAATTTCTTGTTCCTAGAGTCTAGCTGTGAGCTAGACACAGCAATTCAGGCTATGAATTGTCTGTCAGTGAATGAATCAATAAATGAATTTAAGTACTGCTATACCGAAAATAGCCAATCATTAATCACATTATGATGGGGCGCATACCACGCATAGTAATTCTAGGCTCCCATACTGTCGCGAATAAAAGCGTTACCTGATGTCTTGTGACATTGAGATTTGAGACTCCGCGACTTGACTTTGACTCACCCGCGGTTTCATAGAAAAATGTGATACGGGATAGAGATAGAATTCACACAGTCGCCATATATAAATATTTATTCCTTAATTGCAGCTACCACTATTCACTGTTTGTCTCAGTTGACTGGTAGAAAATGCCTATAAAAAAATAGCGCGCCCCGCTTGTGTGCTTACATTTCAAACACTAGAACCACAGACTTCCCATGAATATCCGTAAAATCCGAAAACAGGGTTTTGATTAGGTACCTAGGTACCTTACGAAGTTGGTACGAATATCCATCAAATTGTTTAATCGTGTTCGTCGGACACGATTACCTTATGCATAATAGCTATAATGTCTAATTGCTTGTATTGTATCGCGTGCCGGAACAAAAATATCGTAGCGTGTTTATTTAGAAGAACTCTCGGCTTCAAGCATAGCTTATGTAAGTACAGTCAGCAACAAAAGTCGATTAGCACTTGTGTTTTCTAAATCTTAATTATTGAAGAAAATACTTCATTAAAATCGTAACTGATGTAAATTTTAAAGAAAATTAAGGCTTATCAAATAAATGAAATGCTAAAAAGCGTATCATTTTGTGTTAATTTAGATGATATCAAAAAGTAGCAGTGTTAACCGATTTCTGTTGCTGACCGTACCATCGCGGACATTTGCGGTGAACCTCTTTTGAACCTTATTACTATGGCAATAAGGTTCAAAAGTGTTTCTCCGCAAATGTCCGTTATAGTATCTACCTACTATAAAACTTAGCTATTATAATTCGCGGATTTTAATACGGGTGATTTTTACATGGATTCAAACAATGAAGACTGTCACGGCCATTAAACCCTAAATTACCCGGAACCCTTTATTACCCTAAATGGCTTGAGCGTAAATCGTGTCGCGAAGTTTAAATATCTGGGCTATTTCCTTACCGACGCCGACGGCCTTGAGAACGATGTAGACATTAAGAGGGAGCGTAGGGCTCCAGCGGTCAGAGGCACGTAGATTCTCCCGTTGCTCTGAACAAGTTAAAATTATAAGAAAAAAAAAATAAGAAATTTTAAGGCATGATTGTCAGAGCTTTTTACACTGGAAGTCTGTGGGTCTGTCACACCAAAAGGTTGCTGGATGCCCTGCGCATCTAGTATAATAATATCTTAAGGATGATTACATTGCGTTGCATTACGGCGAGGCCCGCCCCAATTTGCGTTAAGCTACGGTTTCCTAGAAGAGCGGTGGCCGCCACTAACGGCCGCAGTGACGGCTGTCATGAAAATGATGGCAGTGGCAAAGATTTAAATCGTTAAATTCGCCATACCGCGTCAAAAGATAGTTACATTTCTGATTCGTTTTGAGACCTCTGACGCACAATGACGTAGTGACTACACTTGACTGTCATGGAAACGCTATTTAATGATGTGTGAGCTCACTCGACTCAGTACCGTCTACACTTTTTCTTTTGACTTTTTGTATGGTGAGGGCAAATCTAGCGATATAAATCTTTGGGCACATGATATTCTGGTAAAAATGACAGATTTTCATGGCGGCCGTTATAATATAATGGAATTGCTTTCCTAGGAAACCAAAGGTTTAGCCTTGCTACACAATGCAGCAGGTATTCCAATTTCCAATGTTAACATTGTTTTACCTATTTCTTTATGTGTGAGCGCGTTACCTAATACGGTACAATTTTACCTGCACCAACTGCGAATCCGCGTCTTTATGTAAGCACTCTTACAAGTTAATTCGTAAAAGCTCACCATATTCTTTTTCTTCATTGCAGGTGGACGTTGGTCAAAACACAAGCATAACACACTGTCTTAAATGCTTTAGTGACACTGAAACGCTTTGCAACGACAACAAATTCAAATGTGACAACTGCAGCAGCTACCAAGAAGCTCAGAAACGTATGAGAGTAAAGAAACTACCACTCATATTAGCTCTACACCTTAAGAGATTTAAGTACATGGAACAGTATAATAGGCATATCAAGGTGTCCCATAGAGTCGTTTTTCCATTGGAGCTGAGGTTGTTTAATACGGTGAGTTTGATTGATTATTATTGTACTGTAATGTTATTGCTCTCATCCTCAATGAGTTAGGAAAGTCTTATGTACTTGCGACCTTCTCCTTTTCTACCGACAGTACCTCCGTCACACTGGACGTTCTTTTTTACCGACAACACCTCCGTCACACTGGACGTTCTTTTTTACCGACAACACCTCCGTCACACTGGACGTTCTTTTTTACCGACAACACCTCCGTCACACTGGACGTTCTTTTTTACCGACAACACCTCCGTCACACTGGACGTTCTTTTCTACCGACAACACCTCCGTCACACTGGACGTTCTTTTTTACCGACAACACCTCCGTCACACTGGACGTTCTTTTTTACCGACAACACACTCCGTCACACTGGACGTTCTTTTTTACCGACAACACCTCCGTCACACTGGACGTTCTTTTTTACCGACAACACCTCCGTCACACTGGACGTTCTTTTTTACCGACAATACCTCCGTCACACTGGACGTTCTTTTTTACCGACAATACCTCCGTTACACTGGACGTTCTTTTTTACCGACAACACACTCCGTCACACTGGACGTTCTTTTTTACCGACAACACCTCCGTCACACTGGACGTTCTTTTTTACCGACAACACCTCCGTCACACTGGACGTTCTTTTTTACCGACAACACCTCCGTCACACTGGACGTTCTTTTTTACCGACAACACCTCCGTCACACTGGACGTTCTTTTTTACCGACAACACCTCCGTCACACTGGACGTTCTTTTTTACCGACAACACCTCCGTCACACTGGACGTCCTTTTTTACCGACAACACCTCCGTCACACTGGACGTTCTTTTTTACCGACAACACACTCCGTCACACTGGACGTTCTTTTTTACCGACAACACCTCCGTCACACTGGAAGTTCTTTTTTACCGACAACACCTCCGTCACACTGGACGTTCTTTTTTACCGACAACACCTCCGTCACACTGGACGTTCTTTTTTACCGACAACACACTCCGTCACACTGGACGTTCTTTTTTACCGACAACACACTCCGTCACACTGGACGTTCTTTTTTACCGACAACACCTCCGTCACACTGGACGTTCTTTTTTACCGACAACACACTCCGTCACACTGGACGTTCTTTTTTACCGACAACACCTCCGTCACACTGGACGTTCTTTTTTACCGACAACACACTCCGTCACACTGGACGTTCTTTTTTACCGACAACACACTCCGTCACACTGGACGTTCTTTTTTACCGACAACACCTCCGTCACACTGGACGTTCTTTTTTACCGACAACACACTCCGTCACACTGGACGTTCTTTTTTACCGACAACACCTCGCATCACATTTTTGAATAATAAGTCACAATTATTTTGTAAAAAGCAGTATTAATAAGAACAGAAGTGTTTAAAATTATTTTAATGGTTGTATTGTCAAAAGAATTTTTGTGAAAAAAAAAAATTTTTGAAACTGGAAAAATATTGTATTTAGGAAGAAAAACGGATTTTTTTTTTCGGCGATGTCATTGTTGATGAACAAGAAGAACGACCCACTTACATTTCTTAATTACCTGTTTTTTTTAATGTTCATCTAATCAAAAGTTCGACAAAAGCATGCTTTTATGCTAGCTTAACCACCATTTTTAAATACTTTTAAACAAAAGGTTACCCAAGGTTGCATCTTTGGGCCATTCCTTTTTTTATCATTATTTAAATAGATAATGCAATGAATTAAAAGGTTTTCAAAAAAATATATTACTAAACTTAATCCTATTAATCAATAGATGATAATTAAAATTCAATCAATCTTATGATAATAAAAGAGAATTGTTAGCTTATGTCATAGAATAAATAATTGTATAAAGTACCTACTTTTCCCTTAACACTTGATTCAATGAAGCCTTATAGTACAACTGAATACATATGTTATAGCATTTTCCCTTACAGTCCGACGACGCGGTGAACCCAGACAGGTTGTACGACTTAGTGGCAGTGGTGGTGCATTGTGGCTCTGGCCCCAATCGGGGACACTACATCAGTATTGTGAAGAGCCACGGCTTCTGGTTGCTATTCGACGATGATATGGTAGATGTGAGTATACACTGAGTGCTTTTTTTGTGTTTAACGTTTTGTGACAAACTGTTCAGGGTTGCTTGATCCTATTTAGATTTTAATCTTTAAAATGATGTTACTTACTTATTTAGATGGTGGTGAATTCAAGTTAAGTTAAGACTTAGTGTTACCAGCACACTCAGTAAAACATAGCTTTGAGCACGCCGTTCGCACGGACGTAAATATATCGCGGCGGGATTTTATCGCGCACTGGTTTTTCAACTCTCGGTGTTGAGCCGAGCTTCGAGAATCAAATAGAGTGCATCCCAGCGCGTCGAAAAAACATACTGTTGGATTTTCAACTCTCGGCGATAAGCAGAGCGTTAAAAATCCAGTGCGCGAAAAAAAATCGCCGCGATATTTTTACGTCCGTGTGAACTAACATAACATAACACAAGCATTACGTTGCTTAGCTTGGGACTAGATGGCGTTGTGTGAAATTTCCAAGGATATTTATTTAATAACTAAGCTAACACAGTATGATAATATTACCCTCTTCACTCCTCTATCTGTGACAGCAAATCAGACTAGAAAATCCAAAAGACAATGGGTAAAAGTTGTTTAAATGTCTACCACTAACGTGACATAGGCTCCTGCGGTCTAGACAAGTCTAATGATATCTCATTTTTGTTACAATCAATCAAGACGTTTTAGCTAAAATGATTGAAAAGACAATCATTTTTATCCAGATATTAACTACTTAAAAAATGTAGAAAATAGGAATACAAACGATGTGTAATTATGAATTAAGTATTATTATTTGTAAGTCTGAATTCAAAAATGTGAGCGCTGGCGCTGGGTGGGGCGAGACGGGTGCCGCCCGCTGCGGCGACTTTGAATCGATGTGGGTTTCTCTTTCCCATAGCTAAATAGTGCTTGTGACGTAGGTAGTCAATGAATGGCGCGCTTGGTTTTCATACAGATCGTGATACTTGCGTTATATCTATATCTGTATCTTGTGTTGTAGGTGTGTATATAGGGTATAGGTCTCGTCAGTGCTACATTTAGACCAAGCCCCATACATTTTTGCCCTAAGTATTTTGGCTAACGTCGTCTTACAATACACTCACACATTATCCAGTTTAAGGCTGCCTGTCCACCGGAGCGGAGTGAGGCTGCGGAGCGGAGAAACGGAGAAATATTAACCAATAGAATCTTAAGTCCGCTCCACTCCGCCGTCCGCTCGCGCTCCTATTGGTTAATATTTCTCCGTTTCTCCGCTCCGCAGCCTCGCTCCGCTCCGGTGGACAGGCAGCCTAAGAATTGGATCCTCCATGTCATCTATTTTTTTTTAACATTTCACTAAAACCTTGTTTTCTCTTTACAGAAAATTGATGCCTCTGCTATAGAAGACTTTTACGGCCTAACTTCTGATATACAAAAATCTTCAGAAACAGGATATATATTATTTTATCAATCTAGAGATGCTAGTTGTTAAGTTTATTCAATTAATTTTAGTAATTTAAATTATTTAAGATAGTGATTATAATAAATCATGTTATCATGCCACATTTGTTAAAGTTGAAAAGGCATATAATTATTGAAAAATCGTTTAATTCCAATAATTGATTATATATATTATTCATCTCTTTAATGGTCATACAGTTGTAAATATATTTCATTTCAAAATAAAACGTTGTGATCTTTCTCCGCGTGAATTGTATTTTTATTATTACCCGTTTATCGTATCGTCATTCAGTATTCCAGTTCCAACAACTGATGACGATAAAAACGATTAGCGTACTCAATATACATGGCATCCTAATCCTAACTAATAACATAAATGCGAAAGTGAGTTTGTTACACTTTCACGCTATAACGGATTTGGATGAAATTGGGCACATGGGAAGCCCATGGTTAGGACATAGGATACATACCAGTAGTACGTTACCGTGGGATAATTTCCGACCTCCACGCGGGTGAAGCAGCGGGCAAAAGCTAGTGAACCATAAATTCGGCGAACAAACTGTCTACCTTTATGCAGTCTATGTGTGATACAGATAGCTATCCTATCACATAGATTGCAAAAAGACGAGGTTAGCAGAATGGATGCAGAGATTTAGAACACCAACAGAAATTGAAAGTGTTTATTGTTTTCTCTCTTGCTGGAAGGGAAATAAATAATTACTCTGTCTTATACTAAATGATCACAGCCTCGCGGTTAAGCACTCCGCCCAATCGTGGATGGGTGACCATTCATTACATATCGAGACCCTGTGTGACTGACACTGGCATGGCCACCATCGGGGATTTTAATTTTGATAGCACAAAAAATTTCAAATACATATCAGAATTTGTCGGTCACTGGTTCTAAAAGTTATAAGGGTTAGGTGGGCGATCATCCGAGCATCTCCCCAGCTTAGCCACATTTATAGCTCAAAAACTAGGCCACCTAGCGAAGATCTGTTTTCTCCCAAAGTCGCAAGTTTTCGCAGTCACAGATTTATTCGGGTCTTAGTTTAGAAGATATGAGTCAATTTTTAAGTATAGATAAGATCTACCTCTTGGACTATACTTAAAACCCGGTCAAGAGCGAGTCGGATTTCTGAAAAAGTACTATTTAGAGACATTGTTTTATTTTTCCTGTAATCTTTACATAAACTTCTATCACATAGAATAATTTCAGATTTTTCTCTTTGCAAACTTCGGAGCTAAGGGGAGGGAACGGTATTTTTTTTTCATCAAAAGTCGAAAACTATGGTGCCTAAAAAAAATAAAAAAAAGTTTTAGAACGTGCATGCAGCGTTCTTTCATATGATACCCCACATGCCCTAGTATTAGCCTCATTTTGAATTTTTAAGACGCCCTTTCAGTCCCTGTTGCAAAAAAAATATAATTTTTTTTTTTTTTATTTGCAAAATAGTTGGGTAAACGTCATCTAAAAGTATTCCAAATTGATAGATTTAGTAGTTCTTGAGATATCCAGCTGTGACAGACAGACAGACTAGTCACACAGTTCTATTTTACCATTTTGGTACGGAACCCTAAAAATTTAACTCATTACATCTTCTTAACTAAGACCCCAACTAAATCTGTGACTTGCGAAAAATTGCGACTAATAAGCGACAAAATTTGGGAGAAAACAGAGATCTTCGCTAGGTGGCCTAGTTAGGGTTCCGTACCAAAATGGTAAAAAAGGAACCCTTATGGTGACTCAGTCTGTCTGTCACAGCTGGATATCTCAAGAACTACTAATGCTGTCAACTTGTTTGGAACAGTTTTAGATGACGTTTACACCTAACTATTTTGCAAATAAGAAGTATAAATATTTATACTTTCTTTGTAACAGGGACTGTAAGGTCTTAAAAATTCAAAGTGGAGCTACTAGGGGTATCATATGAAAGAGCGGTGTTTGCACATTCTCAACCATTTTTTTATTTTTTTTAGGCCCCATAGTTTTCGACTTTTGATGAAAAATGTAAAAAAAAAAATACCATTCTCCGAAGTTTGCAAAGATAAAAATCTGAAATTATTCTATGTGATAGAAGTTTATGTAAAGATTACAGGAAAAATAAAACAATGTCTCTAAATAGCACACTTTTTCAGAAATCGGAACGGAACTCTTGGTGTGCGAGTCCGACTCGCTCTTGACCGTTTTTTTTTTTTTGAGATACCTAGATGTGGCCAAGCTGAGATGCTCTCCAGATCGGCCACTTATGAACCCTTATAACTTTGAACCAGTGACCGACAAATTCTGTGTGTTATCAAAATTAATATCCTGCATTCAAAAAAGATTTATTTCACAAAATAATATTGCCAAGATGGTATTAAGTATTTGCAACATGAATTTATTGATTATAAAAACTTCAGTCCTATTACTGCTTACCTCCCTAAAAGGTGGAATCTATGTGGTTGTAGTATTATATTATCTGTGATGTGGTGATAGAGAACAAAATAAAAATCTTGCTTCCTTAAAAATACTTTTTATTTCCATTTTTAAGCTACAAACTCATAGGGGATGGGAGCCAGTAACACTGGTTTTTCAGTACCACTGACAATATGAGCAGGCTTAGGTCCAGCAGGTTGTCTCTTCAGGTTGGCGACCTTGCCCGCAGCCTTAGCTTCAGCCAGCAGCCTCTCGTTCTCCTTCACCCTCTTGAGGAAGTCTTGTCTGCACTTGGAGTGTGTGACATGCTCAACACGGACATTGATGCGCTTGGGTAGGATCCTTCCGCGGACACGCTTGTTCACAATGACGCCTAAAGCGTGTTGTGTGACATTGTAGACACGGCCAGTCTTTCCGTGGTAAACTTTGTGGGGCATACCCTTTTGAACTGCACCATTACCCTAAAACAATGCATTGTAACATGAGTACCTCTTAGTATTTTGGTCTAACCAGAATGATGATGAGGGCTGAAAATGGTGAGTGTACATTTTGAAAGTATGGAAATAAGATTTGCAACAAAAAGTTATTTTGAATCGCTTCACATGAGCTGATCTAGTGTCACCATACAAAGAAGACGTCCTTCTGTTTCCTCCATTTGCAAGCAAATCCAAGTCAATACATTCATCTTGTTTATTATTACTACACAAAATGATTTTCCAGCATCCATTATAATTTTTGTACTTCTTAGATCTGTTAGTGGCAGATGTGATTGACTAATCAATAGTTCCTTCAAGAAGAAAGATCTTAATCATTCGTTAGTGAGCAGAGAAACTTACCCTGACGTCAACGATGTCGCCGACTTTGTACACTTTCATGTACTTGGAAAGCGGGATGGTTCCATGGGTGCGGAATCTGCGGGCAAACAAGTCCCTGGTTCCGCGACGATAACCTTTGGAGTTCGTCATTTTTGGGCCTGAAACAAAATCAGTCTTCGATCACCGACAGTAGCACACAACACGTGGATTTCCGATTTCGTCTACCAAAAGCTAGTAATAACCGGAACTGTTATTGTAATCACTACTACAATTTTTAAAAATGCTTTTACATACAATGCTTTAACTTTTATTCGTAATAAGTAATAATTGAAATATTTTCTTGATATTCACCTTGTGTTACAAAGCTTGACGGATAAAGAAAGAGGTTATGTTTTATGTTAGTCTATGGTCGGTGCAACTACCAGAGTCAAAAGCTAGAAGGATGTTTACTAGTCTATGCGTATTGTTGGCAAATTAAAATTTTCTTATAAGAATTTGTAGAAAAACTAGGAGTCTTTCAATATATTTTATTTGTTTTCTTTAGATCAATTCATCAATATAAAAAAATCGTAAAAAAATTAAGCTGGTAACACCAAACATGTGCATTATAGTCATTTATCTGTGTGATGTATGATTATTCGCTTGGCGCCAATTTTTGTTTTACTCAAAATACAAATAACTAGTCGTAATAACGTACTATATTCTGATAAAATTATTAATTTTACCGGGGGTATGGTAATAAATGTACATGCTATTTACAATCTTTAGCTATCTAAGTATTACTATATAGTTTATTTTCATGTCTGTCAGGGTGACCGCGTTGTTTTGCAGTTTTTAGTTTTTACCATCATATACAGGGTGTAAGTGTAAACAGTGAAAATCTTTTAAGGGGTCATTGAACAACTTTTACTATGGGACCAAACCTGAAATCGCGAAAAAAAAAAATCTGCTGTTCAGTACATTTGTTCGCTTATTTAGTCAAATCACTTTTTTACAAAAAAAAACCACACTTCCTGAAAAAAGGGTACAAAGTGAAAAACCACTTTAATTTCGGAAGTCGGTGGCAAAAAACTAAAATACAGATCCGAAGATACCGACTTCCGAAATTAAAGTTTTATTTTTCACTTTGTAGTGTTTTTTTAGGGAGTCGGTTTTTATTTGTAAAAAAGTTTTTTCAGTAGGTAAGTACTTATATTAAAATGAAAACTTTATGTGCATATTGCACATAAAGTTTTCATTTTAATGTTTGTTAATGTGAGTACCTATGTACCTTTAATATAACTTAATTACTTACATGTTCTTCCTATAAGTAAAGTCAAGATGACGTTGACCCCTAACGTAAACAAAACAAAAACTTCGCACGTGGCAAGGGCAATGCCGCAGTTCAACAAGCCGTAAAGAAAGCAAACACATAACAAACATGCAAATCATGCAATACACTTGTCTCACTCCTTATTCGGCACAGATTTATTCCTAGACGCCTTACTTTCTATAAGGCTATCATGATTCGCGTAGCTTTTGAAAAGTGTTGAGAGCGAACATGATTGTCCTTATAACTAGGTATTGCAAACATAAAATATGAGGCCCAGCTCTGTGCAGTAAAAACTAATCAGTTATGGTGCTGCCTCGAAACGGATTTGTACGATTGTTTTCAAAATTATGCAGGACCATGTCTGCGTACTATTCAACAACATGCGGTATTGGTTCATAAACAGAAAAGGCTTTACGCGGCCCCGGCCTCAAAATTGTCTAATACTTTGCATTATCTGTTGCTACGAATGTGCTACGAAAGTGCTATGCGGGTGCTACGACGCCGTAGAGGGCATTTATCTGGGACAAGCGTGATACCCGTAGAAACGCCCCCGATTGGACCCGAACATGAACCTTAGCCGGCTCGGTAGTGGGTCTAATGGTCCCCTGAATGATGACATAATTAAGTCACCCTAAATTGATTAGGTACCTATGTTAATTATTGTTAATGTTTAGTGTCAAATCATCAAGTCATCAAATCTTATGAGTGCATTAAATAAAAGAGTTGTATAAAAGTTCATATTTATTATGTAAGTCAACTAAACTAAATCTTTCATATTTAACGCACAAGTTACTATTACACTTCAAAAAATTCTGCCTTCATTTATTTTAACCGACTTCTAAAAAAGGAGGAGGTTCTCAATTCGGAGGTTTTTTTTTTTTTTTTTTTTTTTTTTTTTATGTTTGTTCGCGCATAACTCCGTCGCTTGCCAACCGATTTCAAAAATAATTTTTTTTTTGGAAAGTGTATACTTCCCAAATGGTCCCATTTTTGTCAAAATCCAGTTCTGATGATGGGATCCTGGAGAAATCGAAGGAACTCTTCAAATATTATAGGCACACCTATAGCGATTTGGGTATTTTTTATAGTAGCTCGTGCACTTGCTCTCGGAAAGCACCACTTGGTGAAGTGGAACTGATGATGAAGACCACAGATGGCTACCGGAACTACTCAATGATAAATATTTGACGGGTTGCGATTCGATTATTTTAATATGGTTGCTAAGCAATTTCCGCTCGTCACACAATGCGTGTGGTGTTGTGTGGTTGTTGAGGAGCTCTTCTGGTTCTTACCAGCAGAACTCCTCAACAATTAACGTCCCAGCATCGGGAAAAGCAATATTTTGTAACATGTGATGAGCAATTGACATTAGACTATTGTAACTTATACAAATTATAAACAGACCCACTAAAAAGCGAGAAATAAAAACTTTTTAACAAAAAAAAAACCGACTTCCAAAAATCACTACAAAGTGAAAAATAACTTTGATTTCGGAAGTCGGTGGCAAAAAAAAAGAAAGTAAATAAAAAACGAAAGACACCGACTTCCGAAATCAAAGTTATTTTTCACTTTGTAGTGTGTGACGTTTAATAAACAAGTTATGCGTGCTGTGGTAGGGGTTGCGCAGTGGGGGGATTGTGGAGTGGTGCGCCACACTCAGTCTGGTCCGAGCGGCCGTTATGACAACACGCCTAACGCAGTGATATTGCAAACAGTGTTTTATTGTGATACCTAAACCTAACCAAAACCAAGACACCACAAGTGGCGACGAGGATTAAGGTATGTCGTGCATAAAATTTAAAATTAAAACAACTTAATGGTTGCGAGATATGTTGGCAAGTTAACGAATGAGGTTTCATGTAGTTTAAGTTTCCCCTGAATAATTTGTGGTAAAACATAGCATATATTCATAAAACTACCAATACCTAAGAGTGTACCTATGGCTCTTAAGAAAATACACATGAAATGACAGTAAATAATCGTGAAAACCGTGAATGTCATTTAATGCATCATCATCATCGTCAAATCAAATCAAATCGTCAATCATTCGTGAGTGGCATTTAATTTTCTTTGTTTATTTACCGTGAATATCTAGTCACGAATAGTAGTCACTACCTACATTTCACTTTAAACATCTAAAAAAAAAACAAAAGAATAATGACCTCATTTGTTGATATGTGCCAACTAAACTATAACAAAATTGCCAAAAAGGCAAATGAGTCGTGGAAAGCGCGAAACTGATAGATTATGTGGTTAATCGGTATCAAAACATTACACGTAATTTGGAAAGGTAAACTATTAAATGAATAGTGGGTACCTAAACTGATATCGGCCTACCCTCAGTTGGCCATGCAAACAAGTGCTCCACGTATTTTAATGAATTAAAATAGTTTAAGGACGATTTACGTGACAAAATATTACTCAGTCTTCAGATAAAAGTGTAATTAGTGCGGACACATGTGGGTGTGAAATTCTAACAAGTAAAACTCGAAAAAAACCAAAAAGTAAACAAGTGTGAAGTGTGACTACGAAAGTGCAAAATTAAACAAAATTATACTAGATCAAGTGTGTTGTGATAATAACAGATCAGTAACAAGATCAGCCCTACCACGACTTTGACACAAAAACCAACAACGGGTGAATATTTATTTTTGTTTACTTTCTTCAAGCAGTGATGACACGCATATTTTGAACGTTAAACGGTCAATGATTGACATTGACACTTGAGACTTGACAACAACAAACGACTTACAAAGTGACTTTCCATTGTGAAGTTCTGTTCCATTGTGGAAAATATGAATGACAATATTACATTTAGAAGAAGAATTACTAATTTAAATGCCTCGACAACAAGTCTTGAGGATAATTCCTTCTTATCCACCGACTCTCATGCCCTGGGAAGAAGTTTACCCGACCTATCTACATGGAATTGCCAAGAAATTACTGATTTACAGGAAACTGTCAGAGATTTAAAGGAAAAGCTAGAAAGTGCGCATAGGGAAATTGAAAACTTGATACTAGAAAAAATTGATTTAGAGAAAAGACTACAAAATCTAGAAACCAAAATTAATATTTTAACTAAACCATTTCCACCAAAAATTTGTACTCCAAAGCGAAAATCTAGAAACTTGAACGAATCAAAGATTTTAACCACCCAACTGCAGCATGAACCTAGAATAGAACCTAACAACACATTACATAATGAGACTCAAAAATCCAACGTGACCATTGTTACTTCTGCAATAAATACGGAGGAACAACCTAAACTCAGGAGGATAAATGCGGAATGTACCCAAACTACCATGCAGCATAATAAAAAAAACACTATTACAATTGATACTTCACTTAGAAGCAAAAATAATTATCTGAAGAGGAAAATACATGTCCTTGGTACCCAGCAAATAACGGGTTTAACTACACGCCTACTTGACTTGAGATCTAAAAGCTCATACGAAAAGTACTGCGCAGAAGGAATGATAAAATACTATGCAATCGCTAAGCAACTGTTAAACACAGAGTTGACGTGTAAGCCTTGTGACAAAATTATTATTTGTGTAGGAGAAAATGACTACAACCCTACTACTATGTTAAATGAATTTTATGTGTTTATAAAAAAATATAATAGTTGTCCAATTATTGTGTTAAGTGTATTGGAAAATAAATATCTAAATGAAAAGTTACTAAATAATAATTTAGAACTAATATGTAATAATAATGAAAATTGTTACTTCTTACGTACTCATAGCAATACTTGTCATAAATTGAACGTTCTGATCGACACAATTGATTATAAAAATAAATATCTAAACTTCAACAAAAAACCAACTGCTCAGTCGAAATGCTCCGATTTGTCCACATATTACACTACAAACCTAGATACAAAGCTTACTTACCGACAAACAAGATCATATAACTATAAAAATACATCAAATAATACTTTTTTTCGCAGATACTAGTAATACTTTACCTTTAACTAAAACGTTCTGTGATCAACCATTAAAAAACCTGTATGATAATGAGTTAAGTAAGATTAAAGAAGTAAATTCCATTGACGGAACTAATTGTCACTCATTAAATGTTCTTCATCAAAATATTGCAGGCTTGAGAAGTAAAAAAGAACTTTTAGAAATTTCGATCGACTCGTTTTTAAACGAAGGGTTAGTTATTGATGTAATATGCTTAACAGAGACTTTTATTAAAGCAGGCGAGGAGAGCAGCGTTACCTTAAACGACTACAAATTAGGAGACTGGTACTCAAGAAAGAATAAAAAGCGAGGCGGTGTTTGTGTATTCTGCTTAAAGCACATTGAGTACCAAATACTGACACAATTGAAAAAATATGCGTCTGAAAATGAGTTTGAGTGTTGTGGAATAGAACTCTTGCAATATAACATTATAATAATAGTCCTATATCGTACGCCAAGCTCAAACCCCTTTGTTTTCCTACGTAATTTAGAAGTAATGTTGTGCAACCTTAAAAACAAATCAAAAAAACAATTAGTGATAGTAGGTGACCTTAACATTGATATTTTGAGCGAAAAAATCGATAGAAATAAAAAATGCGCAGACGAATTAACTAGGATTATAAATAATTTCGGCTTAACACTACATATAAAACAACCAACAAGAAGAAATTCATGTCTAGACCAAATAATAAGTAACTGTCAGGAAGCAAGATGTGAGGTTTTACCACTGGGATTGTCAGATCACGAAACAGCTCAGATGATATCCATAAAAATAGACAATAAAGTTCAACCTCTACGCTTTCGCACAATTTGTAAACGTGATTTCAGCACCGAAAATAAAGAAAAGTTCTTTAGCTGTATGTCTAATTTAAAATGGACAGAAATATTTTCTAATCAGGAAGCTAACAGTGCGTTTGATCACTTTCACGATACACTTGTCTTGTTCTATGATTTATGCTTCCCTAAAATTGAGATCAAAATCAACCTAGTGAAAAAATATACAAAATGGATTTCCAATGGTATTAAAAAATCAACTAAAACCAAAAGGAACTTGCGCTTTAAATACTACTTCTCGTCTGACAAAAATAGAAAATTAAAATACTTAAACTATAATAAATTACTTAAAAAATGTATACAAAAAGCACAAAAAATTCATAATACAAATTACATAACCAGGGCTAAAAATAAGTGTAAGGCGTCATGGGACTTAATAAAATATCATTCCAATAATAATCAAATTCAGGAATCAAATATTAAGGAGATAGAAACTGAAACCGGAACAATAATATGCCCCACTGAAATTGCCAATTATGTAAATGACTATTATATCAATTTGACGAACAATGATTTTGACATTAACACTAATAATTATGACATTGATCCTATTAATTCTAGTATGTTTTTAATGCCCACTAATGATGGCGAAATACAAAAAGTAATAACATCACTCAGGGATACAAATTCAACAGGTTATGATCAAATACCTACTAAAATTATAAAATACATAGGCCCTATTCTTACTCCGGTTCTAGTACATCTAATAGACTTATCATTATTCACGGGAGTGTTTCCTGAAAAATTAAAAATGACAGTTATTAAGCCAATACATAAAAAAGGTAATAAAAAACTTGTTGATAATTACAGACCTATAGCCCTATTGCCTATTTTAGCGAAAATTTACGAAAAGGTCATGCATACGCGATTAATAAGTTTTATCGATAAATTCCAAATTTTGAAACATGAACAGCATGGATTCCAAAAAAGGAAATCGACAACCACAGCGGCATTTAATTTAGTTAACCTAGTTACTAAAAATATTGACCAGAAAATCCCGACAACTGTAGTATTTTTTGACATGTCAAAAGCCTTTGACTTTGTATACGAGCACGAGCACGAGCTACTACTAAAAAAATGTGATAAATATGGAATGCGCGGCAAAGCAAATGCATGGTTAAAAAGTTACCTTACAAACAGATCGCAATTTGTAGAAATTACCGGGGATAAACCAAATCAAAGCGGCGAACTGACATTTAAATCCAAATTAGGTTACAATTGCACAGGCGTTCCACAGGGCAGTATTTTAGGACCCCCACTTTTTCTGATATATATCAATGACCTGGCAGAAGTAATTGATCATCCCTGCATACTCTTTGCAGACGATGTGTCCGTAATTATCCCTAAAAATCAAGAAAACTATAATGTGGAAATAAATAATACGGTAAGCAAAGTAATAACTTGGATGGAAAAGAATAACCTTAAACCTAACCTGGATAAAACCAAATATGTACAATTTTGTAACAAAAACTGGAATAAAATGTATTTAAACATCACTTATAAAGATAAAGAAATACAACAATCGGATAGTATGACTTTTCTTGGGATAGACCTAGATGAGAGGTGTTCCTGGATTAATCATATTGATAAGATATGTGGAAAACTCAGTAAGTTTGCTTATGTTCTACGGCGTATATCTAACCTAACAAGTAGACAAGCCACATTACAGGCTTACCATGCATATGTTGGTTCAATACTGCGTTATGGTATACTGGTATGGGGAAACTCGGTGCATCTCGGAAGAGCTTTCATCGCACAAAAGAGGTGTATACGTGCGATTTGTAATGTAGACCCACTTACATCCTGTAAACCCCTGTTTAGGAAACTGAGAATACTTACATTAACTGGTATTTATATTGAGGAAGTATGTAAATTTACCAAATCTCACCCTGAGATGTTTGAAAAACTGGGAGATAAATATAATTTCAATACTAGATACCCAAATAGATTAATTAATCCCAGAATGAAAACGGAACTATATAGGCGAAGTTGCTATCCTATGTGTATTCAGATCTACAACAAAATTCCTAACCAAATTAAAGAACTTCCAATGGTCCCCTTCAGAAGGGCTTTACGCAGGTGGTTAATTGAAAATTCCTTCTATACAATAAAAGAATTCCTTGAGTTTAAATTTAAATAATCTGATTGTTTATTTACCAATTTGCACGTCATTATGTTATGATTAAATATGTTAAGCTACTATATTACTATTGTAAGAACTTTTGTAACCATATTTATCTGCAAATAAATCTTTGACTTTGACTTTGATAGATTATTTGGTTAATCGATATCATAACATTACGAAGTAATTTGAAAAGGTAAACTATCAAATGAATAGTGGGTACCTGTAAGCTAAATAAGCTTAAATAAATCCAATGGGTACCTTACCTGGATACCTGGTACCATAGTGGATAAAAAACGAACTAGCTAAGTTGTTAGTGCTAGAAAAAACATATTGGTATGGATTAAATAGTGAACTGCTAAAATAAAATCAGTTAATACAAACAAAACTATTATAAGCAATGTCAAACAACAAACAAAAGACAATAGTGGCAGATAGCCCAAAGTAATCTTGAAAACATTCGGGCATAATTATCAAAAACCTACATGCCTACACATTTTCACAATTTGCAATGTGAAAATAATAAGTGAGTTACCTATTTAATCACGCTATACCTGTGCTCGAAAAACCACGGAAATTGGTAGATAATCATATAAACATTTTTGGAAATATAGACTACAAAATCCAAACACGTTATTAATCCCCAAGAACGAGATTTCAACAGAAATTGGGTCAGCGCTAGTGAAAATAAAAACCAACTAGATTGTATCAAAACAATTATCTCGAAATTTAAACATTATTTTAACACCGTTTAGTGTTACGAGAAACTTATAATTTAAATGTAATTTTTAAAGTTTCATATTTATAATAAACACTTTAACGATTGCAAAGTAAAATATGGCTTCGAGTGAAAATAACAATATTTCTTTGGTTTGTTTGGTCTACTTTCCAAGCAATATTATTTTATTGATCTTATAAGATTAATTATCAGTTAAATACAGACAATTTTAATGGTTTTCACTATAGTTACGCTGTAATAATAATTCTATAAATTTGTTGTTCTGTTTGAAATGGAACAGTAGTTTTAATGTCTTTCGTTGCATTTTAAATGAGTTATTGTTAATGTGGTAATTCAGTTAAGTCTGAATGGTACCAGATAAATAGGAAAACATGTAAGTAGGTATATATGTAAGTAGCACAATTAATTCGTGCAAATGTACAAGTTACTAAATTACTGAAACAAAACAAAAAGAATGTACTCTGGCTATGAAAACCAGAAACATATATTGAATAATATAAAACCAATTTCAAAATTTCTTCCTTACTAAACATAGACCTTACTGAAGTTTCTATATTGAAAATTGAAACATAATAATAATAGTTATAAAGTAACTCAAAATAAAATGAAAAATATGCAAAACTAAATAAAATCATAAAAAGATGCAATAAGTAATAAAAAAAAAACGCAGTTCAAATATAAGAAAAAAACTTGTTTTGTTGCGAAATAAATCCAATAACTATCAAAATGAGAAGACAGTAAGAACATTTATGAGATTGACACTCAACGCTTAGTCTGAAATTCAGGTATAAGAAGAGTCAATGCAGTCACTTTATACTAGGTATGTGAGGTCTGGAAAAAAAACTTGAAATTAGATGTGTGCCTAAAATATAATACTTATAAGACATAGGATTTAAAGAGTCAAAGAACTCTGGACTTAAAAGACTCAAAGGACTTGTGACTTTTGAGACTAATAGTCCCCAAGTCTTGTAAATCTATTTTGGCCTAGAAATAAAGACTAAAGGATTTATGTCTTTCACAACACTAGCAGTATTACTAGTAAAAAAAAAAAAAAAAAAAATTCAAATTACTTGAAAGTAAAATAACAAAGCTAGCTAATTTGAAATCTGAAATTTGAAATCTTTGCTAGACTAGCAAAAATGTCAAATTACTTGAAAGTAAAGTAAAATAGCAATATTATTATCAAAGAAAACAACGAAAATGATTAAAGGAAATGTATTAACTTAACAATTTAATGATCAATCTCATTAAAAAAAAAGAGTTGGTGATGAAGAACAGGATGATATTACAGAACAGACGTCACGTAGAAACATTATTCAATTAAAGAAATTAGAAAGTAAATGGACGGTCCATAAATCAGAAACTGGTGATTCCAGTAATGAATTTGATTCACAAACTAACTATTTACATATATTATACCGTAATTATTGTTTATTATGATTAGGTCTTTGTGTAAGGTATATTATATTGCTAATGTGTTGAAATTGTATAATGCAATATTCAAGTTCTATTGTTGCTATTATTCTGAGTAATGGTCCAAGAGATAGAACTGTTTTGAAGTTAACGATAAGTTATGGAAATGTAAGAAATGTGTTGATAGAATACTTTAATACTGTTTCCATGAAGTTTCTTGTACTTCTTCTCCATGAAGACCTAGATTTGTGAACGAACGACTATCTTTCTGATTAACTACTGACAAGATTAATTGAAATATTGTCAGCCATTTATTTTATAAGCAAATGATTTTATTATTGTTTTTTTACATTTTGTAAAGAAGAGATGTGACGTTTAATAAACAAGTTATGCGTGCTGTGGTAGGGGTTGCGCAGTGGGGGGATTGTGGAGTGGTGCGCCACACTCAGTCTGGTCCGAGCGGCCGTTATGACAACACGCCTAACGCAGTGATATTGCAAACAGTGTTTTATTGTGATACCTAAACCTAACCAAAACCAAGACACCACATAGTGATTTTTGGAAGTCGGTTTTTTTTTTTGTTAAAAAGTTTTTATTTCTCGCTTTTTAGTGGGTCTGTTTATAATTTGTATAAGTTTTTATTTTATATCTTTCAGTCGCCTCGACCTGCTGTTTCGTGGGATGGTTGAAGATCAACATGGTCCCGTGTGTCCTCAAATGGACATACTGACACAAACGTATTCGACCTTTGGCAATGAAGACTTTGTTTCTCAATGTTTATTCGACAAATGGACATACTGACACAAACGTATTCGACCCTGGCAATGAAGACTTTGTTTCTCAATGTTTATTCGACAAATGGACATACTGACACAAACGTATTCGACCCTGGCAATGAAGACTTTGTTTCTCAATGTTTATTCGACAAATGGACATACTGACACAAACGTATTCGACCCTGGCAATGAAGACTTTGTTTCTCAATGTTTATTCGACAAATGGACATACTGACACAAACGTATTCGACCCTGGCAATGAAGACTTTGTTTCTCAATGTTTATTCGACAAATGGACATACTGACACAAACGTATTCGACCCTGGCAATGAAGACTTTGTTTCTCAATGTTTATTCGACAAATGGACATACTGACACAAACGTATTCGACCCTGGCAATGAAGACTTTGTTTCTCAATGTTTATTCGACAAATGGACATACTGACACAAACGTATTCGACCCTGGCAATGAAGACTTTGTTTCTCAAAGTTTATTCGACAACTCGCTATTTTCGAAATTGCGTCGATATTTCTGTTCCATTTCTTTCTTACAGAACGTTATAAGACTTTTACTAAATCGTTAGGTAGAAAAAGAACGGTTTCATTTATTAAATTCCGTAATATTCACTAAAACCTTTGTTGTGTGGACTGAGGGACCACAGTTTAGTCGTTATATTTTTTTCATCTTTAATGCTCTGGGCTCTGTAATTTAGTAAATACCTTTACTTACAAATTTTTTACTAAATGTCTGTAATCACAAAACCTTCATTTTTAAGATACTCTCCGAGATCTGGCTGATGTTTTGTGAGCAGTGTGAGGACTGAGGGACCACACTATATGAGCTGTAGTTTTTATTATTTATTTGTTTACAAATTCCCAGATTCGTTCTACAATTGTTTTAAGACTTCTACTAAATCATAGGATTAAAAGTTTGCGCATACCAGTCTGGACCCTCAGTTCACACACACGTGATTGTTTTAACTTTAGGTAGGTACAGACGCCAGCAGGTCAAGCCACCTGAAACTGTCAAGTTTTCGCAATCAACCTTGAACCTAATGCTTTAGCGGTAAAGATGAAAATCTATTAAAGTTTGACAGCTTGATGTGCTGGCGTTTGTACATGAAAAGTAAACATAAGCACAAGTAAAACAACTAATTCAGACATCCATTATCGATGTGTGTCACTGTTTATTTAATCGGATTTCCCTAGAAACCAAATTTATTAAAACGATGAAGTGCCTTGACTCCAAAATGGTTAAAATTATTAAAAGTAAAACTTCTAATGGAAGAATAGAGCTGCTCCCAAAAGTTGAAGTTGTCATCATCATTCACGCTTAAGACAGTTGTTGTAACTTCCGCCTCATTGTTTGATAGGTCCACGTATTGCTTAGTGCAACTGTTAAACATCGGCCACGTTTTGTTGCAAGCTGAACTATGACAAGGATTGCTGAAATAAACAATTATTAATCATCAATAACTAGCTGAACAAATCGTTCAAATCATGAGTTCCTTAAAAAAAAACAACATTCTTTTTTCCCAATTTGAATTTTGCTGGGAAACTTTTCCAATTTTTACCCGACTACGGCGAAGCAAAAAGGAGGGTTATGATTTTGATCGGTATGTATGTACCTATGTATGTAATAATTTCTAAAATCATGCCTCAGAAATGTGAGCCAAACATATTTTCTCTCCAAACCTACCCAAAATACATGTATAATAATTATTCTTCTTTAAAAATGTAAATTGGCTCTGCAAATACTATCAAAACCCCAAAATAATTTAAATAAAAAGTAAGTTTAAAAACTAAAACCCGACTACTGAAAAATCGCGCTCTAAAAAGTATGAAACAAAAAAATATTCTCATATGAAATTAGAAAAAGACAGACAAACTCAAAATCCGGAGTCACACGTAATCTGTTCGATTTTTTTTATTTATTTATTTTATATTTATTTATTTTTATTCATTTATTTATTTACATGACGTGTGACTCCGGATTTTGAATTTTTAGAGCGTGATTTTTCAGTAGTCGGGTAGTTTCATACTTTTTAGAGCGTGATTTTTCAGTAGTCGGGTTTTAGTTTTTAAACTTACTTTTTATTCTTTCCATAAAAACCTACTTCGGACGAATATTTTAAAATGAAAAATAGCTATATCCATACCGCTGTTCTCAAGTGATGCGCTTACCAACGAATAGCATTTCGATACCTAATAGCCAAAAAGGGATAAGCGAAATTTTTTGCGAAATCACGAAACTTAGATGAATAGACGCAGAAAAAAGAGCCGATTCTAACCATCTAAATAAGTAAATTTCGCAAAAAAATGTCGCTTATCCCTTTTTGGCTGTTAGGCGTCGATTTCTATTTTATTTAGATAGATTATTTTTGATGACATATTTCGTCATTGCACCTACAACCGTTTCTAACTGCATCACCCTAAGATTGACTGGTAGAAAATGCTTAAGGGATTACGCGCCTCTGAGCATTTGCGTGTAAAGTAAAAAATAAAATGTTTCACGTAATAAGCGGTAGGACACAGGTATAAAACTCTCGATAAGACTCTTCTTTTACCTCTTAGTGGATATGAGCCATTTTCAGATAATTGTTCTATATAAAAGAGTCGTCAATGCAAGTCCCCATATGCAATAATTGCACTTCAATCAACTCAGCTGAACAAAAGGCCGCTCAAAAGTTGCACCACAAGAACCTGGGAGATTACTATGAGCTCTTATAGCAGGGCAGAATTTGAACGTTTCCAGTAAGAGAGAGACGGAGCTATATACCTACGACCGTCTGTCTCTCACTGGAAACGTTCAACTTCTGCCCTGCTATAAGAGCTCATAGTTAAGCCCCCTGTTCTCCGTCATCCGCATCCAGTCTGTCAATCTGAGCTGCTTGCTGCTTGTATGGTGCTTAGATATATAAACTTGATGATTTAACTGTGAAATATTATGTGATGTGATGAGTGTTATGAGAACAGTTGCTATAGTCATACCACACGTGCCTCATAAAATATAGATTAGCACATGGCGTTGTGCGTTTGACAAAGAAAGAAAACATGATCGAGGGCGGCAGTATGTGGATTAGAAAATGCTATAGAAAGTTTTTAAATTCAAAAATACATATTAAGTAGGTAAGTAGGTACTACTTAGGCAATTTCCAAAATAGAATAGCACCTAACACAAAACACGTGAGGTCTGACTTAGGTACCCATGTTTAGCAAAGTCCGTGAAGATCGTTGTAACTTGATCTATAAGTTGGAATTCTGTACTGTTTCTATCCGAAATCAGATTCAATGATTTTGCATCAAACAAATACATCAAGTCATCCAAATGGGCAGCTCCGAAGATCCCGTATTTTTCTCCTGGCAGACCATAATAATTCCTACTTGAGGTGATAGAAAACTGGTAGGCATATCTTACTGTATTTCTTATTTGAGGCAATCTCATAAAATAACTCAAGATATCATATACTAATGTAGCGTCATTCGCATACCTTACAAACTCTTTAGTAGAGTTTATATCAACACTTTTGTTTCCGAAGTAATATTTACGAATAATATCCGATAATTCCAAAATGGGATTAGGCCCCAGCTCATTCAAAATTTTTCGAGGGACAAATAATTCTGGGTATTTGTCATAGCGCTGTATAAGCGTTGTTGTGATGGGTTCAATTAATGCAACGACCTCTTGGTTAGTGTAGCCAAACATCAGATCTACGTTATTCATATAGACAGGATCTTCAAAAATATTGTGTGTCAGAAAATTATCCTTGCCATAATATTTTTCAACCACAGGTACAAATTGGTACATTTTTATGACGTTATAGGTATACTCTTCAAATGATAAGATGTTAGGACTCGTGTCTATTAATTTGTCTAAAGGAACGGACTGAAGAAATTCGAGCAGTTCGTTGGGGTCTTCAGTTTCAAAGCCAAGCTTCTTCCCAAGAACAAACGCGCGTCTTTCAGGATGAAAAGCCATGCTCCAATCACAAAACGGAGAGCCACTTAATGCGATGACCCGATGGAACAAACCTTTTGACATTACGGATCTCATATGTAATGCAACAGAAGCGCTACCTGCGCTCTGTCCCATGATAGTCACTCTGTCTGCATCACCTCCGAAATGTTTGATGTTCTTTTGCACCCATTTCAAAGCTGCAACTTGATCCTTCAGTCCCGCGTTTCCAGGAACTTCTTTAGTACGGAGACACATGAAACCCAGTGCATCCAATCTATAATTCAATGTCACTACAACCATATCCTTTTTGGTCAGGAAGTCTGGACCAAAAAGGTCAACATTGCCTGATCCACTTTTGTACCCCCCTCCGTGAACGTATACTATCACTGGCAGAAGATGGCAAGGCTTCAAGTTTGGCGAATATACGTTGATAAACAAACAGTCTTCATTGCCGGGGATCAGTGTGTTTGTTAGAATGTCGAACTGAGGACACACTGACCCATGTTGCTTTGCGTTTCTTACTCCAGGCCACGATAGAGGAGGCTGAGGAGCCTGAAAATAAATATGGGGAAGATTTAATTGATCCTCAAAAAACTTTTTGATCTTCTTCAAAATAATTGGTGACCGATTTTTAACATACCTATATCAAGAATAAGCTGTAAGCTCGAATCTTGTAACCTTTGCAAAAGTTAACCATAAGTAACCTACCTACCTACCTACTTTAATACTTAGCTCATACAGTAGGTACCTAACATATGCTATACAATACAAGCCGAGTTTCCTTGCGATTCATTTAGCTAGTAGGTACTTACCTTAAATCTCCGGGTTCCGTTAGGAGGTTGAGCGTACGGAATGCCTTTAAAACTGTTGTACCGTCCGTCTCCAGTAATTAAGTCCAGTATCTCTCCTTCCAACCAGCCCTGCTCCACTCTTACTCGAATCCCTTTACCTGATACATTTTGAATGACTCTGCGAACATAATAATTTTATTTCATGTGTGAGGAATATGAATACGTCGAACTCATCTAGTTTAAAAAAAATATGTTTGACGTGTAAAAGTGTTTGTACAAACCTACTTACAGAAAATAAATCATTTATCATTTATCATTTATGTCATTACTTACTTATTTAACGAGAAAATATATTACTTATATTACTACCTATATTTTGTCGATAAATAATGAAATATTGAAGTCGGTTGTTTTTTGTATGCAGAATACAAAAATAATCTAAAAGTACGTACCTACTTAAGTATTTATCTAAGTACCTACACTGCAACCGGCCATAAAATCTTACCGGCTACTTCAAGATGGAAAACATAATAGCACGAGAGGCCATGACCAAAACCATGTCACATCGTTTTACGGCTAAAACCGTATAAAATAGTTAGTTTAGATGATTCTGAACCCGACTAAGTGGGCAGCGTGGGTCAGAAGCGTGACAGTTTTATGGTAGTAGTGAGGGGCTAAAACGACCATTTGGCAGAATCATAATAGGATAATATTATGAATAATATTTCATAATATTATATTGTCAGTTTGTGACCGCTTTACGATTTCAAATATTATTCATAATATTATCCTATTATGATTCTGCCAAAGTGGCCGTTTTAGCCCCTCAGACTACGAATAAGTAATACTTATTCGTAGCCCCCAGATCGTTCCATCACAATATGTCTGATATTAAAAATATACTTAAGTATGTACCTACATAATATCGAGATAAATAGTAAGTCGGTAACAGTGCACCGGCAACGCTACTTGGAATATTGTTGAAGTGATATTTATTTTAATTTTAATATATACCTATGACCATAACTGTATCTTGATATTATGTACTTACTTTTTGTTTTCATTTATCGATTCAAGCAGGGATTCATTTTATCCGCGTAGTGGGATCCGATTGTTGGATCGGATGGGAATAAGCCGTAGGCAGGTGTCGTAATTTTATTACGAAAAAGTTTGTTTTCAGACATTTGGCGCGTCACATGTGGCGTGAGAGCATTTTCAAAAATGTCAAAAAATTTAACCAACCTGTAAGTATAATTAGGTATGAGTATTAATTTACTTACGTGAGGAATATTATAGTTAACTTCGCAAATAAAATATTCATTTTTGTTGCAATGTTAATTACAAGTAAATAATAATTTATGTTCTAGCTAGATCGTGTTGACAGTCATGAAAAGGTACGAGGTAGGTACCTACACTAAAAGTCAACTGCTCAATGATTGCAATAAATGCACAAAGCAGGTAAACTAGTCAACAACAGATGTTTTAATTGTTTATTGTTGTATGAATAAATGAACACGTCAATTATTTGCAGCAAACAAATAGTTCTATAACGTTCCGTAAGCCGTTGTGTTCTGATGCTTTTTAGGGTTCCGTACCTCAAAAGGTAAAACTGAACCCTTAAAGGATCACTCGTGTGTCTGTCTGTCTGTCCGTCTGTCACACCCAATTTGCTACGAATCTAATAGAATTGAATTGAGTTGAATTTGTCCCAAACACGGACGTTAACGTAAATAAATGAATTTTGAATTTAAGGGTCACTTTGGGGGGGCAATAAAAAAATTAAAAGGTTTTGCAAACCGTGTCGTGTGAAATATCAAATAAAAGTGTTCAAAAAGTGTTTCAAATAAATAAAATAAATAAATATCCTTGGACATTTCACACAACGCCATCTAGTCCCAAGCTAAGCAACTTAATGCTTGTGCTATGGTAACGAGATGGCTGATAAACTACTTATATACATTTTTTTTTTTGTAAATACATACATATTATAGATAGAAAAACACCCAGACTCGAAACAAATACTTGTAGGTCGTACAAATATTTGTTCCGTGCGGGAATCGAACCCGCGACATGCTGCGCAGCAGTCAATCGCTCAACCACTGCGCCAACCGTGTCGTCGTGTCGTGTCGTGTTTCAATTACTTATTATTATTTTTTAACTAGCTTTTGCCCGCGACTTCGTCCGCGTTTCCGTCGTTTTTCGTAAAAAAGTACCATACCTATGTCCTTCCTCACGGTTCAGTGGTTTTGATGTAACAGACAGATTAACTTTCGTATTTTAGTAGGGAAATATAATATGTCAATCCACAATACTGTTGAAAAATATCGCAATAAGGAACCACAGAATATTATTATTAATAGCTGTGCCCGCGACTCCGTCAGCGTGTAACTCCTTGTATGTTATTAAGTTAATATATTGGACTGCTAAGCTATCGGGAGTTACACGTGTTATTGTGAGTCAACCATAAAAGATAGACATATGCTGTTGTGGGATATTTTTTAGATAATTTTATGTAGAACATTTCCGTCATAAATGATGTCTATGTAGCTTTAACCATTAAGGCTGCACACGCGACGGAAGCTTAAAAAATGGAGCAACTTCTCCCGTTTTCCCAACATTTCCCTTCACTGCTCTGCTCCTATTGATTGTAGCGTGATGAAAAGTATACTATAACCTCCCCAGGAGTATGAAGAATAATTGTACCAAGTTTCGTTAAAATCCGTCGAGTAGTTTTTGTTTCTATAAGGAACATACAGACAGACAGACAGACGGACAGACAGACAGACAGACAGACAAAAATTTTACTGATTGCATTTTTGGCATCAGTATCGATCACTAATTACCCCCCGATAGTTATTTTGAAAATATATATCATGTACAGAATTGACCTCTCTACAGATTTATTATAAGTATATAGATATAGATTTTGAAATAAATTGTTTTTAAGTTATTTATGAAAAATAGACGAACATTTACCATTCCCCTATTCCCCATATCTCCGAAACTGCTGAAAAGAAATCACAGAAAATAGTTCTATACTTATCTGCGAGGGGCCTAAAGCCGCCCCTGTAGGGCGGCTTTAGGCCCCTCGCCCACGGCGGCTTTTTGTAGCGATGCTGTCGCGCGTTTACGAAATGCGCGACTGCATCGCTACTATCGCGCGTTAGTCGCATTTGCAACGCGCTACAGAAGCGATGCCAACGCACTACTAACGCGCTACAGTATCGCGACTGTATCGATGCAGACGCGCGACCGTGTCGGACGACATCGGGGAGAGAACGGAGGGAGGGTGGCGCGTGAGTGGAGTGAATATGACATTCTATAACAACTTCTGAATTTGAGATCATATTTTTTTAGTATTTTAAACGTTGTTACATGGTGTCCACAAAGAGTAATCTCTCTTTATAAAAAAAAAAAAATTAAATTTAAAACTTTTTATTTCAAAGAAACATTACATAGTTTTGTTTTGTTTTGTATTAAATGGGTGCATCCAATATTGACGCTGCTTTCGTTGCCTACGCTTCGGCTGCTTACGTAAAAGCAGCACCAAAGAAAACGTGACTAATGTTGTCTCAACGGAGTCCATCTTGCAACTGTAGCGATCGCAGGTATTTTTGTGCCGTTCCTGAATCGCGTTTGCATCGCGACAGAAGCGCACCAGTATCGCGTTTGCATCGCGACTGAATCTGGGCTCTTGGGCGAGGGCACACAGCTAGTGACCGCTTCGCGACTGTATCGATGCGGACGCGCGACAGCATCGCTACTGCATCATTACAAAAAGTCGCAGTGAGCGAGGGCCCTTACTTACAGTGCAGGGTGTGCGGTGCACGCGGGCGCCGCGTCCTAGGGGGCGCCAATCGCCGCGCGCGCCGCCCGGGCCGCGGCACGTTCAATGACCGGCACGTAAAAAGAAAAAAACCGGAGCTCGGTTTGCATAAAGACACCTGGAGCTCTTCATAAATGTGTCGAATTACAGCAAAGCAAGCCGCAAGAGTGGCTTTTACAATAGTTACTTTTAATTTAACATGAAATAAACCTTTTCGTACCACTTGCTCAAAAAAGTGACATTCTATGCCACAAAAAGCGAACTGTATACAAGGTGACCTGAAATTAGTGGCGGACCCGTTAAGGGGTGATAGTAGGGATCAATTCCAGTCGATATCACTCTTAGACCTACTGTCCTAAAGTTAACCCATTTCAGGATATTCCTAGACGCAATCATCGTATTTCTTTTTCATTTTATGATTTTGTTAAATGATTTTCGCGTAAGATATCGACATTTACGAAGATATCACTATTAATCATTCCTTATTTAGAATATCTTTGATGCAAAACAAAAAAAAAATGGTCCAAAAAGACCAATTTTTACGATTTAGAGCTATTTTAAGATTTAAAGTAGGATTTTTTGTAAAATTCTTTAAGTAGGAATATCTTGAAATGGGTTAACTTTAGGACAGTAGGTCTAAGAGTGATATCGACTGGAATTGATGCCTACTATCACCCCTTAACGGGTCCGCCACTAATTTCAGGTCACCCTGTATAATAGTAGTCTATGAAGCGAACATAACAATAGTCATTTTTAAAATCTGTTAAAAACAGGGAAAGAAAATTGTAGGTACTGAATTTCATTCATCCTCTAGGGGCAGAATGTGATTTAAAGGAATAAGTACCGTTTATACTCAACTACATCTGTGTTTACACTATTGAGTTTGTATAATAAAGCAATAAACATCTTTTTGAAAAAGGAACACCTACGCATTTATTATGCAGTTATGATTTTAAATAAAATTACGAAAACCGACGAGGCCGTATGAGCTTGATGCCTTTGCTTTTCCGACAAAAAAATATTAGTCTAGGAATTTGCCGAAATACTTATACGTTAAGTTTATTTTAATTTATTTTTAATTGTCATTATTTTTAATAAATGTGTGCCGGACGGGCGTGATCGTTGGACACGGTGAAGTGAAGGGAGTGTGTAAGCCTATCCAGGTGAATGCCTATGTGTGAGGTTAGGCCTCCCAGTCCAAGCGGCGCTGACGTCCGGTTTCTATAGGCTCGGATTGTCTGCAACCGATGACCAGCAGCTATGTTCGTGTGAGGTTCTGAAGGATTATTTTCAATGAAACAGCATCTTGATAAGTCTTCAGCGGAGTTCAGGAGACGACTGGCGGACTCTTCAGGCAAAGATTGGTACCATGCCGATGGCTACGATTTGCTATTTTTTCTTGTGTGCTTAGGTACCTCAAAACTTTACCTTACTGAGGACCGCGAATCGTCTCCTGATTTTGGTTTTATTTTCGACTATTTTTTATTTAAAAAATTTCACAAAATCGCTTATTTCTATCTTAAATATTTCATGAAATATGACATGTGATATGTTGTCAGAATCGTCATTAGACCGCGCATTGATTGAGATATCTGTTATTCCTGTAAGTCTATGTACTGAAAAGATATTAGTGTGTAAACACTGAAAATTCGATTATTTTGATCAAAAAATATTTTGCAAGTTAAATTACTCGAAAACTACTGAAGCTATTTCAATGGTCTATACAGATATCTGAAGCCGGTCTAATGACCTAGAACAATACAATAGTTTAAATATCGGCACTATGTTTTTCAGGGCGTGACGCGCCCTGAAAACCTAAAACAATAAAATCTATTAACAAAAGTACGGTTGCAACTTCTATAAACACAATTAAGTGGGTTCTGCAGTCAAACCACAGGTCTAATTTTTATGCCCAGGGCTAGGTCTTAATCTAGGGTACCTGGGCACACTATCAAAACTATAAAAACAGCTATATAACCCACTCAATGGTAGTTTATAGGGTGGCGTTCACAGTTTCAACCTCTGTAAACTCAACTAAGTGGGTTTTGTAGGTAAACTACAAGTCTAATACTACGCCCAGGCCTAGGTCTTAAGCTAGGGTACCTGGGCGCACCAACAAAAACTATAAAACGGCTATATAGCCCACTCAGTTGCTATTTATAGAGGTTGTACTTACAGTTTTCCTTAGGAAACTTCACTATTTCACTATCACAGAGTTTTAGAACACTTTAGCGTTTTAAATTAACTTTAAATTACACTTTAACGCGTTGAATTTACTTTAAATTCACTAAATAAAATGATAAAAACAAAAGTCTTTGATTTCCTAACTTAGAAACACCGTTTGATTCGCGATTACACTGTACGTGAACTATGACGGTCCCCCGCTACTTGCGCCTATGTGCACAGATAGGGTCTCGTCGCCTACTATGAATCTACGTTAAGTTAGAACAAAATAAAAAACCTATGTATCTATTGTTTGGTGACGCTTCGTCGCGAACATTTCTCCCGCCGTGCAGTGCAGTGATGACTCGTAGCGATGTCGGCGCGGCGCTGCATTCTCTCCGGTGAGCGACGTCTGTAGGCGCGACGCTCGTAGCTATACTGCGACGCTCGCCGCCGCGACGCTCGTAGTCTCGACGCTCGCCGCCGCGACGCTCGTAGCTATGCTGCGACGCTCGCCGCCGCGACGCTCGTAGTCTCGACGCTCGCCGTCGCGACGCTCGCCGCCGCGACGCTCGCCGCCGCGACGCTGGTCGCCGCGACGCTCGTCGCCGCGACGCTCTGCTATTACTTCGGTAATGGGACGAGTTTCTTCACCGGACGCTTCAAGGTGCCGCCGGCAGTGCGCACCTCAGCGGTCCGGACTTCTCCGTCGGCTCCGGGGAATACGGCGATTATGCGGCCTCGCGGCCACGTGTTGCGAGGCAGCTGGCCGTCTGCGATGAGCACGGGATCGCCCACCTGTAGTCCGGGCCCGCGGCTATGCGGCTCCCGCCGGTTTTGAAGCTCCGGCAGGTACTCTCGGACCCAGCGACGCCAGAACATGTCGGCGAGTATTTGTGTTCGCCGCCATAGTCTCTTGCCGTCTATATCTTGCTCGGAGAACACACCAGGTGATGGGAGTCGCGCCGACCCGCCGAGTAAAAAATGGTTCGGTGTGATCGACTCGTCGTCTTCGCTGTCCACAGAAACGTGTGTCAGCGGTCGGCTGTTTACTGTGTACTCTGCCTCACATAGCAATGTGGACAGCACCTCTTCGTGGGGGTGCTTTTCTATGAGCACAGTGTATAGCGCCGACTTCACGCATCGAACTAGGCGCTCCCAGGCGCCTCCCATGAATGGCGCTGATGGCGTTATGAAGCGCCACACGATGCCACGACGACTGGCTTCTTCTTGTAAGGCGTCTCGGAGCTCCTTGTCGGCACCGTGCATGTTGGTACCGTTGTCGGAGTATATCTCTGTTGGGCAGCCTCGACGAGCAGCGAAGCGGCGCAGGGCTTGTATAGCGGAGTCTGCGCTGAGGCTAGCGGCGATTTCTAGATGAACAGCTCTGGTAGTGAGACACGTAAATAGGGCTACGTATCTCTTTTGATGTTGGCGGCCCACGGTGACGGACAACGGGCCAAAGTAGTCTAACCCGGTGTATGTGAACGGCCTCTGATGATGTGCGAGGCGCGTCTTCGGATGGTCGCCGGTCGCAGGGACGGGTGCCTGTGCTTTTCGAATGCGGCACTGTAGACACTGCGCTATCACCTTCTTAGCTGTTGGTCGCATCTTGACGACCCAGTAATGCTGCCTTACTTCGTTGATTGTGAGCTCTGTCCCACTATGCTGTAGACTCCGATGCGTCCAATCTATGTATAACTGTGTGATGTGATGGTCGCCGTGTAGTATCGGTGGACGCTTCACATCATCGGTGACCTCGTCGGTCGCTGCTATACGGCTTCTTAGCCGTATCACGCTGTCTACGACTTCTATTTGTAGCGGCCACAGTCGACTGTCTTTTTCTATTGATTTCTGCTCTCGCAGCCTGGCTATATCTTCTGCAAAAGACTGTTGCTGTACGACCTGCACCAGTATCTTCTCCGCTTGCTGGAGAAATTCGGCTTCTATTATCTGTTTTTTGTCGTTTTCTGATGGCTTCGACGCTCGTTTCAGTGGGAGAGGTGCCGCCTTTTTCTGTTTTTTCCAGACAGGATCCTTTTCTGTATTCTGTTTCGTTCTTTTGTAGAACGTCTTCTCGGTTTTTCTTCGACAAAGAAATATGAAACGTAGAACGCTTGCTGTTGCGCGGAGTAGTCGTTCCCACTTAGAAAATTTGGATGGATCTGGTATGGCTTCTGTTAACTTTATAGCGTTTTCGACGGCGACTAAGGTTCTCTCTTCCCCAGTCTCTTCTGTAATTGGAGGTTTCTCAGACGGCCATGACGACGGTTCTTCATATAAGAACTTGGGACCACAGTACCACTCATGCTGTGAGTCAAAGTGCTGTGGTACGTCACGGGTAGCGATGTCAGCGATATTCAGTTTCGTGGGCACCCATCGCCAGTCTTCAACTTTGCTGTTTTCTTCAATGGCAGCTATTCTATGGGCGACGAACGACTTGTATACTCGTGCCCCTCTTCTTATCCAGGTCAGAACGGTTTTGCTGTCTGACCAGTATGTCACCGATGCGGGCTTGATGTTGTGCTCGCGCATCACAGCTGCAGCCACACGGGTTCCCATCACCGCCGCCTGCAGCTCGAGGCGCGGTATTGACTGCAGTTTCAGTGGCGCCACCTTCGCCTTTGCCATGACGAGGCTGACGTGTTGCTTGCCGTCTTCTGTCGTGGCCCGCCAATACACTGCTGCTGCGTATGCCATTTCGCTCGCGTCGGTGAACACATGGACCTGTGTTTCTTTAGCTTCACTGTAACCTGGATAACACCGTGGTATGCTGACATTTTTGAGCTGCTGTAGGTGCTGCGTCCAGCCCTTCCATTTAATCGCTAGGTCTTCGTCTAGCGGCTGATCCCAGTCGATTCCTCGCCTCCATGCCTCTTGCAATATCTGCTTGGCTCTAATGGTTACTGGTGAAGCGAGTCCGAGCGGGTCATATAGTGACATGACTATCTTCAGCGCCTCCCGTTTAGTTGGCACCTCCTTTTCTATTACGCCTTTTGGTAGACGTGCGAGTGTCAGGTTGAAGCCCAGCGTGTCTTCCCCTGGTCTCCATATCAGGCCGAGGATTTTCTCTGTACCATCTATGTCTCCGATGTTGACGACTTCAGCACGGATCTGTGATGGATCTATGTTTTCTATAAGTTGCGAGCTGTTTGATACCCATTTTCTTAGTTCAAACTTCGCCTGTTGGTGTATTGTCTTCACCGCTGTTGCGATACGAGTCGCTTCTTCTACAGATCTGTAGCTATCGAGATAGTCATCCATATAATGATTCTGTATAATGGCTTCCACTGCTTCTGGATGCTCTTCTGTATGCCTTTTCGCGTTCCAATTCTTCGCGAAAATGGCTGTGCACGGCGAACTTGCCGCGCCGAATATGATGGACGTCATGCGGTACTGTTCGGGTGCTCCGTCTCTTCTGTCGCCTCTCCACAGATATCGTAGGGCGTCTCTGTCTTGCGGCCGCACCTTCACTTGCATGAACATCTCTGCTATGTCACCGGAAATGGCTATTCGGTGACGTCGGAACCTCATCATGACGCCGGGCAGCGACTGCAGCAAGTCCGGTCCAGTTAGGAGGAAGTCGTTGAGCGATAGACCTCCTGATTTGGCAGCGGCGTCATGTACTATACGGAGTTTTTCAGGCTTCATTGGATTGAACACGTCGAAATGAGGTAGGTACCAAGTTCTACCCGGTGTGCTCGTCTTGGGCGCCTTCTCCGCGTAACCTTTCTGGATAAGTGCATCCATCTGTTCTGTATATCTATCTCGAAGAGCCGGTTTGCTATCGAGTTTCTTCTCTATTGAGACGAGCCTTTTGAGTGCTGTCCCATAACTATCTGGCATTTCTGTGTTTTCATTTTTCCACAGCATAGCCGTTTCTATGTGGCCATCTTCTAACTGTTGAGTGTGGCGAGTCAATATGTCTTCTGCTTTCTTCTCGGGATCGGAGTCTGGTCTTCTAGGATTAATAACCAGTGATTCTATGGCGAAGAATTCACGAAGCTGTTCATTAAGATCTTCGTCGCTGTCCACCAATCGGTTGACGTAGTGCACCTGCTGACCCAGGATTCTTGTGTGCGCACCGTGAAGTGTCCAGCCCAGTGTGGTTAGCGACGCAACAGGCTGGTGTTTCGGTCCTCTTCGAATTTCACTGGCCAGTAGTAGGTGCCAGTTGTCTTGACCGATGAGTATCTTCGGTGCGCCTGTGTCGTAAATCAGCTGTTGCCTTAGGTCATCGAGATGTTTGCACTGTGCGACGTCTTCTTCGCTGACTGTTTGCGGTGCGAGATTGAGCTTTGGTATGGTGCGCGCTCTGAATGGCACCCTATCTTTCAGCTGGCTTGCAAGAGTGACGGTTATTCTTCGGGAGCAAGGAGTGTCGATCGTGGTGTTTCCGATCGCACCTATCTTCAACGGGTCGATATGGCCCTCTGCTCCAATTTGGTTTGAGATTTCTTCGTCGATCAAAGAAACGGTGGATCCATCGTCGAGAAGAGCGAATGTGGAAGCTTCTCCCGCCGGTCCAATGACTCGAACCGGGACTATCTTGAGGTAGGCATGACTCGCAGCTGTTCGTGAGCTGGCCACCGTTTCTTGAGCTTCCTTCTTCTCTACTGGAACATCGGGCTTCTCAACTTCCGTTGCTTTAGACTTCTTGTTGTAGTGAAGAAGCCGATGGTGCGTGGCTGTACACCCCTTGGCGTCACACTTCTTCGCTTTGCATGTGTGACCATTGCGACGGCTTCGCAGGCAACGGAAACAGAGATTGAGTTTCTTGGCGAGTTCCCATCTCTTGTCACTGGATCCTTCTTTAAATTTCTTGCAGTCAGTAGTGCTGTGACCCTCCTTATCGCAGACGTGACACTTGCTAGTTGACTTGTCTGTAGCAGTGTGAGTTCTCTGCACGACACGCTTGGATGCTGTTGCTTCAGAGCTGATGTTCTCCGGTGGAGCGAAGGCGCTGCAGAATCGAGCTTGTTCAGTGATAAAGTCGCTAAAGAGTGAGAGGTCTGGTAGCGACTGGTACTTCTCGGTATATGTTCGGTACCACTGTACACGCAGCGAGTTCGGCAGCTTCTCGGTAAGTGTTCGCATCAGCTCGGCATTGATAAGATAATGTTCTTTCTTCAGTGCGCGCAGAGTGACTATGCCGCTTCTAACTCGGCTTGCGAAATTGCAGATGTCTTTTGGAGATTCGCTGCAGCGCGGCAACCCACGTAGTCTATCTGTTTCGGCTTGAGCTATTGAGTCTGGGCGGCCGAATTGCAGCTCGAGTTCTCTCATGATGTCATCTGGTCTTGCATTTCCGATGAGTTCCGAGCTCACTGTCTCTAGCGCACGTCCGTGCAGGCTTCTTCGAAGTCTTGCTGTGTTTTCAACATCATTGAAGTATTTTCTTGTGGTTTCATAGATGGCACGGTATGAAAGCCATTCTGTATGAGCTCCATTGAAGCTCGGTAAGGTCATGATGGCCTTTGACGCCGAGGGCTGCTGTGTCCACTGTTCTGTTTTCCTGTCGGCTAACGATGCTATAGCGGACGTCAATTCCGTTATGAAAGGACGGAAATCTCCCCCGGTGTTCTCTTCTTTCGAAGGTGCTATGTTGTTCACTTCTTTTTCTATAGGATTCGGCAGAGTTACTTGCGTCTGGAGGCCCACTATAACATCGGCATCCACAGGGGGGGGACGTTGCACACGGCTTCTATTTCTATTGTCCCCCTTAGTGGAGTTGGCCCCTTTCGGCGGCTCTGGTTCTGGTGCCTCTTCTAGCCAGGAACGCACGTACTCATTGTTTGAGGTTCTATTATCCATATATTCGCCGTCGGAGTCTTCTTCCTCGGCTCTTTGAAGTGCTATTTGAGCAAGTTCCAACTTAATCTTCAATAAGTCTTCACGTGCTCTTGAAATTTTTCTATGGGACCGCGTCGTTCTATTTGTAGTCGACGGCGGCTTGTTATGTTCGTTACGGGCGTCACCCCGGGTAGTCATCGGCATGGTTCGGCTATGGTTTTCTTCGGTTTCCTTTTCTATTGGCTGTATCGTCTGGTCTACAGACTTCATTGAATCGTCTGAAGTTTCTTCTGACTGAGTTCCTTGTTTTGAAGTGCACGGTTGTCCCTCAGATCGAGCTCGTACAGGTAGGTCTTTCTTCGGGGCAGGGTTCTGTACTGTTCCTTCAACGGTGGACGGCGATCGTGGTGGTCGCTCGTGACGAATGCCTGGAGCACTACGGTCTCTGCTTTGTGATCTTGTTAGTGTCATCTTCTATGTTAGTCTTCAATCTCCGAAACGAGTTTTCAACTTCAGAATTATTTTCTATCTTCAATCTTCTATAATAATTCTTCAAGAATAAATTTTCAGAGTTGAGGCTTCAGTAATTGTTCTTCAATAGTGAATCTTCAGAAATAAATCTTCAGGGAAAAGCTTCAGGAACAATTCTTCTATGACAAATCTTCTGTGATAAATCTTCTATGATAAATCTTCAGAGATAAGGCTTCAGGAATGTTTCTTCTATAATGAATCTTCAGAAATAAATCTTCAGGGAAAAAGCTTCAGGAACAATTCTTCTATGACAAATCTTCTGTGATAAATCTTCAGAGATAAGGCTTCAGGAATAGTGAATCTTCAGAAATAAATCTTCAGGGAAAAAGCTTCAGGAACAATTCTTCTATGACAAATCTTCTGTGATAAATCTTCAGAGATAAGGCTTCAGGAATAGTGAATCTTCAGAAATAAATCTTCAGGGAAAAAGCTTCAGGAACAATTCTTCTATGACAAATCTTCTGTGATAAATCTTCTATGATAAATCTTCAGAGATAAGGCTTCAGGAATAGTGAATCTTCAGAAATAAATCTTCAGGGAAAAAGCTTCAGGAACAATTCTTCTATGACAAATCTTCTGTGATAAATCTTCTATGATAAATCTTCAGAGATAAGGCTTCAGGAATAGTGAATCTTCAGAAATAAATCTTCAGGGAAAGCTTCAGGAACAATTCTTCTATGACAAATCTTCTGTGATAAATCTTCTATGATAAATCTTCAGAGATAAGGCTTCAGGAATGGCTTCAGTCTTCTATAATAATTTTTCAAAATAAATCTTCAATCTTCTTATTCTTCAGGGATCCCACAGGAACCGTCCCGGCCGCAAACATCCGGCTCGCAAGGACCAGCAAATATCCGGCTCTCGAAGGACCAGCAAATGTGCCGGACGGGCGTGATCGTTGGACACGGTGAAGTGAAGGGAGTGTGTAAGCCTATCCAGGTGAATGCCTATGTGTGAGGTTAGGCCTCCCAGTCCAAGCGGCGCTGACGTCCGGTTTCTATAGGCTCGGATTGTCTGCAACCGATGACCAGCAGCTATGTTCGTGTGAGGTTCTGAAGGATTATTTTCAATGAAACAGCATCTTGATAAGTCTTCAGCGGAGTTCAGGAGACGACTGGCGGACTCTTCAGGCAAAGATTGGTACCATGCCGATGGCTACGATTTGCTATTTTTTCTTGTGTGCTTAGGTACCTCAAAACTTTACCTTACTGAGGACCGCGAATCGTCTCCTGATTTTGGTTTTATTTTCGACTATTTTTTATTTAAAAAATTTCACAAAATCGCTTATTTCTATCTTAAATATTTCATGAAATATGACATGTGATATGTTGTCAGAATCGTCATTAGACCGCGCATTGATTGAGATATCTGTTATTCCTGTAAGTCTATGTACTGAAAAGATATTAGTGTGTAAACACTGAAAATTCGATTATTTTGATCAAAAAATATTTTGCAAGTTAAATTACTCGAAAACTACTGAAGCTATTTCAATGGTCTATACAGATATCTGAAGCCGGTCTAATGACTTAGAACAATACAATAGTTTAAATATCGGCACTATGTTTTTCAGGGCGTGACGCGCCCTGAAAACCTAAAACAATAAAATCTATTAACAAAAGTACGGTTGCAACTTCTATAAACACAATTAAGTGGGTTCTGCAGTCAAACCACAGGTCTAATTTTTATGCCCAGGGCTAGGTCTTAATCTAGGGTACCTGGGCACACTATCAAAACTATAAAAACAGCTATATAACCCACTCAATGGTAGTTTATAGGGTGGCGTTCACAGTTTCAACCTCTGTAAACTCAACTAAGTGGGTTTTGTAGGTAAACTACAAGTCTAATACTACGCCCAGGCCTAGGTCTTAAGCTAGGGTACCTGGGCGCACCAACAAAAACTATAAAACGGCTATATAGCCCACTCAGTTGCTATTTATAGAGGTTGTACTTACAGTTTTCCTTAGGAAACTTCACTATTTCACTATCACAGAGTTTTAGAACACTTTAGCGTTTTAAATTAACTTTAAATTACACTTTAACGCGTTGAATTTACTTTAAATTCACTAAATAAAATGATAAAAACAAAAGTCTTTGATTTCCTAACTTAGAAACACCGTTTGATTCGCGATTACACTGTACGTGAACTATGACGGTCCCCCGCTACTTGCGCCTATGTGCACAGATAGGGTCTCGTCGCCTACTATGAATCTACGTTAAGTTAGAACAAAATAAAAAACCTATGTATCTATTGTTTGGTGACGCTTCGTCGCGAACAAAATGCTTATCTCATATTATTATTGTGTTAATTTTTTCGCAAATGGTACGAAAAGTAGAGTATTTTCCTCGGTGATAAAGCTGTCTTAGTCTTGGGTGAACTTAAATCCCTCGCTACACTCAGGACTCGTCTTAAATCCCTCGCTTCGCTCGTGATTTAAGTTTTTAACACCCTCGCTGCGCTCGGGAGTAAACCTCGAGTCCTTCGTTACGCTCGCGATTTAAATCGTCACCCGCGACAGAAGACACTGCTTTATCCCCTTGGTTAATAATCTACTATTAAGTATTTCAAAATTAATGCAGCAGTATTTTCGACATAACTGAGGATCATGCTATGCCATTTGAGATTTGAGGCAATATAGGCTGAGGTAATATAAGTAATATAGAGGTAATATAGGACCACACGAAGGATTGTAACATCTTGAGACCAGAACCAGTACCTATACGCCATTACCTACATTATTGTTTTATCATTTAAGTCTCAATCTTTTTTTTCTTTCTCATAACAGCACCCTAATTGCGTAACACATTGTAAATCGGAGTTTGAATCATTTTGAAACAAATTGCTAATACATTGCTTCATATGTTCGAAAAATTTGTCTGCTCGACAACGTAAATAACGCAATGAATGTTGCTGAACTGTCAAAATGAAACCAACTCCGATTGATAATGTGTTACGCAATTAGGGTGCAGGTCTAGTTTTTTTTCCATGGTTGCCATCTTGCCATTATTAACATGAAAACCAATATTTGAATCATAAAATCATGGGGAACAGATCCGCGAGAGCAGCCGGTCGATTCTGTAAAAATCTCACCGTGAAAACTTAGGTGAAGTGAGTTTGTTTTTGCTAGGAATTGACACTATTGACAGCTCACTCCACGCTCAGTTCACCTAAGTTTTCACGGTGAGATGGTTACAGAATCGCACTGCAGATAAGTTGGTACTATATGTAAATGAGATTCAAATATGAGATTGCATCTGTGTCCAGAAAATAATGAAGACTCATATTTAAAATGTGGGAAAATTAACATTGCAATTTTTTTATTCAGAACTAAATAATAATACATTACGTAAAAAACAACAAACCGACGAGGCCGTATGAGCTTGATGCCTTTGCTTTTCCGACTTTGGTCAATGATCTATCCAATAAATCCAAAGACAAGGAGGATGTAATGTATGAAAAAACCTCAGAAGAACAACTAAAGGAAAAAACTCCCGTCGTGCATCGGAGCCATGGACCTAATATACAAACTGGACTGAGCTCTCATACCAAAAACACGAGCAGAGAGAGATATGTCACATTGAGGCAGTTTATCTCCTTCTAATAGGGTGACCAAACATTTTTATGACAAACAGGAAAATTCGTTTATACAGAGATAATTTGCGTACGGTTGACCCTAAGTGATTTCAAGTTATTGTTTGTATTACAAACATATTGTAATTAAATAATATAAAGCAATAGACCTTTTTCGAAAGCTCCTTTATGAAACTGAACATTATTGTGTTCTATGTCGGTGTTGAATCGTGTACCTACCCATGTTTTGAGGCAAGAAGGAAGGACTACAATATTGGTGAGACTCGTCTTGTGGCGAATCATCAAATTTGATCACGTAGGTATACGTGGCTTACGATGAAGTAAGCATGTAGAATCTCGTTCTGGGACCATGGTACTTTCTTGCTCTTTTTTCGTTTACTCTACAGAGCAGGTTTGGGTAAGTATGTAATTAAAGCAAAGGGAACTAAAATGATTCTGGAATTACATCCAACCATATTTGTTGAATTTCTTCTTTGGATGGAAAGCTGTAAACAACTTAAAAATAATGCTATTTCAATCATGCGATACATAAGTACAAATTGTATTTATTATGCGCCTAATATTAATAGTTTAAATCAGAAATACACTACTTATAGCTTTTGTTAAGACTTAGCGTCTTCTGTCTACAAAACGTCTAGAGCATGGTTACACTACTTAGACTCAAAATTGTTATTATTTAGTAACAATTTTAGGTCTTTCATCGAGATTTATTTAAATCTTTGTTATTCCTTACAAGTTCCTTACCTGTGAAATTAAATGCCACAACCAGCATAACATTCACTTTTACATTTCTTGATGCAACACTTTCTCACCATTTTCGCTATCTAAATTGAAAAAAACCGCCATGAGACCATTGATGTCAGATTTCAGTGTTACCAGAGTAATTATATGATAGCTACCAAACAATAATCAAAATTATATTATTTTGATTATTTTATTCATGGAGCTTACTTATAAAATTATTGACTATGATATACAGATTGTAAACCTATAAATAAAATTATTTAAAACTAATCTAAATGTTAAAAAAAATATACGTAACTTATTTTACCTACTTGTAGTTGGTGAAATTTTTCTACCATCTTTATCATTTTTATCTGTTGGCAATTGAGCAAAAGGGACAAATTACTCAAGTCGGGCTCTCTCTCTCGGCTCGTTTTGCCTCGGCTAAGATATCCTACCAAAAGTAAACCTAAAGTACAATACCTAAGGTTAATTTTTGTATGATACGATTTTTGGAGAGGTCAGTCCTGTTTATATAGTATATTAGGTCCATGATCGGAGCTGGATGACCACAGACTACTTAGGTATACTACCCCCGCTTTCCGAATTAGAAAATAATCGCTCACAGCGCTCACATCAATATTTTGCGTTCCGATTTAGATATCACGATTATGACAGCTGAGAGTTGTCAACAATTCGGAACGCTCGTGAACGCGGTTACAGTGCACAGATTACTATATTAGTAGCTAGCTATTACAGTGCTCGCTCAAGACGTCAAAACATATCACATAACACCAAAATCAGAAAACTATTACCCAAAGACTACAGCACAGAGTACTTTGAATATATGGAATACAGTATATTATATGCTATTAAGAAATGAATATGAGTACATATTTAATACAGCAAGAAAGCTACTTGGCATGTAAATCACAATGTATATGTGCCAAAAATGAATTGCACAATTGCCTATCACACACCACACACCTACATTATGTACCTAACTATAATTTAAGTTTTAAATAAATACAAAACTTATTGTTAAGTTATGATGTTGAAAGTAAAACTACAAAATAGATTACTTATTAAACAATAATTAAATCCAGATTTATTGAGTGTTAACAAGTTTAATATTGTACTGTCCTTATTACTAAACTATTGGACAATATTTGTTGCTTGCGCGGGATTCTCTCCCATCAATGCTGTCGTTAAAATGATATGAGAAGGGAACTTTTATTGGGGTAAATAATTTACAATAGTAATAGAACATTTTTATTAAAAATCAGTTAGAATCACATATTCAAATCTACTACTTCAACAGGTACTTCTTCTACTGATCAAATCTTAAAATCTTAATTTAAATAAATATTAACAATCAATTTGAATCACAGTTTACTCAGACTGAACATTAGGTGCCGCGGCTCCAGATCACATTCTTCTCCTAATTAATAAACGCTAATATAAGAAAACTATCAAACAGTACAGTAATAAGTCTGTACTTGTATATTAACTCAATCACAGACATACAGTACAATTAAACACTAATATAATTCACAGATTTTTCACAGAACAGGCAACATATTTTTTATTCAAATCTACTACTTGAATTTTAGAATTTGATCAGTACCCGTTGTACTGATCAAATTTTAAAATATAATTAAGTAAATAAATATTAACTATTGCCACATAGATAATCATTTAGAGGCATGAGGAACAGGGTGTAAACATCATTCATCGTCTATTGAAAAGGGAGGATCCTCCAACCAGGTGGGTGTCGTGTCTGGTGGGCAACTGCCCGACGGTTGATGTTGGGATATTGTATATATGCTACTCGCACGGTGCAGGTTGTGTGACATCATGTCATTGTGATGCGTAGTTCGTATGTGGTGATGTAGATGCTGCCACAATCATACCCTGGAATAAAACGGGATATTTTTAATATACCTACTATAGAAAATGCTTTTTTTTTGTACATTAAGTATTGTAGTAAGAGTGACCACATAAATTATTGTTGTCAACATGATATGTTATGCAAAAACAACAGGCTCATTCGTCTATTAAGTATCTGCGCATAACCAGATATAAAATAATTACCATCTTGTTCTGTTGGCTCATTCAGCAGTGACTTTGTTTCTCGGCTGTCCATGCTTGCATCAAAGTCATGCACCAATTGCTGTACATATTCAGTATCTGTAAACATTAAGTACCACTTTAGTAAACATCTATGCTATAACAGGGACAATACAGTGCTTGTATGCACTGTAAAGACTGTAAGGTAGCTTTTGCAAACATACAGCTAAGCAGTTGTGATGAATAAAACATTTACATCAAAATCGTTTAAGCAGTCGGTAGAACTGCAAGGGGGACTAAAATTCAGAACTTACGTCTCTGAGCCCTCTCGTATTGCTCCGATGTGTGCATGACAGAAAATTGTCACCCGTTAGGCTCGTCGGCTTTATTCACTTGAAAACTCATGGTTCGATTATTTCTTTGTATAAACACCACTTTATTCTTCTTCTTTGTTTAGGTGGCGACTGTAGCCAGAATCGTAATCACAGAACACTTCTTAATACCTGAGCACAATTTATGAGTTAAGATGCGACTCGATCATAACAAAACAGCAGAACTGTCATTTTGACAGCGCTCACGGTGATATTTATTTAGGGCATGGTCGGCGTTATCGCAAGATGGCGCATGTCATGACGTCATCTATGACGATTCACGGGACATCGTTATCGCGCTCACGCTATTTCGGTACGTGTTTTGACGCGCTCAAATCGATTACAGCGTAGGCTGCATTCCGAGTTACGCTGTAATCGATTTGAGCGCGCTAAAACCTGTACCGAATTAGCGTGAGCGCGATAACGATGTCCCGTGAATCGTCATAGATGACGTCATGACATGCGCCATCTTGCGATAACGCCGACCATGCCCTGAATGAATATCACCGTGTGCGCAATTTTCGGTCATGCTCACATCGGAGCAATACGAGAGGGCTCAGAGAGGTAAGTTCTGAATTTTAAGCCCCCTTGCAGTTCTTCTGACTGCTTAAACGATTTTGATGTAAATGTTTTACTCATCACAACTGCTTAGCTGTATGTTTGCAAAAGCTACCTTACAGTCTTTACAGTGCATACAAGCACTGTATTGTCCCTGTTATAGCATAGATGTTTACTAAATTGGTACTTAATGTTTACAGATACTGAATATGTACAGTAATTGGTGCATGAGTTTGATGCAAGCATGCATAGCCGAGAAACAGTCACTGCTGAATGAGCCAACAGAACAAGATGGTAATTATTTTATATCTGATTATGCGCAGATACTTAATAGCTGAATGAGCCTGTTGTTTTTGCATAACATATCATGTTGACAACAATAATTTATGTGGTCACTCTTACTTAATGTACAAAAAAAGGATTTTCTATACTAGGTATAATATTAAAAATATCCCGTTTTATTCCAGGGTATGATTGTGGCAGCATCTACATCGCCACATACGAACTACGCTTCACAATGACATGATGTCACGCAACCTGCACCGTGCGAGTAGCATATATATATACAACATCCCAACATCAACCATCGGGCAGTTGCCCACCAGACACGACACCCGTCTGGTTGGCGGATCCTCCCTTTTCAATAGACGATGAATGATGTTTACAACCTGTTCTTCATGCCTCTAAATGATTATCTATGTGGCAATAGTCAATATTTATTTACTTAATTATATTTTATTTGATCAGTACCCGTTTCAAGTAGTAGATTTGAATAAAAAATATGTTGCCTGTTCTGTGAAAAATCTGTGAATTATATTAGTGTTTAATTGTACTGTATGTCTGTGATTCAGTTAATATACAAGTACAGACTTATTAGTGTACTGTTTGATAGTTTTCTTATATTAGCGTTTATTAATTAGGAGAAGAATGTGACCTGGAGCCGCGGCACCTAATGTTCAGTCTGAGTAAACTGTGATTCAAATTGATTGTTAATATTTATTTAAATTAAGATTTTAAGATTTCATCAGTAGAAGAAATACCTGTTGAAGTAGTAGATTTGAATATGTGATTCTAACTGATTTTTAATAAAAATGTTCTATTACTATTACTGTTGTAAATTATTTACCCCAATAAAAGTTTCCTTCTCATATCATTTTAACGACAGCATTGATGGGAGAGAAGGGGTGCGCAAGCAACAAATATTGTCCTATAGTTTAGTAATAAGGACAGTACAATATTAAACTTGTTAATATTCAATAAATCTGGATTTAATTATTGTTTAATAAGTAATCTATTTTGTAGTTTTACTTTCAACATCCTATAACTTAACAATAAGTTTTATATTTATTTAAAACTTAAATTATTGTTAGGTACATAATGTAGGTGTGTGGCAATAGTGCAATTCATTTTTGGCACATATATATTGTGATTTACATGCCAAGTAGCTTTCTTGCTGTTTTAAATATGTACTCATATTCATTTGTTAGTAGCATATAATATACTATAGTCCATATACCTATTCAAAGTACTCTGTGCTGTAGTCTTTGGGTAATAGTTTTCTGATTTTTCTGTTAGTCTTTGGGGTTATGTGATATGTTTTGACGTCTTGACGTTGAGCGAGCACTGTAAGCGCGTTCACGGGCGTACCCTCAGAAGAACAACAAGCATAGAAGTAGTGTTTAAATAGCAACTGAACTCAATATATTTGTTTCATTTTGACTTATGGAGCCGCTATGATGTAAAAGAAGGACACATATACAGAAGACGTTTCGAAATTTTGTAGGTTGTCATTCATTTTATTCTGACTAGTGATGTACCCACTAAATTTCAACGTCGATAGAATTTACAATGACATTCTTTCTTATACTGCCAAGAATAATAACCGTAGGTACACCCGGCTACACATCGAACTATACATTTCCAGTTTACACTGACCGCTCATTGTAAGGAAATCTTATACAATGCGAGATCAGCTTATACTGGAAATGTATAGCTTGATCTGTAGCCGTGCGTACCTAAAATTTTGAATTAACTATCATCCTTATGATCCCAATACTTAATACATTCGTTCAAAATGAAACAATACTTTAAGTATGAACTAAATAGTTCGTCATCATCATCACCAAAGTCTTCCTTGGTTCCCGACAGCTCTTCATGTATTAAATCTGACCCGGCTAAACCAGAATGTATTTAATTGCCATAATAACTGATGAGTTTATTGAAAACAAGTGGGAGACATTCGGTTTTGCAAATGTTTTTAGCAACTTACTTTCTCATATTTATTTGAATTTTAGATTACATCATAGACTACTCAACAAAGTCTAGGGAACAAGGGTATTCAAAGTACCTAATAATTTTTATTTTAATACTTTTTATGTAACACATTATTTTAGATCGGTAGAAGCGTAATTTAATAGAGATTTGAATTATTTGATTAAATAAAATGGTTGTTAGTGAAAAAATAAAATTTATTATGAAAATTCAAATTTTTGTACATAAAAAAATAAATAACGACCAGATAATATTTTAAATAAAAAAATAAAATCCCTAGCAACTTTAATAATCTGTTAGGCGAATTCCAGCCCACACCATAATCATTCCGCCCTGGTACGAATGAACTTCCTGAGGATTCTGGAGTCGGCTCTGGCGACCAGGAACTCGCCAAAAGCGCAGTCTTCTTGAATCGGGATGGAATCCAATTATTTCTGAATTTGTTATTGTCATCTGTGTCAAGGATTCCTAAAACAAACAGTTCTAAATAAAATTTATGTAAGATTTTTTATCAACATCAAAAAAAACAAAAAATCAAAAAATCAAAAAATCAACAAATCAAAAAATCTTAAATCTTTAAACTAAGTTTTATTTGTATGTCTTACCTGACTGATGTGAGATGATTTCACGAGATGTCAAGATCAGTGGCGATTCATTAATCTGTATCGATGTACTATGTCCTGTTTCAACTTCCATTGCTACGGGATCCTACAATTACGTATTTTTTATTAAAAATAAATAAATTTGCACACGATTATATTTCCGACTGGGATAATTAGAAGAATGATATCGCATCAATGATATTTTGAATATAATATCATTGTATCGCATATATCAAGTGAACATATTTCTGAAATGTTATACCTGTCTTCATGTTAGATTGCTGTTGATGGTGAGCGGTTCTTTTAATTTGCAGTACTGCGCTATGTCCTTCTTCGCAGACTTCCATAAGTATTTCCTGTAATGTAATAAATCAAGTTTTAATTTGAACGGGATACTATTTATTGCCAATAAAATACCTTAATTATATCATAATACTGGATGAATTTTTTATCATGCACCAAATCGAAATGAGAGATTGTACTCATCATTATGAACAACTTTTACTATGGGAACAAACCTGAAATCGCGAAAAAAAAATCAGCTGTTCAGTACAGTTATCTACATCAAACTCGTCAAAATGTACTGAACAGCTGATTTTTTTTTCGCGATTTCAGGTTTGGTCCCATAGTAAAAGTTGTTCATAATGATGAGTACAATCTCCCATTTCAATTTGGTGCATGATAAAAAATTCATCCTGTATATCAGACCATTTCATCTGTTCTATCCATAACAAATAATGTGACGACTTAAAGAACATGCTACATCCATTTCATAGGTTCATTACCAAATGAATACAAAGTAAAATGCTTGGAGCATATTATGTGGCTGTGCTTTTTGGAGTCCAATTTCGTCTACCAATACAATTTATCCATTTTTTTTCACATCGTCTAGGAAATCTGTAAAAGAAAAGTATCGACAACATTATTTACGTCACTATGGCTGATCAAGATAACCCCAAAACAATTTCCGAATATTCGCTAATAACTTCTATTGGAATAAATATTACGACTGGTTTCAGCTATATAGTGACACAGCAATATTTGTTATGTATTTATATTCGTTTATCAGATCATATGCAACAAGAAATTGAGCAAAAACTTACCGATGGAAGGTCAATATTTATTGTTCATTTTATTTTCGCTATGAATGGGACTTGCAGCCCCCAACCACACAAGAAATTGCTCCACAGCGTCCACACACTCACTATTTGTAGTTAAACAAAGAATTCATGCAATCTAACAGTAGAAATATTATTAAAACATCGCAAAACCATGGAAGATTACGACAAACACGTAAACAATGAACACGCGAATAAGTCAGGTAGTTCAATGAACGAACTGTCAGGCATTGAAACAAAGTACTATCAAATTTGGCCGCGTCATACTATAACTTTTTTAACCAAATGACAATTGATCTTGTGACCATGCCAAGAAAGTAAAACAAAGAGTAAAACATTTATCTCTTTCCCACATCCTTTATCGTACCTTTATCGTACCTAATAATAGAACGGGACTAAAGGTAGTTACAGAATTCTGTTTTTAACCTTCCTTCTATGCTTTGTTATTGTTCTGAGGGCGTACCGAATTGTTGACAGCTCTCAGCTGTCATAATCGTGATATCTAAATCGGAACGCGAAATATTGATGTGAGCGCTGTGTACGATTATTTTCTAATTCGGAAAGCGGGGTCGGAATGCAGCCTACACACACACACAACACTCACACACACTTTTTTTTTAAAGTAAAGAATGCGAGAAACTACTATTATTTTAATTAGTTAGGTAATTATTATTATTTTATTTTTTATTTTTTTATTCTTTGTGTATGAACCTGATTGCAAAAACTTCCTAGAGCTTTTTTATTATCGATTAAAATAATAATAAATAATGTAGTACTAGGTCCAGTTATTACTAGTGTATTATCTATGGGTACAGTTTTAAGTTTTTAAGTATGGTATCCCTTAGAAGATTTATGTCAACATTGTCAACGTCGCGGTGGTATTTTATTATTTACGAGATTCTAAAAGATATTAGAAAATATTATGTTATGATAACTGTAATGTTTTATTTTAATTAAGTGTCGTACATAGAAATATGAATTCTTCTGTAGAAGGTATTATCGTAAACAACTGTCAATACGCCCCGATTTACTTGATACAAGATCCTGGCGCCACTCAGGTAATAACTGTTATCATTGTTATTATACTTGCAGATATGTATCTCTAATGTTAAATAACATTTATTTTCATGTTCCCAGGGCAATACTTACGTCCTTGCTTCAAGTACCGTAGAACCACCCAAACCTATTAGTAATAACCTGAAAACATTCTACGAAAACAGTGGAAATATTGAAAATGGATTAATAACCGCAGATACCGGTATTAGACCCAATGCGATCAAAAAGAGAGAGAGCGTTTTGATCAGAAATAATTTAAAATTGGCAAGTTTTTTGCTGCCTAAACATGACAATGTAAATAAACAATATGTAGTTGATAATATTGTTTTGAAACCTACCATCACAACTACTGCAAGCACACCAGCACCAGTTAATCATCATCCAGTGAACACAGTACCAAAAATAGATATTGATAGAAAGATAGTAAAACTCAAGGAGGTTCCGATAATCAACAGACATCGGCCTGAGAAAGTTTTGCCAAAGATTAAACCAAAAGAGAAGTAAGTTTATCACTATTATTATTGATTGTCATTGTTATATTTGCAGATAAGGGATTGATGACTATTTGTGAATAATGACAAAGAACACGAGTAAATATAATATTTTAACTGTGCTGTTAAAATATATATTTATTATTATACTCTTTATAACAAAACTCAAGAGAGTTCTCTTAAAAGAGTTCACACTGTAGTTGCTGATAGTAAATGTGATTAAATATTTATAAACAAGATGAGCAGCCACATCCTCTTATTTACTACATACATAATATTACTTTTGTAATGTTTTTCCTTAAAAATTATGTTAAAACCTTTATTTTTCAGCACACCCAGCCCCACTCAATCCAAACACACATCAGTGCAATTAATAAAATTAGGAGAAACTTATCATAGGTAAATAATATGATTTTTTATATCATTCATAGTTGTTAGCATAATAGCACTGATGGTCAATATGCAGTCATTCTTGATGATTGAAAGTAATTGTTTGTGGTGTATTGCTTTGCAAGCAATACATGCCATCAAGCTAAATTCGAAAATATCATCCACTTTACCAGCAACAATAACAGTACCTAAAACCGGAAATATTTGGGTAGTGGATGATGTTCTGTTTACATTTTATAATATTGCTTCCATAAAATAAGGTGTAAGTATATTTATGTAATTTTATAAAAGTAAAAAACAAACATAAACACACAACATAACGTAACTAACTACGTATGTATAACGTATACTATACTACATATAAGTAGTATAGTAGTTATTACAGTCCGGCCGTCGAGAGAATGCATTCCTGATACCTGTCAGTTGCACAATTTCTAGTTGTAATAAGTGGGGCTAAGGGCGAGCACGCATTGCGGTGCGTTTTTCTACCGCAAAATCTGTGAAGTATGGAATGTCTTTGAAGTGCGCGCACTGCGGTCATGCGTTTTGTTACCGTAGGTCCCGCCCAGTGCGGCAGAACTACCGGAAACGCACCGCAGTGCGCGCTCGCTCTTAAGCGGCCACTTTGGCAAAATCATAATAGGATAATATTATGAATAATATTTGAAATCATAAAACGGTCACAAACTGATAATATATTATGAATTTTCAGTCACACCTGTTGCCAAATATTGATCTACACAATGGTGGAATCAATTTGATTCTGAACCAATCAATGACTGAAGAAGCCCAGAGTATTTACAAGTTCTTAAAACGGTGTATGAAAGAGAGAAAGGATAGAGAGGGGCAGAGAATATAGGTCAGGAACTGTATTTGAAGATGTGAGTGACGGATAGAGTAGAGTAATGAGTGGCTTGCAGTCTGCTATCGCAGCATGCAGGATGCCCATTATGCTACTATAGGAATGATCCCATGAGGCTGGCATAGTCACCTAGAGTGTACTGAAGCCTCTAAATATTAGATTAAAAAAAAAAAAAACTGTCAATTCGTATGTATATTGTCAGTTTGTGACCGTTTTATGATTTCAAATATTATTCATAATATTATCCTACTATGATCCTGCCAAAGTGGCCGTTTTAGCCCCCCAGGATCAAATTCGCAAAACACATATTCGTTAGTATGAAACTGACAGTTGTCAAGAACGCATTCTCTCAGCTGCATCTGTACCTACCATTTTCAAGAGTATTTAACCACACAGAGTACTTAACACATGCTTAATTTTTTTTTTTTTCTTTTTTTTTATTAGTGTTCAAGAAAGTGTATCGCAGAGTTCCAAATTATTTGTTTAAAAAAACCACAGAAGCCTTTGATGGCTTATATGTGGCTAGTGAGTTCGGAAATGTATAATCCATAGACTTATAAAAAAAGATGGACTCCGCGCCACGAATATCGAAAGTGAAGCACCATACCGATCTATGTGTGCATGATTTGAGTACCTGCAAAGACGGCGTCACTCGTGTCACGTAATGGCGGCCGGTCGGCATACTATGATGTAAATGTGTGCGCGAGGCGTGTTTGTACAAACGGTCCATACATACTTACTGTGCTTCACTTTCGACATGCGTGGCGCGGAGTCCATCTTTTTTTATAAGTCTATGGCTTAATCATATCTTTTTAATTGCACATGAGATTGTATTCAGATTGTTTAATTCTCTATTCCAGTTTAAATCACTTGAGCGATGAACAAATAAAGATGGTAAATCAGGCATTGAAAATGTTTAATGACCCTGACAAATCAGCACCGGAGCCTACTTACGATCCAGTCACAAACACTAAATATATTTACAAGTAAGTTATCTTGGGCCTTTCTTTGAGCAAACTTGAAATTCTGTAATTATTTTAGTATAGTGTTCTGTCTATCACCGATTGGAAAATAATGCAAAGAAAGTTGTTCAATAAAAAAATGTATGGCTAATCTTTCAAAAAATTACAATAATAACAAAGTTGCACATAATTATAAATTATTATCATTATAGGGTTGTCTCACCAAAAGATTTAACAGTTGTTGCTAAAAAGAAAATCTTACTAAAGGATCGAAAGAATCATACTAAAATTCCGAAGAGAGCTGAAGAAAAAGTTGTAAAGCATGTCAATCCAGAAAAATTTGTGAAGCACGTCAATCCAGAAAAAGTCGTGAAGCACGTCAATCCAGAAAAAGTTGTGAAGCACGTCAATCCAGAAAAAGTCGTGAAGCACGTCAATCCAGACAAAGTCGCGAAGCACGTCAATCCAGAAAAAGTCGTGAAGCACGTCAATCCAGAAAAAGTCTTGAAGCACGTCAATTCAGAAAAAGTCATAAAGCACTTCAATCCAGAAAAAGTCTTGAAGCACTTCAATCCAGAAAATGTCGTGAAGCACTTCAATCCAGAAAAAGCCGTGAATCACTTCAATCCAGAAAAAGTCGTTAAGCACGTCAATCCAGAAAAAGTCGTGAAGCACGTCAATCCAGAAAAAGTAGTAAAACACGTCATTCCAGAAAATATCGCAAATATCGCGAGGCCTGTCATACCAGAAAAAGTCATGAAGCCCGTCATTCCTAAAGAAGTTCCCATCCTGAAGGAAGATAGTGAAGAAGAGTTTGAGCCTGAGCCACCTGCTGAGGTATTTTATGAATTTATATTTTATTTTAAGAAGAAATTGGCATGAAGAAAACAATAATATTATAGTCTTTTTTCAGAATAGAAATAAAGAGTAGTATAACAAAACACTAATAAGTGCCGACATTTATTTCAGGCAAAGGTCACAAGAAGTGGTCGGAAAGTAAAATTACCGAAACAGATTTTACCAGAGGGATCACTACACAAGACAAAGAAAAAAAGTGGAACAATTATCTCCTGCTTCCAGTGTGCTGCTGTAAGAACAATATTAATTTATCTTTGAAATCTATCATAATTTTGTTGAAGTCACATACATACATAAACTCACGGCTTCTTCACATGGGTGTAGGCAGAAACTACAGAACGCCACAGCTACGATCCTTACATACTACTTTTGCCTCGTTTACGTTCATACACGCACGCCAGCTTCGAGTACTACACACTCGACCTTTCTGAAGAACATCACCAATAAGGTTACTATATGTCTTCCTAGGGCGTCCCATCCCGACGTTTCCACTTACATCTGCCTTGTAAATACCTTTTTTTATAGTCGTGTTTCATTCATCCTCTCAACATGACTAAACCATCTAAGCATACTCTTTTTTACAATTTTTGTCACTACATCTTTTAAACAGAACCGTTGCCTTATCACATCATTCCTCAGCCTATCATTCATAGTCACATCACACATGCTTCGCAAGGAACACACAACATTTATTCTAAGTATATACTTTTTTAATTTATTTTAACCATAGAAATATCTTTACAGGACTTCGGCAGTTTATACCGCCTACAAAAACATTATGAAAACCATCCCACACATATACCTGCAAAAATCCATTCCAATTTATTCCATTGTTTACTGGCGATCCTAAAGAGTGGTTCAGATGAAAATAAAACCAATATATTTATACAGCAGTTAGAGCAACTAATTGTTAAACTGAAGTCCCTACTGCCTTGTCTATTGAAGAAAGTAGACGGGACAGACGGACAACCTTGCACCATCAATGACGACATTGGCAGGTAAAGAATTCTCATTTATTTTTTAATCGCTTTATCCTTTCCCAGGTTCCTAATATTGGATTTTTTTTTACTAGCCCACGCTAACCCACTCCTGGGCAACTGGCCTCCCTCCATTTCTTTCACCTTTCGCGAGCCCGCCCATCCTCCTTCCAGTTTTGACGGACGGAACCTATCCAGCTTGTCCCGCCATCTCCTACGTGGTCTGCCGCGACCCCGCCTCACTGTCATAACGTCTCATTTAAGTTGCCTTTTGAGCCACGTCAGCTTTCTTTGTTTTTGAGCGCAGTATTGTTTCGAACACGATCCGTTAATGCGTCCGTTAACACCACGTTTCATGCGCTCCATTGCTTGTTAGTAGACCTTGAGTTTGGACTTCTGGATGTTAGTCAAACACCAAGTCTGTGCAAGTGTGCACAGCACCCAGTCGCTCTTCCAGGCGTTTTCCATTCGTCTTGTGATTTCTTTATCTTGCCTCGCCTGGAAAAAGACTTGGCCCAAGTAAAAACTAATACATATTCATATTGTTTTTTATTTTTCAGACTATTTGGCATGAATCCTGGAAAATACAACATTGATGTAGAAGCCTTAAATTGCGTTAAAGATAAAAATGGATACTGTATCCACAATCCTCCAAAAATCAAACCAATTATTAGAGATCTAAATAAACCCTCCCCTCATTTACTGAAGCATGCTGATGTATCAAATCCTGATAATGAAACTGAAAACTGTGCAAGAATCAATTCTGTTGCTAAATGGCCAACTGTCAGTAAAAGGATTTGGAAGCTCAAACAGAAAACACACGAACAATGTGCAAAGAAAATGAGACTGAAATCTGAGTGTGACACCTTCATTGAACTGGGAACTGAGGACTTTATGTATTCTAAAGAAGATGATAATTTGAATGCTGCAAGTATTGTTCCCGAAAATAATATGAACACAGCAGATATGATATGCGAAGATGATGTAGCAAACATGTTGGAAAATGCACAAGACTGCAACATTAACTGTGAACCAGAGCCTGAGCCGCAAACCGATAACATCATGATAGACGACCTTAGTAAGCCAAAAAACAATTATGTGCAATTCCACAGTGCTCACTTCGACATACGATCATCGCCAATAAAGCCGTCCTCAACAGTTTTCCGTAAATTTCAGATAGATCCTAGCAAAATGAGCAATTATGACGTACAAGTCATTCGTTCGCTAGAGATGGTTAATAATAAGGCTCACGACAAACGTGTTCCTTTACCAAATCCTGATAGAATTATACATGTTTCTTTGCCAAATTCTGAAAATAATTTTAATCCACAAAACTCGGATAACAGGCTACATGTTAGTATGCCAAATACTGATACCAGACAACATGTCGCTATTCCGAATTCAAATAACGGTTTACATGTTAGTATATCAGATAGTTTACTTGGCACATTAACAAATACAGATAGTCGACAACATGTTACCATACCACATTCACACAAAAATGGTTTAGATTTACACACATCCTTGGCAAATTCAGATAAAAGGCTACATGTACCAATGTTAGATTCTAAAGACGGGCTTCACGTGAATATGTTAAATTCAAATAATGATTTACATGTTAAGAAAGCTAATTCAAATAATAATTTGCTTGACAATTTACAAAATATGGATGATAGATTGCATGGTACTATTCCAAACTCAAACAATAATTTACATAATACCTTGCCTGACACTGATAGCAGGCTACATGCTAATATACCAAATAGCGATCATGGTTTACATGTAGCTATGCCAAATACTAATGGTTTACATTTGACATTACCAAGCTCTGATGAAAATTTACGTTTGATAATTCCAACATCAGAGAACAGTTTATATGTAAATATTTCTAACAGTGATAGTTTACACGATCTGTTCAAAAACGATGTAGATTTATGTAAAGACTCTGATGTGATAGACCCTGATCTTAAAGACTGGATTATTAGTACAAGTGAAAAATCAGAGGATGGTTTCACAAAATCTAACAGTTTGATTGCGCCATCGTTATTACATGTTAGAGATAGTGTGGACAAATCATTAGATTCAAACCATTGTGATATGCCGTCATTGGACGACTCATCTGACAATCGCCTTCTATCAAGTCAGGGCGAATCAGTATTAAACTTTTTAGATACATTAGGCAATGACTTATACCCTGAGACTGAGATTAGAAATAATGGTGTGGACTTCCAATTGGATTTGTTCGCATTTCATCATTCATAGTTTATTAATAAGAACAAAATTAATATTAAGGACTTATTAGAAGAATTATATTTAAGTATATTTTTTAGAAAAATAATAGATTTGTACTTACAGTCATATTCTTTTATTTATCTTATTATTTACATTAACATGATTAAAAATATCCATGAGATTAGGTAAAATTGCAATTATGTATGTAGTAAAAGCTAAAAGTAGCTAAAAATTTAATTTTGTAATTGTATGAATTGTCGCAAACCAACTGTAGAAACTAAAATAACTTGTTTACTTATACTTTGAACTATCGTAAATTGTTTTCACATAAAATGAACTGTTGGTACAATTGATTTGGTTTATGAATAAATTGCTATATAAAAATTAAAAATGCCCTTTTATTAGTTTACCCTTTGTGAATACATGGTGAAATATTTAAAAAAAATTACCTAGTGTCTGCTATACATTTCATTGCCTTCTGTGCATCAACAATAGCAGAAAATTACTTCCATGAATTACAGTAAATTATAATTACATCTCTAATGCTAAAACTTAAACTAAGCTTGCAAAACTGGTCTCTCATTCTTCCCCTCTAAGTTCTGGTTGGTCAGAGCATATCCTGTTCCACCTCTTTGCACCATTATGATGTCTTTCTCCTTCAGCTTGTCACCAGTGAGTGGATGCATCCAATCTTTCTTGATGATCTTCTCAACACATTCCATGGTGACTACATGGCCAGTTGTCCTGTAGAATAATGTTACTTATTAAAATAATGGGACAAATTATTCATGATTATTATAAATAACTGTTGGAGGAGCTTGTGGCTATGTAATAACAGCCGCACGGGTCGATCCATCAGGTTAAGCTACACTTGCTGAGGTTGGTCCGTGGATGGGTGACTATCTTTACATACCGAGACTCCTCCGTGCCTCGGAAAGCATGTTAAGCCCCCCCTGTCATTTGTGGATCTTTGACAGTTGTTAAGGGTCACCAGAAGCCCAAAAGTCTGACAACCAGTCTAAACAAGGCGTAAGGTTATCCAGTAACTGGGTTGTGGAGGTCAGATAGGTTGCTCCATGTAAATTAATGGTATTCAGCTGCATCAGGTTAAACTGGAAGCCGACCCCAACAGTTGGGAAAAGGCTAGCCAGATTAATTTATCTGAATATGAATAACTTATGTTTTGGTTTCAGGAATCCTACTCCTGATTCAACATGCAACATTACCAGGCTGAGCCTAGAAGCCAGTCAGTTTGAGCCTAGAATAAAATTACTATACTAAAACTTTTTTACAAAAAAAAAACCGACTTCCAAAAAAAACACTACAAACTGAAAAATAACTTTAATTTCGGAAGTCGGTGTCTTTGGATCTGTATTTTAGTTTTTTGCCACCGACTTCCGAAATTAAAGTTATTTTTCAGTTTGTAGTGTTTTTTTTGGAAGTCGGTTTTTTTTTTGTAAAAAAGTTTTTATTTTTCACTTTTTAGTGGTTCAGTTTGTAATTTATCTAAGTTACAATAACCCAATGTCAACTGCTCATCACGTTTTACAAAATATTGCTTTTCCCGATGCAGGGACGTTAATTGTTGAGGAGTTCTCCTAGTAAGAACCAGGTGAACTGGAGCTCATGGTGAAGTCACCATTACCATTATGCATTTTGACGAGCATAAACCATATTAAAGTAATCGAATCGCAACCTGTGATATACTTAGATATAATTGAGTATTTCCGATGGCCCTCTGTGGTCTTCATCATCAGTTCCAGTTCACCGAATGGTACTTTCCGAGAGCAAATGCACGAGTTACTATAAAAAATACCGAAATCGATATAGGTGTGCCAATAAAATTTGAGGGTTTCCCTCGATTTCCATGGGATCCCATCATCAGATCCTGACTTGATGATCATGGGACCACTTGGGAAGTATACCCTTTCGAATAAAAAAAGAAAAATCCAAATCGGTCCAGCCATTTTCGAGTAATCGGGGAAAAGGTTCCGACGAATTGAGAACCTCCTCCTTTTGGAAGTCGGTTAAAAATAGGACACCACATAATTAATTTATCTACCATTGCTTCATTTGAAATTCTTTCAGTGAGAGTTTCTTGCCCATTCTTCTCCATAGGAACCTACTATGCTTTGGAATGGACAAATAGCTTCATCTTTCTGACTGTAAACACACACACACAGTCAGTCACACAGTCTGTTTTAACACAGGTTAACCACCTAGCACAAGTGTCAGGGACTTCACATTAATTGTAACCACTTCCTTATGTAATAAAGATTATTTATTTATTTATTTATTTATTTACTGACTGACTGACTGACCCCTTCACAAATCAAAAGTGCCTGTAATTAGTTCATTTGAAATAAATGCTCACAATCTCACATATTTACAAATAATATAAAACATTTGAAGCTATATCACCTGATAACAGCACAAGGTACAGCATTGCTCAATATGTCATGAGTAACTGGACACATGTATCGGTTCTCCTTAGCTATCAAGGACTTCTTATCATCTGGGTCATTTACTAGTGTCCATTTCACTTCCATTAAGTCCTTCATTTTCAATGGTCTTCCACTTATTGGGCAGCAAACTGTAGAATCAGGCTTTTCCATTTTTGAAATCTTAGCATCTGGTAGCTGAGAAGGCACCCAAAAACTTGGCAGTTGCTTTGCTTTGCCATTAGCAAGATTTGATAAAGAGGATGACGTAGACGGCCCGCCATCGGCCTGTTGCTTGCTAGATATATTCTTCTCCCTATTCATGAATTTAATCAGGTTAGCTTCTTTCTCAGCTGCTGCCAACTCGGCCATTTCTGTCTCCTCTTTCTTCAACTGCTTCTCATACTTCTTCAACTTACGCGAGTATTCGTTTTTCTTAGTGATTGTGTATTCTAATATAGCTTCTTTATCAAACAAGTATCCTTCTTTAGTGATCACAGGGTTCCTACAAGGCTGTAAAGTTAGACTACAGCAATCGAAACTCTTAACAGAATCCTTCCCTAGTCTTTCGTTTTGAGTGCCGTATCCTGAAGCGGCAGCATCTTTTTTCTTTTCATGGTACGTGTATACGGCACCAGCTGTGCAATTTCTTGCATGTCGTGTCATTGCTAAGTCACAGTGCTATGAGTGCTAGGCAGGCAATTAAAATTAAAAATATTTTCTCACAACTTCAACAAAAACAACTTGAATGACTGACAAATGTCAATGTCAGTCTTGTTTGTCATGTCAAAATGCTGAATGAATGAATGATTAGAAACCGGATATGAACGGAGCAACCAAAGAAAAAGTTACTATCCGTAGATATAGAATCGACTACCTAAAAAAACTAAAACCATTGAGATCGAGGCAAGGCTTTTAAAACCATAAAAACAAAACCCAAAAACAACCAAACAATTAACCAACCCAAAGAATGTTTTTGTCGAAAGAAAAGCTCCCAGCGCATTACTATATAGCATAGCTTGATTATACTTACTACTAGCCTTGGAATGTGAGTAGGCCTTAGTGTGTTGACACTCTAAAAAAACACAGAAAAAACACAAATAAAATGTGTGTTACAAAATAACACAGTGGCAACAGCCGGAACAACTGGTGCTGCTGCTGCGGCTGCTGGGACACACAACCGGCTACAGATTTGAGCCATTTGGAGTAGAAACATTTCATTTCATGGTACCTCACTGTTCGGGTGAGTGCCCATGACCCTATACATCTCTTTTATAAGGAATTATCTCGCCGATTGGTCGATACTTCACGTGAACAGAGGGCTGGCTCGGCACGGCACGTTTGGCACGTTTCCAGGTGACAGCGACGCTCTCAGCGATGAGGAGGAGTAAGGGAGGCACTGGCGGACTAAGCCTGTCGGGGGCCCGGTGTCGCAAAACTAATGGTTAAGATATGAATTACTTTGTCAATTACAGAAAAGTTATATAATCCTCGGATCCTACGTTTATATTTAGCATGCGTAGGGGGCCCGCAACTTTTGTAGTTTTTAGGGGCCCCCAGCCTTTTACTGACATAAACAAGACCAAAATAATGTTATAATGAATATTCTATTATTGTTTGGGATTTCATTACTTATAAATATATATTTCTTGACTTTTGGGGGCCCCTTAGGATTGGAAGCCCGGTGCGAGAAAAAAAATCGCCGCGATATATTTATTTTTTACGTCCGTGCGAACGTCGGATTAGTGTCCTTTTGTTTTGGTCTTTTTAGTATAGTTATTCGTATTTTCATCAATCACTACGGCAACCCTGATCTGAAAACTGCCATAACTTATCGGGGAAATAAAAAAAAATAACAAACGTCAACGCCACGAACGTCTACGTCTTGTTTACATTTTATTTCCGTAGTTTCACGAGTTTCTCTTTCACGATAGGTGTCTTTTTGAGGGCAGTTCGATATAATATTAACATACGATAAAACCTATCTGAGATTACAGCAATCTAATCTGTTAAATTTAATTATAATTCACTCGCAGTGATAAAGTTTTTGAGTGTGTCGACCCAATTCATAGTAGCCTATTGGACACATCGTTTGGTGTGTTTTAAATTAGTTGTGTTTTCAGTTTCGTGGTGATTATTTTAAGTGAATAATGAACTTATCGTTTGCGGGTTGTGGTTTCCTTGGTATATACCATGTTGGTGTTGCAGTGTGTTTTAAAAAGTATGCGCCTCATCTGTTGTTAGGAAAAATTTCTGGCGCCTCTTTTGGCGCTCTATCAGCTTGCTGCATGCTCTGTGATCTGCCTATAGGTAATAAGGTTTCCAAATTATTATATTTACTTAGTTGGTAGTTCATTCCAATCAAACCCCTTATTTAAGAAGTTCAGTTGTATTTATTTTGCCTGAATTTAATTGGGCAAAAATCTGTTATTGTAGAGAGTAACTGAACATGAGAATATGTCTTTGTAACATGTATTTAATAACTCAAAACAAAAATCCACTAACATTCATTATAAAAACTTTCTTAACACTTTATTCTATTCAAAACACTCACACATTATTTACATTCTGATCTTACATTATTAAAAAAAAAAGTTATTTTGTCAAAAATTGTAAAAAAATACTTACAACAAAATTTACTTATTTTAAATTAGTTTTGTATAATCAACAAAGTAGTTATTAGTCATCATAATAAACATTGTAAATGAAGATGATGGATGAGACAAGGCCACAATGCTAACTTATAATCTTATACTGAAAACTTTGTTTACATTACCCATGCATCAATTGCCATCTATAAGTTAGGAAAACATAGAAATGCAACTTACACAAAAACCTTGTGAAAATGGCTTAAACTGATTTATCTGCAAAGGAAATTCAATTGTAGACTGTGACCAATGAAAATTGGGTTCTTTATCCCAGTCCAATAATTTTGTATTTTAAAATTATTGTTACAAACAGAGGCTCCACTGCATTTTAAAACCCGCGCGTGCTACTTATCTACATAGCTAATGTCACACACCACTGTGGTGTCAATATTTACTGTTGGGTGATTACTAATTAGTGTGCAATATTTTTGTTATCATGTTGATGAGTAATTAAATTGATTTAGAGCTCTCTCTTGAAATGTAAGCACTTAAGTTTGCATCTTTTTAGCCCTAGCTTTTAAATTCACATTCACATTTTCATTATAGGTTTTGAAAATGATTAAGTAATATTTTATGATTTTCAATAGGGAAAGTCTATTGAAATAAACAAGCAGGCATACAAATATTTAGAAAATTATGAATAACAAGTTTCAGGAAGAAACTCCCATTTTAACACTGGAATTGTGCCAAATTTTTGAGCCCTAATAATTGTTGTTGAACTATTGCAATATTGTGTTAATTAACCTTCAAGCAAATGACAAATTCGTGATTTAATTATACTAATTAACACATTGTGAAAAGGGTGAGCCATAAACGCCATAAAGTAATAAACCGGTCAAGAGCGAGTCGGACTCGCACACCGAGGGTTCCGTACCATCATTTATATGTAATTTTTGTTGATGATTTCTGAAAAACTGTGCTATTTAGAGACATCGTTTTATTTTTCCTGTAATCTTTACATAAACTTCTATCACATAGAATAATTTCAGATTTTTCACTTTGCAAACTTCGGAGATAAGGGGGGGGAACGGTATTTTTTTACATTTTTCATCAGAAGTCGAAAACTATGCGGCCTAAAAAAAAGAAATTTTTTTTTGAGAATGTGCATACAGCGCTCTTTCATATGATACCCCACATGCCCTAGTAGCCCCACTTTGATTTTTTAAGACCGGACTCAGTCCCTGTTGCAAAAAAATATAAATGTTTTTATTTCTTTCTTATTTGCAAAATAGTTGGGTAAACGTCATCTAAAACTATTCTCAATTTCAAGTTGATAGCATTAGTAGTTCTTGAGATATCCAGCTGTGACAGACAGACAGACAGACTGAGTGACACCAAAAGAGTTCCTTTTTTACCATTTTGGTACGGAACCCTAAAAATGATATAAATTGAACTTTAAGATAGTCACAAAAAAGTCTGCTGTGTCAATTTAAAATGCTTAATTCAATGTATGACCATTATTATAATCACAAACTACCAGTGGTAGAAAGTCATAAAAATGGATTCATGTTAGACACATCCTCAATGTTCATATTCGCAAACAATAATCTTAACAGCTGATGTCCTATATTCGTAGGTTGTTGACATTTGCTGATAACTTCGTCACCTAATTCGCCTCAGATTTGCTGATTATAACAATATTAGTTACCTACATTGTTTCCATGCATAAAATTCCTTCTAAATCATTCTAAAAAAATCTCCAACCGGGCTAAGCCGACGTTCGCACGGACGTAAAAACATCGCGGCGGGATTTTATTGCGCACTGGATTTTCAACTGTCGGTGTTGAGCCGAGCTTCGAGTAGTTCGAGTATCCAAACTAACAACAACAGAGTGCATCCCAGCGCGTCGAAAAAACACTGTTGGATTTTCAACTCTCGTCGCTAAGCACTAGCAGAGCGTTGAAAATCCAGTGCGCGAAAAATCGCCGCTATATTTTTACGTCCGTGCGAACGTCGGCTTAAACGCCCTCGGGCAAGCTTTTTGTCCTTGCATTCGACCAATAAGCGGTGCGTTCCGTCACATTCAAGTGTAATGCCAGTTCACAATTTTACGGTTTGACATGGATAGATTATAAACTATCGAAAATGAATACGTTATACTTATAAGTAAGCAGTATGGTACACACGGCTACAGATCAAGCTATACATTTCCAGTATAAGCTGATCTCGCATTGTATAGGATTTCCTTACAATAAGAGGTCAGTGTAAACTGGAAATGTATAGCTTGATGTGTAGCCGTGTGTACAGTCACAATTTATCGACAGTTTACAATCTCACTAGTTAAGTAGATTAAGTTTACGGTGTAATTATGAACGTTATATTTACATGAATATTAATTCGGCGCGAGATGATGCGACAGTAGGATTTTGACGCACTAGTTAACCTGGCATGTCCTTAAACTTACGAAAACATCTTTCTACCAGGTGAGATCACAACAGACGTATTAAGGGTAGTGACAGAGGCGAGGGCTGGCTCCCTCGGGCCTTTCAGCCCTTCCTTCAACATCCAGAATGTCCTCCTCGAGGGCATGCAGAAGTATTTGCCCCTTGACGTGCACAAGATCGTCAGTGGCAAGCTCCATATTTCCCTGACGAGGGTCTATGATGGGAAAAACGTCATTGTCTCTGAATTCCCCACGAGGGAAGACTTATTACAGGTGAGCATTAGCAATTTTTACCTTCTTTTAATCATTCGGAAATACGTAAACACTCTCCACCCACACCCACCTCTTGTTTTCCACGTGCTAAATAGTGTGTAAGATTTGTTTTTGTTTTCGGAATATCAACTATAATGTCATCATCACGTTTGCAACACAACATACTTCTTAAATAATATATTTTATGACGCGCGATTTCCTCATGCAAGAGTAATCTGCACTTAGCCAAATGTATGTCAAGTAATGCTTGGATACTTAAACGTAAACTTACATAACTTTCGCAATGAACGTAGTTCGCATTTTAGCAATCAGACATAATTTGCTTTAAATTGACGGAGTGGCTCTTCGTTATGATTTAAATCAACCTACAGCATCTCGTAAGAAATAATTTTATTATTCATTATTTGTTGGCAAAACAGCATCCAAATATTGCGACTATTAAATTTTTACTCCAAATCCAAAAACTGCCAAGGAGTGTCTCCAATTGTTTTCCTGAAACATGATGCAGGTTCACTCTCAGTCGATCGAAACTTCTACAATTTAGCTAAATCAGATGGTGAGCTGATGGTGAGCTGAGTGCTCATTTCGAAACTGTCGAACCATCTAATAACTTTTTATTTTTTTCCTAGGCGCTGTTAGCGACATGTTTCGTGCCAGTATTCTCTGGGCTGCTGCCCCCTCGGTTCCACGGCATCAGGTACATGGACGGTGGTTTCAGTGATAACCTGCCCGTATTGGATGAGAACACAATCACTGTCAGTCCCTTCTGTGGCGAAAGCGATATATGCCCCCGAGATTTGAGCTCACAGTTGTTCCATGTAAGTACTTATTTATGAGGTTTTGCTATAAATAGATAGTGTGGTCTCTTCCAGCGGATGGCCGGATGATGTAAGATCTATCTATGGCGTTTTTGTAGCAGCGTCCTTGAGCTAATTATCTACTGCATTGTGATCTATGGGGCCAATCACTAGCAGGCCGTTAATGCGCAGAGAAGTTGGACATTTTGGTGACTCTTTGGCATTCTTACTAGCATCGTTTTCGACGATACAATTAGATTTTCTATTATAGTAATATTTTACTCTATTGTAATTTATTATGCGTGTATGTTTGACGTTAGCATATTCAATGGACATGGTAGGTATACGACTTGAATACAAATACAATACAATAGACGATTGTACAAGTCAGTCATTGCTATATTCTAGTTTATGTACATTCTTAAGAATGTGCATAGTGTGATTACGGGTCATCTATTTTCATTCATTCTGATTCTGGTTATAATTTGAATTAGGTAATCAATTTGTACTGATTTTGGATGGTTAGATTAGACACAACTACATAAATGTAAACGTAGTTACTAACCAACCCAGTATTTGTTTTTCTACTATGACCGTATTTTACCTAAAACAATCGCAATAATATTGCGTTGTAAACCTTTTATAATCTCATAAAACTGTTGAAGAAATTGTTACGTGACTTATCATCACGTAACCCGCTGCGAAACCGCCGACATGCCGTCGACCTTCTAGCTCAAGTTCACGGTTTCGATCACTGCATTTTGAAGAAATATTTTTATGTGAAAGGCAGACACAACAATAATTTTTCGTGATTTTTTACTTCCGAGATGTAGGTTTACGTTGTATTTTTGGGTATAGCGAAAGCCCAGATATGTATAAGGAATTCAATTTCGGCACAATCTGGTACCCTAATTGCGTAACACACAATCAATTGGAATCTGAATCGTTTTGAAGCAAATTGCTAATCCATTGCTTCTTAGGTTCGAAAATTTGTCTGCTGGACAACGTAAATAACGCAATGAATGTTGTTGAACTGTCAAAATGAAACCGATTCCGATTGATCCTAGTGTGTTACGCAATTGTCCCGCTGGTCCATTCTAGTCGCGCCAAAGCATCTATGTACATAATTATTATTTGGTAATAGGAAAAACTCACATCTCGATTGACAGATTCTTCAGCTTGGAAGCTCCAAGCGGGCTATAAACAGTTAACAGATCCTCAAACTCTTACTTCTCAACAGGTAAATCTGGCAAACACAAGTATAGAACTATCAAAGCAGAACATGAACAGATTCGCGCGCATCCTCTTCCCGCCAAAACCAGAAGTTCTAAGCAATATGTGCAAGCAAGGCTTCGACGACGCACTCCGGTTCTTGCAGAGAAACAACATGATATCTTGCACAAGGTGTCTTGCAGTCCAGTCCACCTTCCAACTGCAAGATGTGCTTGATGATACCACGTATGAATACGATCCAGATTGTGAGGAATGCAAGACTCATAGACAGGTAAAGGTGGAAAATAGTACGTAAAGATTACGGGGTAATCCCCTAGTAGCAAGCGTTTATCGGAATTAAATATAAAAATTAAGTACTTGATAATGATTGATTTATATTCCTACCTACTGAGTTTTATCAATGCAAATTACCTCGTTTGATAAACTTCTAAGCATGAATTATCTCTCAAGAAGCCACAACAATGAACTTACCGTCGAATAAAGTGACGCCGAAATGAAAAGCCCATTTCTACGCCAAATGGAGAAAAAAATTGGAAAAATAATCCACACTCTAGCCGCTCAGATCAACAAAAAAAAGAAGATGGAGCGCTGCGAACGTCAAAAGTGAAGCCAAAAAACCGTGTTCCTGCAAGTAAAATACACGCTCACGCACTCACATACAACTAAAACCATGCTCACCGCTCTTAGTACGTGACGAGTCGTCGCGTTGTCTAGTTAACATGGTTAAAAAAAATAGAAGTACCTATGCTTTCCTGTGTAGTGAAAACTTGTAAAAACAATAGCAAATCACTTGAATAATACTTACTTGGTTACTTGGAACAAAAACCTCAACGACATAAAGTGCGCGGGTTGCTATAATACGATTTAAAATTTCCCCATTCGATTAAACAAATTTAAACACGATATCTTACCCATATAATATTATTCCCCAAATTATAGGGAAACAATTTAACAAATGGCAACCCTTCGACACACACATAGATAAAAAGGTGGCTTCACTTTTGATGTTCGCGGCGCTTCATCTTCCTTTTTTTGTTGATCTGAGTCTAGCCATTATAGTGGTACCTACGTGTTTACCCGGACTTTTTAAAAAGAAACACAATGAGATATTTGCATTATACATATATTCGGATTTAGAATTCCTCTTAAATAAACACATTAACTGAAACCTCATTCCATTTTTAGGATGCCTTAGTGGATGACCTACCGGACACTGTGATGACAATATTCCAGAACGCGATAGACTCTGCGAACAGTGGCCTTGTCAACTGGGTGATGAGGCAGAGGGCTATGAGATATCTTACACTCCTTACGCTCCCATATAGAGTGCCCATCGATATTATGTATGCGTCATTTACCAAGTGAGTATGTTTTCTGCAATTGTCGTGTTTTGAATTAATCAGCAACAAGCCTGGTTCTAATTTTGAAGTGTAATGGAGGTGCAGTGAGTAATCATTGTCATCTCCATCGGTTCACCAGAGTTTGTTTCTTTAATTTATTTTTGTGATGTCCTATGTTCAGCATTGCACTTGTAACTAAGGTGTTCAGTTATCCAGTAAGTACCTTTTAGAAAGTCATAAAAAAGGTCGAATATGCAATCTTTATAACAGAGTTCCGCACCCTAATTGGGTAACAAACTTACAGTAGGAATCGGTTTCATTTTGACAGCTCAACATCATTCATTGCGTTATTATTACGTTGTTGAGCAGACAAATTTTTCGAAAATATGAAGCAATGGATTAGCAATATGCTTCAAAATAATTCAGATTGTGATTGATAGTGTTTTACGCCAGTGATTCCCAAACGTTGTTCTGCCATGGCCCGGAAATTTTCACACTGCCCCTTCGTGACCCACTTAATACTTGTGAATGTTTTATGAATACTCTATTAATACTATATATTTTGGTATCGCCTATTTAGTCACTAAATTTTAGTGCGAAGTATGGTGCTACTGCTTATTTTTTATCAAGGAATCCAAATTCGCAGAAAATGACGAATGTTTTATCCTAAGGTCTGGTTCCACTTCAAGTCGGTTTCTATAAGTATTTATTTTTAAAGTAAACTAGTGTTTAAAACCCAGCTTCACATTTATAAGTTGTGACAAAACGCATTCAAAAAGTTATTGTTTGATGAGGTAATTTTGTGTATTCTTGACGACAAGATATTATTTTTAAAACCAAGTGGGAATGTTGCGACCCTGTATTTTATTTTGATGCCCAGGTTCGCGACCCGGCTAATGGGAAACGTTGTTTTACGCAATTAGGGTGCTGGGCCTGACAAAATACTTATTCCCTTTTAAAAGCTGGTCTACTGGATTTACTAGTTTTGATATATCTCAATTATTTTAAATGGACAACTCTCACCATCTAGCAATTTAATCATAATAATGAGTCTTTAATGGGCAGCACATTTATCTCAATCTCAATAAATCATCCCTTCCCCAAACAAAGAGAAAGTAGCTTTCACATCGCGACATCCACGTTTTAGTTGACTGCCCTTTTATGTACGTAACTCTTTACTTGATCAAGTTTCTTTTATATGTTCTACATACTGCATAAGCACGTAACTCGAGGCACATACGGTCCGTAACAAATTGAAAAGTTGTAGTATAGTAAGCCAGTGTTGGATGAATTTAAGTATTTATTTTTTTTGGTTTTAAAATTAAAATTATGACCGGTTGTCAAAAGCAGTAAGGTACAGTTTTTACTATGATTTTGATGCGGGGCCGTGAAGAAGACGGATTAAAAAATATTGCATGCAGTGGAGATGAGAATGTTGAGATGGATGTGTGGAGTGACGAAAATGGATAAAGTAAGAAATGAGGATATAATGGGAAAGGGGAAGTTTGGAAGTGGCGCCAGTGACAGAAAAGTTGAAAGGAAATCATTTAGTTTGGTATGATGTGATGAAGAGGGAGGAAACGCATGTGACTAAAAAATTAAATTTAAAATTTAAAAAACCCCCAACGCTAAAAAGAAAAGGGAACATTTAAAAAGTCAAAAATAATACCTATCGTTGAGCCATTAAATTCGATTGAGTAATACCTATATATATTTTAATTACAGAAATTGATGGATGGCACGATAAGGTTTGCTCATTGAATTGGCGCTATAATTTCGCGGCGGGGTACCGCATATGTACATAGTCAATCAAGTGAAGGGTCTGACTTACTTATGCGGTACCCCGCCGTGACATTATAGCGCCAATTCAATGAGCAAACCTTATCGTGCCATCCATCAATTTCTGTAATTAAAATATATATAGGTATTACTCAATCGAATTTAATGGCTCAACGATAGGTATTATTTTTGACTTTTTAAATGTTCCCTTTTCTTTTTAGCGTTGGGGGTTTTTTAAATTTTAAATTTAATTTTTATTTTAACATTTTTAAACTTTTTAAACAATTTAACAACATAGAAATGCATTTTTATTACTGCAGAATGTTAAGTTTCTCTGCACATAACATTAACTGATAATGATGCCACCATCGTACTGCAAATAGAATTAAATACCGATAAAAAAAACGAATCCAAACACGACATATCTGCTATATTATTTTACCAAGAGTATTCTAGTGTGCTGGATATCACGGCTGCAGCATCAGCTCATCGTGTTGCCACCATTGCATATGTAGAATAAAATACTGATCAAAACGAGTCCAAACACGACATATCTGCTATTACTTTTTCATGAGATTTCTAGTGTGCTGGACATCCTGGCTGCAGCATCAGCTCATCGTGTTGCTACCATTGCATTGTATGTAGAATCAAATACTGATGTAAATGAATCCAAACACGACATTTCTGCTATTATTTTTTTCAAGAGTGTATCCAGCACATTAGTGCTGGATATCCTGGCTGCAGCATCAGACCAAGAATTCCATAATCTTGCATAGATAGATAGCATACACGGATGTTTCAAATTTTAGGTCACACTAAGGTTTGAAAGTAAAGTAAATACCCATTACGCGTCTAAGAGCCCTACCGCAGCTAACAAAAGAGCGGATAACTTTGAAACGGCTGAACCGATTTTGATAAAACATGTCTAAGAACCATCGCTAGAAAACCTGCTTTCAAATAAAAAAAACCGCATCCAAATCAGTCCACCCGTTTAAGCGCTACGGTGCCACAGACAGACACACACACACACACACACACATAGCGGTCAAACTTATAACACCCCTCTTTTTGCGTCGGGGGTTAAAAAGAGTGATGAATATAAATGTTGATGGATGAAGAGGGAGAGGAAGGTCAAAGAAAAGATGGATATATTGTGTGAGGAATGATATGAAAGAGAAGGGAGTGAATGATAGCGTGACGGTTGACAGGGGAGAGTGGAAAGATAAAACGTGTTGCGCCGACCACACGTAACATGGGATAAGGGCAGGAAGATGATGATGATACCTAATTTAGGATTGAAGATGGTTGTTCCTATAAAAAGGCTTGTTCTGCTTAAAGTTATAAGTTGCGAATAATTTTGAAACTTTGACAATAAAGTACATAAATAACATTTAGTTTGAGAACTATAAAAGTTCTTGGTTTTTAGTTTGAGGTTTCATGGAATTTGTGTAATACCAACAGACCAAAACTAGGCATGACATGAGCCATAGGAAATATTACAGCGAAAAAAGACGTTTAATTAATGAGTCAAATTACTAACTGATTTATAGTAGGTATAGGAAAATAGGTATGTACATACATAAATATAGGTATATTAAGTTTACTCTTATCTTCATGCTTTCGATACAATGTCGTGTAAACAAATTTAATAAAATTTATTATAATGAAGGTATTGTCATCCGCGTCGACATTCCGAGTTGATAACACTTTTAAACAGTGCATACTTATTAGAAAATTATTTATCGTATAGAATATCATTAGTAGCTGATATTATTTCTACGTTCCTACGTTAAATTTCCTATGCTCACATTTTTAGTTAGATGAGGAAAAATTTCAACACTATTACTACTTAACACTAAACCTCCTAGGTTCGAAGCCTTAGCAGTTAACGCCAAAAAAGGCCGTTTTTCCAGACTTATTATTTTTTTCTCAATGGTGGCGTTACTTGGCAGCACTACTCGCCTTAAATTTATTTTTTAAGTTATGTATTTTATGGTATACAATAAAGTTTATATAAATAAATAAATATTTTAAAGGACAATTAGGTAGTACTTAGTCAAAGTTAATGTATCACTGTATGTTCACATAAATTATTTGTTTGCGTCAATAGGGCGCAATTATAATTTGTAGATAAAATGATTTAGATGTTTTGTTTGTGCGCAATAAATGATTGTAGGTAAGTTTAGGTACCTACCTAGGCTCTTAGAACTGATCAAACTTTTGTTTGATCAGTTCAAATAGCGGGAATAATTGGAACGTTCCGGAGAGAATACAAAAATAGAAAAACGAATACGAAACATAGAAAAACTTTCTCAGTTTCGGATTAATATCTATTATATAAGTACCTAAAAATATGATTGAACAAATGCAGTCTCTAAGTTCGAATGCAATCTATCTACTTATATAAAAGTTAATGGCTAAATTTATTGCTAAGCTCAAAACTCGAAAACGGCTGGACCAATTAGGTTAATTTTTTTTTTCAAATATTCGTTGAAGTCCGAGGGAGGTTCTTATGAAGAGAAAAATTGGAAAAGTTACCGGGAAAATTGGAAAATCGGGAAAACTGAAAGTGTATTTTCTATGGGAATTTTGTATGAATTTGGACAGGACAATGTCTGTCGGGTCAGCTAGATATAAATGTAAATATACAAAGTAGCACTCACGCTAGTTAAATTGAAGTTATCATAATGTGTGTTCACATTAACATATTATTCTATTTTAATATGCCATTGTTACCACATTTGTGTCAAGGACATTAATGTACTTAATGCTATAAATTGTGATATAATTAGAAATCAATAGATTTTTCTGGAAGGTAAATGAAGTAAGTTTTGACTTATGGCTATTTAAAAACCGAGTTTATGGACAAAACTAAATTAATTTTAACTCACCAAATCCTGCTAATTAACGCTGCGAAGTTTCTAAAATCATTTGTATTTACCTAAAGTAAATTGAATGGTAGAGGATGCAAATCATATGCACGGGGCATATGATTTGCATCGCCTACTTTTAAATTTGAAGCATAGGTGAAGCGACCAAAATTTAACAAAACTAACTTTTGAAGCTGCTTAATGCAACTTCGGTCATGAACATAACATTCAGTTTAGCGTGGCCACTGCATAATATCCTTATGTCTTGTTATGCATCTCTCGAGACGACCCACTAAATATGTATGTCAACACTGTCCTAGTCTAATAATTTCCTACCAAAATGAACGCGTGAACAAAACGTGAATCATGTACCTAACAAGAGATACTTATTATTTACTTTTTTTCTGCGTTGTGTAGATCAGGTAGACAGTCGCTCCATGTAAAATACTGGTATTCAGCTGCATCCGATTTGACTGGAAACCGACTCCAACATGGTTGTCAAATACTATTATAGGCCCTACGGTTGGCAAAGCATCGGAATACACCTCGGTGTTGCAAATGTCTACAAGGTGTTACTTAAATAACGCACAATCTATTAAGGGGTCATTGTACTTATCATTATAAACAACTTTTACTATGGGAACAAACATGAGATTGCGAAAAAAAAACAGCTGTTCTCTACATTTTGAATGTTCGCATAAGTCTTCAAAATGTAGAGAACAGCTGATTTTTTCTTCTTCTGTCACTAACACATCAAACGCTTTTTAGCTATGTGGGCGATAGAGTAGAGACGCATGCGGTTCAGTACAAAGTGGCTGGGAATGTGCTCGTCCGTAGAAAGCGGTGTGTCCGTCACAACAACGTTATGACTACTATGACTAGGTCAGTCTTTCAAAGTTTTTGTAGAAGGTGGAAGGGTTGTGTCTGTCTGTAGTACTTTGTTGTCCGTTGTTTGATATGGTGATGGCTATAGACTAGATTATTTTTAACCCCCACGCAAAAAAGAGGGGTGTTTTAAGTTTAAAGACGTTTTCTGTCTGTATGTCTTGTCTTGGCATCGAGCTTCCAAACATGTGCCAATTTCAATGTGATTAATCATTTTGGTGATATTTTAACTGGTCTTACATATATTTGTGTTGTACTTATCTTATTATTAATAGCGACCCGGCCCTGCTTCGCACGGTTTTTACGAATTGACAAAACATGAAGGATTCTATATTATATAAAAGTTAAATATTAATGTAAAACATATAAACCTTCCGGAATAAATTCTCTAAATGATAGTGAAAACCGCATCAACATCCGTTGCGTAGTTTAGAAGAACAACGCGGCCACAAGACAGACACGAAAAGTGACTTTATTATAGAAGTTATAGATTATGTAGTGTTGTTGACATATAGTTCACCAATCAATCTACCTAGCCTTTTTTCCAACTACGTTGGGGTCGGTTAGTAGTATATAGTTCACCAAAATAGTGAAATTTGTGTTCAAAAATACAGTGAAGCATGCTCAAAACTACATCTCGCTCTGTGCCATACACGCTCACACGCACAAATTTATACCAAACTACAATTTATTAAACTAAACCCTACGAATAAGTACGTAGACTAAACCTCACTAATGCTCAATTCCTATGAACAAAAACGAATCATTTTGCTTACCAATGGTTGTATTTTTTATTGCCAAACTGGGCATATAAAACATTAGTAAGCTAATTTTACCTGTGATAGCTAAGCCTCCCATATGGAAGGGTCTACCATGTAGGTAAAGCTTTTGAGGTCTTTGCTTCATTATTGGTAAATATACAAGAATCTAAATTTTAACTAATAACGGTCCGTAAATTATAGGAATCGGCAATAAGTGCACACATGTTCACGAAACGGGCCTCACGTCACTGTTGTCAGCGCTATCTTCCTCTTTCGTCCCTGGGGGTCTACTGCCTAAGTCCGTCCGTCCACCCGTCTGAAATAAGGATCCATCACTACAACTTCAAAGCACAACAAGTGTAAAAGTTAAATTTTTCGGTACGGGGAAATTTTTAGGGATAACTGTCAAATCGTATTGTCATTCTTACTTCGTTCGGGCCCCGAACCAATCATCCATCCCTATTCCGTAGGTGATACGGAGTAGGAAACGCCCTTAACGAAGGGCGAAACTATGGGCTTTGTGCTTAGGGAGTAGACCCCTGGTCCCGTTATTTGCGATCGGGTCTCACTCACTTTTCTGTGCCAAGGAATTCCTTCTTGGGTTGTTGACAGCGGCTATGTCTTGTTGTTAATAACTGAGCATGACGACGTGTTGTCTCTGTTCTACCTAAACTAGTCCTCCTTCATCACTTCTTCTTGCAAATCCATCTAATAAGATTTCCCGATGGCATACCGTCTCTTTCGCAGTATTGTGCGAGAATTTTAGCATAATTACTTTGCGCAGTTCGCTCTGAATAGTCACACACAAGGGATGATCACTAGGTATATTTCCTAATCAATCGAGTCTTCTAGATAATGCTACCATCGTATCTTGTTAAACGTCATCACTACAATTAACTTGACTTATGTCCTGTGTCTGACGCACATACATTTTTTTACACAAACAGTTCCACTTTCATATCTATATATTATACATTAATATAAAGTTTATCTGCATTGCGTCTTCGAAATCGAATCTTGGTATGAACTGATTTATTTTAATGGGTCAATGTCAGTTAAGTAGGCACGATTTCATACTGTTTCATCTCTAGATGTAGGTATCCAATTCATTTATCATAACATTGGTATCATACAAACATCTAGATAGGTATTTTATGTAAAACACGTAAGTAAGTACTTACTTTGTAATTGGTTTTCTTCAAGAAGTAATAAAATCCGCGGTCAATTAACTTCAATGATTTCGTTATTACGTCAAATCCATTGATTACAGACTATGTCATCTTTTCCGGATATTTTTTTCGTAGATTGCCTTCGAGAATCTTTGCGTATTTACCATTCAGATTTGTCATCATCAGCGGGGTAATTTCGTTCGTAACACACTTTCAGTAGCAATGCCTTTCATTTTGGCAGTTCAACAACATTCATTGCGTTATGTTGTTGAGCAGACAAATTTCTTTGAAGCAATGGATTAGCAATATGCTACAAAATCATTCTGATTGTGATTGACTATGTGTTACGCAATTAGCGTGCAGATTAATTATACCATTCTTCCCCCTAGCCCTTGCTTATTGCGAATATCTCCTAAGAGCTTCTAGCAATTCATTGTATTTTGTTTATTGTTTCCCAAAATACTACACAAATAACATTAATAAATATTTGCCAAATTGCAAAAGCAGTTTGTCAGCACCACCAACACCAGCACCCTAATTGCGTAACACAGTATCAATCAGAATCTAAATCGAATGTTGTTGAACTGTCAAAATGAAACCGATTCCTGCTATAAGTTTGTTACCTACGCAGTTATTATTACCCCGCTGATTCTGGCCTTCCGCTGTTGTAACAAACTTACAAGACTTGTTTTGCAAAACGATCTATCCAGACGTTACCACATATTGCTACGTTTCCCTTACTTCGTTTTAACTAGACACTTACTTTTCACCTCAGGGTGAAAACTTCTTTCAAGAAACTGTTTTCTGCTGGGTTTAGTATTGTCGTTTTTAGGGTTCCGTACCAAAATGGTAAAAAAGGAACCCTTATGGTGTGACTCAGTCTGTCTGTGTGTCTGTCTGTCTGTCTGTCACAGCTGGATATCTCAAGAACTATCAGTGCAATCAACTTGAAATTTGGGACAGTTTTAGATGACGTTTACCCAACTATTTTGCAAATAAGAAAGAAATAAAAATATATGTATTTTTTTTGCATCATGGGGTGAAAGGGGGTCTTAAAAATTCAAAGTGGAGTTACTAGGTCATGTGGGGTATCATATGAAAGAGCGCTGTTTGCACATTCTCAAACATATTTTTATTTTTTTTTAGGCCGCACAGTGTTCGACTTTTGATGAAAAATGTAAAAAAAATACCGTTCCCCCCCCCCCCCCCTTATCTCCGAAGTTTGCAAAGAGAAAAATCTGAAAATATTCTATGTGATAGAAGTTTATGTAAAGATTACAGGAAAAATAAAACGATGTCTCATAGCACACTTTTTCAGAAATCGGAACGGAACCCTCGGTGCGCGAGTCCGACTCGCTCTTGACCGGTTTTTTTTCTTTGGTGGTGACCGAGTTTTCTCTCATTCTTTGCCGGGGTCTGTCTTTTATTGTGTTGTGCAAAAACTCCAATTTTACAAAATGTTTACAAGTACTTAATATACCAAACAGTGCAATGGTGGCAATGATAACGCTATTTCTGTAAGCCTAGCATTATATAAATATAAATACGTATTTGTTTTTCTTTCTTTTTAAGAAAAGCGTTGAGAAATATAAACATTGTGAGAAAGTGTTATGTGTTCTCAATATAAAGATATCGATTTATTTTAATTGTTATTTAAGTACTGCATTAAGCTTTCGTCAAAACAGATTAAACAGATTATTTTTTTAGACGACAGCTAAATGCCGTTTGATTTGAAGCCTTTTGACTCCTGCGCATATGTGACGTAAGATTGCATTATGACAATATTGGTTTAGCACGTGGTCAAGACTGTTTTGTTATTTTATTATGCAAGATGTTTAATTAAACATAATATGATGAATGTTACAAAGCCTTTTGTTTGAATTCTGGTTCGCATATAGAGAAGTTTCCTAGTATATGTTGGGTGTTTTGTTAGATTTACAAAGTGTGTTCAAGTTTTTGAATAATATCCTCAATCAATCAATCAATCAATCAATCAATCAATCAATCAACTCAGCCTATCGCAGTCCACGGCTGGACATAGGCCTCTCCCAAGCTTCGCAATTGTCCTCCGCCTCTACGTCGAGCGTCGCCCCATATATCATCCTTTTTTAAATTTAATATTAAACTTACACATGGTTCAGAAACATACAATTAACATGCATGAAACTCTAACCAACAGAAAACTGGACTGATTTAACAGCGGGTCCCAAACTAAGGCACAGCCTGTATCTTGGTGACCCAAACACCACACAAAGTTAATAATTTAATGTGTTCTGCTAGCGCAAGATTGTTATTGATAATTTCATAATATAAATAAAATTTATAAAAATTTAGGTACTTATTGTAAAAAGAAGCATATCTATAAAAATCAATGCCACTTTTCGTTGGTAATTTTATAACTCAAGAACGGCTGCGCCGATTTAGCTGATTTTGGTTTTGAAATGTTTGACGTAGTCCAGGGAAGGTTTAAACGATGAGAAAAATTGGAAAAGTTGCCGGGAAAATTGGAAAATTCTGGAAAAGTGAAAGTCGATTTTATATGGGAATATTGAAATTGGGACAGGACAACGTCTTTCGGGTCAGCTAGTTTGACATAGAATAAACATACAATACAAATATAGTTATGTTGAGTAAATGTGTGGTGTAAGTGTGTGTGTAGTTGTGTATTTTATCAGAGACTGTGGTGGGTATTAACTTAAGCTACAAAGTAAACTTTCTGTTTCCTCATAGGTCCGGCCTAGCAACCATTCTTTAAATTTAGTTTTGGTCTCAGAGTAAATAGTAAAATATATGTCTCAATTTTTGTCCAGTTATTAAAATAGATAAAAAGAATCAAGACATTTGTCGGTTCTGTCCTAATCCTAATCAACTAAGTATGAAAGTAAACGACTATTTTGACCTCGGACAAAACTTATCAGCTTATAATACTGAAAATTGTAACTGATAAGTAAAACGTTTTGTCCGGCCGCTGGTAAATTATTTCCTGTTGTTGTGTAAAAGCTAATACCGAATAGATTCTTCTATTGACCTACATGTACAATAACATCCTGTTTTACGTATATTTATTTATGTTTTTACTTTTCTGTCAGTTGATTATCGTACATTTTCGTGTCACTTTAAGACCTCTGCCTCGGATCTTGCGGGCAGCGGGACGGCGGCGGCGGCGGCGGCGCGGGAGCGGCAGGATCTTATGCGTACATTTAAATGGACCAGATCTCGAAAACAGCGGCGCGGGACAATGCGAGACGCGCCGCCGCTGCCGCCGCCCCGCTGCCCGCGTAATTCGAGGCAGAGGCCTAAGAGCGTTCATCCCACGCGGGATTGCAACGTCGCGCGTCGTCGCATTTCTAGCGGTTTTTCGTGATTTTTTTAAATAAATTTAAATTATAGTAGCTACTGTTTTTTTCGGCCAAGCACTAGGTCGTTGGTATTTGTATTATTGTCAATTATTTTCTATTTGCAGTAATTACTTATTACGATTAAATATTTTTATTTACCTACTGTGCTTGACCGAAAAATATAGTAAGTAAGTATTTTGATTTCAATTTAATATAATAATAACGAGATACCTCTAGAATTGCGATGTTGCCAGCCCGCGTGGTATAAACGCTTTTAAAACTATTGTGTAGCTTTTGTCTATTGGAAGAGTCAAGAATACCTCAGGGTTTTCAGTGGCCTACATAATCGGATCTATTACGATAGGTATTTTAAATCACAAAGGTAGTCTGAGTTAATTAATTAATTAAATTATACGTTGTGAATGACTATACTAACTTAGTGATCTTAAGTTGTTAATACTTCATGACCGCAAAAACACCTTTTGCAAAATATACGCAATACTCATTTGATAAATAAGAACGTCACGTTTTGGCACTTGTGTTCATTATCAAATCTTTTAATCTGATCTTTTAGAGATAGCAAATTAACACGCGTGTTGAGACGTGGTTGGTATTATTGGGTAATCCGGTAGGTATAGGTACCATTGACAAACGTTAGACCTATCCAATTTTGAAACAATTTTGCTTGCAAGCTGCAATTGTACATTTATGACAAAGTAAAACAAAGGACCATAAGGGGCAGGGCTTCTTCAATGAATCAGTGTATACAAAAAGCAGCTTAAAGGTGTAAAGGCGTCCGTTTTGTCGATAGTACACACGGCTACACATCAAGCTATACATTTCCAGTTTACACTGACCTCTCATTGTAAGGAAATTCTTGTACCTATATACAATGCGAGATCAGCTTATACTGGAAATGTATAGCTTGATCTGTAGCCGTGCGTACATCCAAACTTACGCGAAAATATCGCGGAACCGGTATGGACGTAAATTATTCGTTTGAAAAAATCTTTTTTCGATGTGTCCATGGAGAGGCGGAAGATGAATCATCAAGGTAGAGGATACATTCTCCCTATTAAATATTATTTACTAGAATCTCAAATCTCTCTCCTTTTAGGGTTCCGTACCAAAATGGTAAAAGGAAACCTTATGGTGCGACTCAGTCTGTCTGTCTGTAATCTGTATGTCTGTCGCAGCTGGATATCTCAAGAACTACTTATGCTATCAACTTGAAATTTGGAACAGTTTTAGATGCCGTTTACCCAACTATTTTGCAAATAAGAAAGAAATAAAAATGTACTTACATATTTTTTTTTTGCAAAAAGGACTGAAGAAAACTGAAAAAGACTGTCTTAAAAAGTCAAAGTGGGGCTACTAGGGCATGTGGGGTATCCTATGAAAGAGCGCTATTTGCACATTCTCAAATATTTTTTAAATTTTTGTTTAGGCCGCATAGTTTTCGACTTTTGATGAAAAATTTAAAAGTCCTCCCCGTCTCCGAAGTTTGAGAGAAAAATCTGAAATTATTCTACGTGATAGAAGTTTATGTAAAGATCAGGAAAAATAAAACGATGTCTCTAAATAGCACACTTTTTCAGAAATCGGAACGGAACCCTCGGTGCTCGAGTCCGACTCGCTCTTGACCGGTTTTTAAAATCTCAATATCTCAGTAAAATTGTTTCTTTTGTCTTTTCTAATTAGTTATTAATTTTATAGTGTACTGCTTGTGGCACATTTATTACTTTTATGGGGCTTGCGGTGCTGCTAACCTATAAGAAATTGTTACACTAACCTTAGTCTTTAAAACATTATTTTATAATTTTAACAGTGTTACAAATTGTTGGGTTTTACAGTTTATTGCCTCGCCAAGCGAAACGCTTTAAAAGGGTCGAGATCAGATTTTGTTCATTTCGACCGTGATTTTTGCCTAAATTGGCCAACTTTTGTGAATAAAATAAAAATCGCCATTTCCCAAGTCAGCAGATTTGAGAAGGTTTATAAAGTAAATTAGGTACACGCTTTTCATCTACTCAGCAGCTATCTATAGATATAATGCAGTGGCCAAACCGAAGAATCCATATCAAATCATACATCTGTAATCAATTTCACAAAAATCTCTCACTTCTTCCCAGATTCGTAACATGTACACCGATAATGAGCAAGTCGCTTTGGAAGCTGAGCCTGAACATGCTGCAGCAGCTGCATGGGTTCATGTACGCTACTCACGACCGGTCAGAGGCCGCCGCCAGAATCTACTACAAACTGACCATGGACACCAAGATGGAGGCTAATGAAGGCAGACAGCTGAATAGGAGGTTTGTTACTTTGTTTTTAAATTGAAGTTTGATCACTGATCAGATCGTGTGAAGTCAGTCTTGGCTTTGGACTTGGAACTAACTCAGACGGGGTCTTGAGTTGCAGTTTAGACTAATTACAACATTTTTTTACCCCCTATTTTTACCCGACTGCCCCAGAAGGAGGGTTATGTTTTTCGAGAGTATGTTTGTATGTCTATTTCTTTGGCACGCTCTGTAGCCTAAACGGCTTGGTGGATTTTAACATAATAGACTAAGAGGTCACAGGATTTTTCGTAACGATCATGGATACGGTTAGATTTACTTCGATGGGTTGTAGAGTAGTCCCCTAATGTGAATGACGTCGGTCTGCCTGCTCTGAGTGGTTGCAACTTCGAGTTATAGCGCTTACAAGAGGCGTCATTGTTACGAAAAAAAAACGATCAGGGAAATGGTCAGTTTTGGTACACATTCAAAGTATGGCGTCTCCGCAGATGAAAAAAGTTGGTCTGCCGGCTCTCACTGGTTGCATTTCAGAGCTATGATGCGCGCAACATTGTTGCAAAAATAAAACGATAAGAGAAATGGTCAGTTTTAGTACCCATTCGAAGTATGGTGTCTCCACAGGTGAAACGAGTTGGTCTGCCAGCTCTCAGTGGTAGTATTTCAGAGCAATCGTTGTGTATGCAAGACGCTTATTTTTGGAGAAAGCCTAAAAAATACATCAAAAAATGGGACAATAGGCGAATTTTTCAAGTGCACGCCGGCCTGTGTCGTATCCCCACCCTACACCTGCGCCCGCTGCGTGACCGTTCCCCCTGTAAAGGAATAGGGAAAAAGCTAGAGGTGTCAAGAGGTGTCAATAAGAGAAATGGTCAGTTTTAGTACCTATCCTAAGTATGGTGTCTCCACAGGTGAAAAGAGTTGGTCTGCCGGCTCTTAGTGGTTGTATTTCAAAGCTTTGTTATACGCAAGGCGCTTAGTTATAGAAAAATTCAACTTAACGGTAATCAATAAAATAAAGAATGAAATCGAACAAATCCAATTTTTAATGATTCAACTTGTTACTTTGGGTAAATCACAGATTAATCATTTTGTAGAGTATAGCTAATGAAACAACTCAAAACATATAGACTGTTAGAAGTAAGTAAATATTTAACTCTAAGTCTTAGCTATATTCTACAAAATTATTTATCTGTGATTTACCCAAAGCAATAAGCTGAATTATTAAAAATTGGATTTGTTCGATTTCATTCTTTATTTTACTGATTACCGTTAAGTTGAATTTTTCTATAACTGAGCGCCTTGCATATAACAATGCTCTGAAATACAACGACTAAGAGCCGGCAGACCAACTCGTTTCACCTGTGGAGACACCATACTTTGAACAGGAACTAAAACTGACCATTTCTCTTATTGACACCTCTTGACACCTCTAGCTTTTTCCCTATTCCTTTACAGGGGGAACGGTCACGCAGCGGGCGCAGGTGTAGGGTGGGGGTACGACACCGGCCGGCGTGCACTTGAAAAATTCGCCTATTGTCCCGTTTTTTGATGTATTTTTTAGGCTTTCTCCAAAAATAAGCGTCTTGCATACACAACGATTGCTCTGAAATACTACCACTGAGAGCTGGCAGACCAACTCGTTTCACCTGTGGAGACACCATACTTCGAATGGGTACTAAAACTGACCATTTCTCTTATCGTTTTATTTTTGCAACAATGTTGCGCGCATCATAGCTCTGAAATGCAACCAGTGAGAGCCGGCAGACCAACTTTTTTCATCTGCGGAGACGCCATACTTTGAATGTGTACCAAAACTGACCATTTCCCTGATCGTTTTTTTTTCGTAACAATGACGCCTCTTGTAAGCGCTATAACTCGAAGTTGCAACCACTCAGAGCAGGCAGACCGACGTCATTCACATTAGGGGACTACTCTACAACCCATCGAAGTAAATCTAACCGTATTCATGATCGTTACCTACGAAAAATCCTGTCACCTCTCGGTCTATAATGAGGTGTCGTTAGATTCGTCTTAATTGTATATTACATCTGCAAATACAAAAAAAAAAAGCTAAAAATATTGAAATAAAGCAAATTATTTAAACAAAAAAACAAAAAACCCGAATGCAAATGTGTTTTTGCAGTCGGGTTTTTTTTTTCAATACAATCTCTTCTTTGTTCTGCATTTTTATTTTTATTATTCGGTAGGTAGTTACCTACTTTGTTTCTTGTTTAGTTCCTTGAACTCATTAAGTTAAACAAAATTATGCTTTGTCCATATTCCGGTACTTAGTAGGTAGTCTGGTGTGTGTCCTTTTATTTTTCACGCGACACGGACACAGAAAAAACTTCCAACCAAACAAATCCTTCCTGTTGTAATCGTATGATAAACATTTAAAAAAAATTACTCATGTTATTGTGTCCATATGTATGTAATAAAAGTATGGTATCATTTTATAACCGTAATCTAATCTCTACGACCTTCGATAGCTGGTTAAACTTGACTTTGTATTCAATAATAATGACTTTAGGTATTATTGTCCGCCATTTTGACGTAACAAACACATAGGTACGCACGGCTACAGATCAAGCTATACATTTCCAGTAAAAGCTGATCTCACATTGTATAGGATTTCCTTATAAGGAGAGCTGAGCGTAAACTAGAAATGTATAGCTTGATGTGTAGCCGTGTGTACCATCGACAAAGGCTAGGCCTTTCCAATTAGGACAAAGTAAAACAAAGGACATTAGGCAGAATTGTTGTTGGAGTTGTTGTTGTTGTTGGGCAGAGTTTTTTCAATTAATCAGTATACAAGGTGTAACATAAATAACGCACAACCTCTTAAAGGGTCATTGTACTCATCATTATAAACACACTTTTACAACACTTTTACAATGGGACCAACCCTGAAATCGCGAAAAAAAATCTGCTGACCAGTACATTTATCTGCACCAAACTCGTCAAAATGTAGGGGGGGTACACCTCTGTCTAACCATTCGGGTATTACAGGCGTGATGTTGTGTTATATTGAGTACCGCGTTCGAGACTCCCAGATTCTTGCATCGATGTCAGTTGTCAACTTACATGCAAGAATTCTTAGATGTTTCTGACGTTTCCTGTTTCCGACTAAATTATGGTCATTATTTTCGACGTCATGAAGTTTTCTCAAACCTAGTCGTTTAGATACTAAAGTCCAGACCGTTCATATTTCTGCAATTGTATGTAATTGTGACAAATTGGTTTGGACTTCACCAAAGTCGTAGGCACTCGTAGGGCTTCCGTAGAATCAGAATGCCATATTTTAATTATAAAATGCTTCTGATTAATATTTTATTCTAGTTCGCGTTAATTAATTTTAAAGATCTTTCGGAAAATCTGTAGGTATATCCCTGTTAAGCTAAAAATAATAATTAAGTGCTTTCAATACTGAGCCAAGCCTTCATTATCTGATCATTAAAGTATTGTCATTCCAATTACGTATCTCATGTTTATTGCAACAAGTTTACTAAAGTAACATGAGATAATAAATTATGGTCTCATTTACTCATACTGCGTAGTAGTTGCATGAACGTAAATATTTATGTACCTACCTATATCATCTCCGTTTTGTTTGTTGTTCTCTACACTAAACGACTGCACTAATTATCTTTGTTTTAGTCCATATTTGATTATTATTTTAAGTAGTGATTCAGTTTTGAACTTTGGTGTTACAAATTACAATGTGTTAAGGCAGGCTGCAGATAGCTAAATTACCTTTAATTGGGGAGACGATTACTTTGCATTGCCTTATCCAAGATGATTCATCAACTGACGACACGTGTAAGTACATCTTTAAAGGAAACGTGATTTGGTACTTATCTCCGAAACCGGATTTAATGTTGTAAATTATGGGTGGACTTTGAGTAAATTTTGAAGATTACAATTTTATGATTGCACTGATTTAAAATCAATATTACAGTTAAGTAATATCAACAGTTAGAACGCTACAAGGTTCGCGCGTGGCCAAAATCGGAACGGGGGGGGGGGAACGGTATTTTTTTTACATTTTTCATCAAAAGTCGAACACTGTGCGGCCTAAAAAAAAATAAAAATATGTTTGATAATGTGCAAACAGCGCTCTTTCATATGATACCCCACATGACCTAGTAGCTCCACTTTGAATTTTTAAGACCCCCTTTCACCCCATGTTGCAAAAAAAATACATATATTTTTATTTCTTTCTTATTTGCAAAATAGTTGGGTAAACGTCATCTAAAACTTTTTCAAATTTCAAGTTGATAGCACTAGTAGTTCTTGAGATATCCAGCTGTGACAGACAGACAGACAGACAGACAGACTGAGTGACACCATAAGGGTTCCTTTTTTACCATTTTGGTACGGAACCCTAAAAAGTACTAATCTAAAAACAGCTATATTAGCCTACCATGCGTATGTGGAATCCATATTACGTTATGGACTTATAATTTGGGGTAACAGTACCGACCAGCATAGAACATTTATTGCTCAAAAAAAATGCATTAGGGCTCTATACGGACTTCATCCTGAGGAATCATGTCAGTCAGTATTTAAGAAACTTGGCTTGTTACCGCTACCTTGTCTGTATATTAATGAGATATGCATGTTTGTATGGAAACATATGGAGTTATTTAAAATAGCAAACGATATATATCCTCGAAGCCGACGAGATCCTCACAGACTCGTACTTAACAGTGCTCCCAGTCTGGCTAAGTACAATAAAATTCAAATTCAAATCTTTATTTCGGAAATCATCCATATTGTATTAGTTAGTATGAGAACTTACAAACTATGTTAGTACATAATAAAATCAAAGTCATGTATAGTTAAAATTAAACTTAAAATCAAAATTAAAATCAATATTACAATCAAAAAATAAAAAATCAAAATCAAATCAAAATTAAAATCACAATCATCAATCAAAATAAAAGCAAGCAGCTTATATATTCGTACACACATAGTTAAGCAAACTATGTGTGTACGAATATATAACAAATTACCTAGTGATCTGAAAATATTAAACTCGAGATATACTTTTAAGAATAAATTGTATGAATGGTTAATTGTTAACAACTTCTATAGTTTATAACAGTTCTTAGAACGAAAATAGCGTTGTTGTAATATAATAATAATTTTATTAAGGAAATTGCTAATACTTTGCATGCTATGTTTAATCTTGGCAAAACATGTCTGCTCTATTTATGTATTTTAAGATCTTTTCATACCATGTTTTACGCAAATAAATATATTACTATTACTAATTACATTTAAATTTAGTTCCATTTTCTGCCACCTGGCGCTGAAATCTATACTGTCAATATGCGTTTTTTTTTTGTTTGTTGGATAACTTCGACTTTTGTCTTCGACTCAATAACAAGTTGAAGCAATCGTATATCACTTCTATTAATACTTCGAAAATTCGAAGATTGTACCGAAGCGAGATAGAATAGAAAGGCAAGCCTCCCTCTCTTAATGAGCCAATAAATCGTCAAACATGATGACTGTAACAAAGGGAACACAGCTGTTTGATTGACACTGTGTCGATAAACTGACAAAGACTGTTATCCAACTGGCCCATTTCTCGAATTTGTAGATGTTCGACCAAGTACCGCAGTAGTATCGCTGCTGATAAGGTAATTACACTAAATAATAATTGTTTGCATGTTTGTGTAAAATGTGAAATATTCATTTAATAATTAATAGTTCATTCCGTTGCGACTGGCTAGTTGGTTTCCCACGGTAATATTGATGTCGAGAATGAAGATTATTATTTTTATTGGTTCACCAACAATTTTTTACACTGGTTTTATGCTAAAGGTAACATTCAAAAATGTGTATGCAACAGTGTAACAATCACTTACAGGTAAAAAGGGACTACCCATGCATATAGAAGTTGTACAAAAAAAATATTATTATCACATCCTCCAAAAACTTCTTTACTATTATTATTATTTTTAAGTGTCTTGACAATTCTCGGGACCCTGGGGGTCCCGGACCTTTAGAAGGCATACGAGGGGCCAAAGCCAACTCGCAGAGGCCCGTTAGACGCTTGCAATGAAATGAGCCACCAACCGACGATTATCCCTGTACGCACCATGCAAGTGCACCCAAGGACAACGCCCGGTTGGTGTAGGACTATTGCAGTATATGGAAACAAAGACATTGAACTATGGATTTGAGTGGCTAAAGTGGACTGGTTGCCTAGAACTATGAAAGTACTATGGCCCCTGCCGGATCAATGTTTTATAATACACGGATAAAATGGCAGGGGGTGACTTGCACACTCAATAATGGGCCCCGAAAACGGTCGCTAGCACATAGTGTCGTAGCGGCAAGGGGGCAACATGTCCTGAGGTGCTTGTGAGGAGTGGAGAGGTATCCCACGGTTCTCAGAACAATCCCAGAGCCCGGAAGATGGTCAAGATCCCTACAAACACTTACTGGGATACTTCCTTCCTCCGAGCACGTTTGCTCTTACGAATCTCCACTCAAGCCAGCCAATAAAGGCAAGAAAGAGGTGGGAGCACTGTTCCTCGTCATTATTCACTCCAGCCGGCCAATAAAGGCAAGCCAGAGGTGAAGAACAAGACTTCTCCCGGGAGATAGGGTCCGTGGGTTCGCTACTGCCCAACTGCTCGCCACATGCTGCCCTGCGGGTCTCTGTATCTCTCTTGGTCTGACTCCTCATCCTAGACCCGTTCCGGCAAAGTAAACTCTACCGGCACAGACCCAGAATACGGAACGCGCAAACCCCACCACGACGTCAACGTAGAGATACTGCGGTGGGGATATTATTATTATTATTTTAATTCTTGGTATTTGAACTATTTTGACGTTAAGAAATATACACGGCTAGAAAGTTCGCAAGCCAACTAATTTTGTATTTTTGGAGGCATAGCTAGGAGTGTTGCTTTATCAGTAGTACCTATGCATAATTTAAATAACCTGCACACATTTGAAAAAAAAAACTATAGTTATTTTCCTGACTACTGTTTGAATTACAACTTTAACTCAATCAAATATTTTTCTTGAATATTATCGATGACCGATTCGAATAACAAATTATGTAAGACGAAAAATAATCTGCTATTCACAAAAAAATACGCATAATTTATCAAATTAGATAAGGTATTGCGCAGTTTGCAATAATTAAACTATTTTTTAGCAAATAATGTATGTCACTAATCTGGTATTTCGAATTTATTAGATCAGATAGTATAATCCCTAACCTTGGGGGTCTCTGCAGTAATAATTCTAGTATGTTATAGATTAAATAGTATAATTAAATAATCCCCCTGTTTAACTTTAATGCAGGAGGATTATTTACGTATTTAGGTACCCGACTACCCCAGCAGGATGGTAATGTTTTTCGAGAGTATGTATGTAAGTATGTACTTATGTCTATTTCTTTGGCACGCTCTGTAGCATAAACGGCTTGATGGATTTTAACATATTATGTGGTGTCATTAGATTCGTCATAATTGTGGGAGTGACATTGACATAGGATATATTATATATATTGCATTAGCGAATACAAAAAAAGGGAGGGGAAGGTTTTTTTACAAAAATTGCAACAATATTGGTATCAAATAAAACCTAGAAATGGGTACTGTCCAAATACATATACTTATACAACGTGTAACGTTAAATGCGCAAAACCTCTTAAGGGGTCAATGTACTCATCATTATGAACAACTTTTACTATGGGACCAAACCTGAAATCGCGAAAAAAAAAAACAGCTGTTCAGTACATTTATGTTCGCATAATTCGTGAAAATGAACAGCTGATTTTTTTTTCGCGATTTCATGTTTGGTCCCATTGTAAAAGTTGTTCATAATGATGAGTACAATGACCCCTTAAGAGGTTTTGCGCATTTAACGTTACACGTTGTATACATTCATAAAACTAAAAAGCTTGAAATAAAATTAATGTTGTGTTTTGTAGTTGGTTTGTGCAAAAAAGAAAGAGGTGGAATGCGATGAAGTCGACATGTTGTAACAAGTGACGTACCTAACTAACAATAATAGGGAAGTACCACTTATTAGCTACAGATCAAATGTTAAAAACACAATTTGCATAGGTACACTTAACTAAGTATTTTTGGAGATTGGAGTGTTGGCAAATGAGTAAGTATCAAAGTTCATACCACAATAGTTTTTGTTTTCACATTACATCCTCCATACTTTATAGTGATGAGTTCACTATTGACCAAAGGTAAAGTTTTTATCATACACAAAAAACATAACTCCATTAGGTATAATTATGAGTTTTGGTTAGTAAAGACGAGCTTATTGTCAAACAATTTTAAACTCATTATGCCATCATTGTGATGATCTGAATACAAAAGCAAATAAAAAACGTGAGGCTCTGATTGTCCTAAGGGTAAATGGTAAATTAGTTCCATTATGGATCGGGCTACTAATGGTTTGTAGCAAACAATAGCCATACGCTCAAACGTATGTCTATTGTTTTTCAAGAGAAAGAATTGTTAAGCCTGCACTACACTCTCGCGAAGTTGATCAAAGTTAAGCGAACATGAGAGAGTAGAAGGGCATCACTTCGGTTCGCTTCGTGCAACCATTTTTAACCGCTTTGAACTTCGACCAGTACTTCGTCGAAGCAACTTCGCGAGTAGTGTAGTGTAGGCTTTAAGCATAAGTATAGGTATTATTTATTATGGAAAACGAAGTCGCAAATTAACTGAGCATCTTTATTATAATACTTATTAACTAAATAAATTAGTTATAGTAGGTATTTCTTTATATTTATAGGTACTCGGAATACGGAAAAGTTATTGCAACACGATTGCTGATAGTATCAACAAAACATTAATTGAAATAATTTATTTGTTTAATTACGTTTTAATAACGTCATTAGGGTTCTGAAGGTCAACATAATGACGTGATTCACGTGAATTTATAGCTATAATCTGCTGGATTAATTTTCGACGTTATCAGTTATCGGTGAACCGCGCCGACTACCTACTTAAGAAAACATTTAGAACGATAACCATGTGATTTGTTGAGAGGGGCTTGTGACTAAGTAATAACAGCCGTTCGGGTCGATCGATCAGGTTTAGCCACCCTTGCCACCGCGCCGTGGTTGGTTCGGGGATGGGTGACCATCTTGTCATGCCATCCATCATCTCTCCGTGCCTCGTAAAGCACGCTAAGCCGTTGGTCCCGGCTGTAATTCTTGGATCTTTTGACATTCCATGCAAAATGCTGGTATTCACTGCATCCGGTAAGATTAGAAGCCGACCCCAACATAGTTGGGAAAAATCTAGGCAGATGATGAACTATGTAATTCGTATTTAGATATCGTTGATAATGCTGCGATCGTAAGTGAAATGGAATACCCTTTCTAACAATAAAATAATTATTAAGTACCTGACAGACTTTTTGGTACCTACGATACCTGAACAAACCAGTCGCTTTTTCTAAAAACCGGTTAGGTTTTAGTTTTCTCCAAAATCGAGCTCATAGTTGCCTTGACCACTTTGCTCAATACTAGGTATTGGTCATATTTGGATTTCGCCCTGAAGTCCCATCTCTAAAACTCTGCCTCTAATATCACTTGAGATGGACTAGCCTCGAATTAGCCGCCATTTGTTTTGCCACAGAATAATAAAGCTACAGTAGTTTATCTGGGCAGTGACCTTGAATTAATTACCTACGGCCGCTCGGTAGATAAATACGCGTCCGTCCGTGCGTAACTGCCGCGCACTTGGAACTGTTGCCTACCTGGTATACGGCATAGAGCTCACATAATGTGCAATAAATTCTACCATATACTTGATATCACCTTTGCTGACGATATACAAAGAATAAACGAAATCTGTGCAGTAATTAGGTCAAAAAGTAGAGTTTTAATTTTGAGTAAAACACTGTAGAATTGGACCACTAGGTCAATGAGTGAATGAACTTGAATCCTTGAACATGTGTGCAAACAAAAAAAACCATGTTCGGCGAAAAATGGATTGGGCACTGTGGTGCACCGCTGGACCAGCTCAGTTGTCTAAACAGAGTGATTTCTTTTACTGATTTTTTTTCTTGGTAGGTATGTATTTTGTTTGAAAAATTTACTTTAAATTATGATAACTATAAAAAAAAATAATTTATGGTTTTTAATTTAATACTGAGATACTGAGATTTCGAAGCGCGTTGTTTCGGCCGTTTTCTTTGAAGATGTAATACTGCTTACTTTATTATACTGTGGTTTGGCCCATACAAATTACCAAGAATACACTCAGTGTAATTTCCCAAGATAAGTCGCAAAAATCAAACAAACAACATTAACCAACATGAACTATAACCTCTTTTGATAAAAAATAAAATAACATACAGTTATTTGACATCACGCCACATTGATAGATTCAAAGCTATGCCGTTTTCACTGTACATTGTTAACTGACCTCGTTGACTTTCGAAAGATAATTGCATTCATCCGGAAAAGTTCGCAATGTATTACGTAACTTCCTTTAGTCAGAATTTTGAAATCTCTTCATGGCTAGTCAAGTTTTTGAAATATTGCGCAGAAAGATTTGTAACGTGATTTTAGTTTTTTATCAGCATTATACGATACAAGGATTCGTTGTTGTTAAATAATATCAATAATTTCAGCATTCTGTTCTTGAAATATAAGACAGTTTCTTCACGCGCCGCTTCGACCGCGTGGTCGTCAGAAAATTATCTCACGGGAACGAACTAACGTATACCGTAATAAAAAGTATCCTGTCTTCAACCCCCGTCATGGGCTACCCGTGTGCAAAATTTCATCGAAATCCATTCAGCCAGTTACTTTCGCATTTATAATATGGTATGGAAAGTACCTATAGCTAATTCTAATTATATGATTCAAATCAAATCAAATCAAATCAAATCATTTATTGCTTTGCAAACATGGGTAGTAAATAGTATGGATGTTATCGGTACATGTTTGACATTGTGCTCCATGCTCTGCCGTCTCACGGGCATGCAAAATTTACATTAACAAAAAAATCAAATAAACAAATTATATATATAAAAAAAAAAAAAAACATGCTGAATAATAATAAATTGGAAAAACATTACCATCATTATCACATTTAATTTGAAATGTCAAGGAGTATCTGTCAATAACTATCTAATAATCAAATGTCAATAAATTAAGTAGTGGAATGTCAATAAGATATCATTGCAGTTGAAAGAGAATCGTGCTTTTTCTCTAAAAATCCAATTGGGTTTTTGCATATTTTCTTTACCAGCCTCTTTTGTCCATAGGTCTCGAAACTCTCAACCATTCGAGTACCTAAATAAGTCTTTCAAATTATTCTAATCTATGTTTTTTTTTGTTTCACCAGGCGTGCAAGCGAGTTCCGCATCACATACGGCGACATGCGAACAACGCACGATGATGTGGACACGTTCGATCACATTCTGAATGTGACGTCACATAATGAAGCACTGCTCGCTTACTACTACCTCGACGGCGAAAATAAGGTACACAATTATTTTGTTTTTTTTGTAGGTAGTACTATTGAACAGAGACAAAGATGTGCGCGATAATTTGGCCTATTTATCTTCCGATCTCGTATCTCGTCGGCATGGTGTCCTCAGAAATGGTTTTAGATATCTACAGCAGGCATTCGAAGAAGGGTTTTAAAATTGTGTCCATTTGACCACAAATCTATCTGAAGTGTCATATATATAAACTCACGCCTTTCTCCCATGGGGCATAGGCATAGTGTCGTTATATCTGTACTTGATAGCCAACATTCCGACGGAATCGCGAAAACGAAAGATTGGAAATAAATTCTGAAACATATCTTCCCTACACTTATGCCTTGATAAAACGTGCTGCCATCTTTCCGCTAGCAAATATCCCTAATTAGCATACTTGACCCGCGCTATCGTCGGTCAATATCGTGCGCGGCCCGGCTGACTGACGCGAGCATCGTACGACATCGGGAGACCGCACGCAAAGGGTTATCGCTGATGATCATGATCGAGAGAAAAAAGTTTTTATTGGTGATGTGATCGAAGTTGCCATACCTACATAGTAGCTGATTTGAAATGAGCTTCTTTAGTATTTTTTTTTTTAAGGTTTGAAACTCAAAAAAAAATATTATTGCTTGGGTGCATACTCGGTAGATTCTTTATCCCTTCAATATCTTATGGGCACGCCTTCCTTACCATTATCGCGCCCCTCGGTCTACTCTTTGATATGCAATGGTCTCTGTTGCACCATGTAAGTTGAGGCTCCAGGGGCTAGTGTGAATCTTTGGGTTCATTCGAGTAATTGAGTTTGGTCAAACCACGCTGGGGTCGATGCATTTCATTAATACATTCAAAGTTTGAAACTCCATAATTATGTCTAAAAGCTCTACATGTTTGTATTGTATGCAAGTGCTGATATATGAATATATTATTAAGTTAAGCTTCTTAACTATCTACATTTTTTATTCTCGATAATTGGGTCAACTTGCAAAGAAGACAAATCAAATTACAATTAAATTCGCAAGCAACATAAAATGTTGTTACTTACAATAATATTTACTAGAGTCATGTTTTGGTATTAATATTTCTCATTAATTAACTTATGTAAGTAATGAATGACTCATTTTGTCACATGAATGCTGAAGCTGAAATCTATTTTTAACTGATTATGGGATCAATCAATAAATATTTGTGCTAAATACAATGTGTAACAAGACCAGACGCATTCTGTACATCAATCAAACTAAGTAACTTTGAACAAAAATAATTGCTGGATACGACTTTCATTTTTGGTGTGCAATCGCATTGGCCGCGGCTTTCCCCGTGGAAGTCGGAAATTATCCCACGGAAACGTATAACCGGTATAAAAAGTAGCCTATGTATCCAGGGTGTCAGGTACCTTCATACCAAATTTTATCCAAATTGGTACAGCCGTTTGAGCGTGAAGAAGTAACAAACATACAAACACACTCACAAACTTTCGCCTTTTTATTATTAGTGTGATAATAAAGCTGAAGAATTTGTTTGTTTGTATGTATGTTTGAACGCGCTAATCTCTGGAACTACCAGTCGGATTTGAAAAATTGTTTGCCTTTGATAGCCCGATTCTTGAGGAAAGCTATACTTAGGCTATTTAACATCATGCTAGGACCCTTAGGAGGCGAGCAAAAAGAAAAAGAACTCGGAAAGAACGCTAAGCGAAAACTAAGTAATAGCGCGGGCAGGCGATACGATACGACGGGATGGTTCGGGGACAAGAAATTTCATTCGGACGAAATCGCGGACAGAAGCTAGTATCTCCATAACCAGAAGGTGCCTAAGCATATCTGTACAAAAAAAAAACACAGTGACGGAAAGAACTAGTGACTCTCATGTTCGTTATGCGTATTTTTATACCTGTTAAAAAATTATAAGGAGTCAGATTTATTTAATCCCTAAAGGCACATAATATGTTTAAGAGAACATAATAGAAGTAATGTTCACTGAAAGTTATCGCGTTCGAAGTAGTTCAAACATTTCGAACTTCGCTCTATCCGTGAGTAATAGCTGTGGTAATAGTTCGTATCGTCCACTTGGCCGTAAATATGATAGCGGTGTCTTTGTTTATTTGCGATGCTGTTATAGTGACTACACGTCAAGCTTTTGGCATGACGAGAAATGAAGCTCTACATAGCTGCTAACCGGCAGCGCTACCATTGAAAAAAAAAACGGTCAAGAGCGAGTCGGACTCGCGCACCGTTCCGTTCCGATTTCTGAAAAAGTGTGCTATTTAGAGACATCGTTTTATTTTTCCTGTAATGTTTACATAAACTTCTATCACATAGAATAATTTCAGATTTTTGCCTTTGCAAACTTCGGAGATAATGGTGGGGAACGGTATTTTTTTTTACATTTTTCATCAAAAATCGAAAACTATGACCCAAAAAAAAAAAAAATGTTTAAGAATGTGCAAACAGTGTTCTTTCATATGATACCCCACATGCACTAGTAGCCCCACTTTGAATTTTGAAGACCCCCTTTCAGCACCTGTTACAAAAAAAATATAAATATTTTAATTTCTTTCTTATTTGCAAAATAGTTGGGTAAACGTCATATAAAACTGTTCCAAATTTCAAGTTGATAGCATTAGTAGTTCTTGAGATATTCAGCTGTGACAGACAGACAGACTGAGTGTGACCATAAGGGTTCCTTTTTTACCATTTTGGTACGGAACCCTAATTAATAAATCTGGAGATATGGAACATTTTGAAATTTCCTATGCTCACATTTTTAGTCAGATGAGAAATCAACACTAAACATCCTCGGTTCAAAGTTATAGAAGTTAACGCCAAAAGCGACCGTTTTTTGAGCATTGGAAATTTCAAAATGTTTTTAAACTCCTGAATTATTATTTTTTCTCAATGCTGGCGCTGTTAACATATATACTCGCCATAAACGACGTTCCGTACTCGTGTCTTTCACTTCGGCTCCCCGATTTTATGGTGCTATGTTCGTTCCAAATAAACTACCATTTTATTTAAAGATCATGACAATATTGGGAAAAGGCAAGGTAAATGATGAATACGTAAAGATGAAATGCATCTGCAGGTTACATAAATTACTACAGATTTTTTATTATGTACTTAATTTTTTTTTTTTACTAGAGATTATTCAAATGTACTGGTCTTCAGATGCATCCTTTTAGACTGGAAGCCGACCCCAAAATAGCTGGAAAAAGGCTAGGCAGATTGATTATTCAAATGTCCTGGTTTTATTTTAACACCTGGTAAACCTAGCTGTAATACCCACCTACACTAAAGTTTATATTTATAAATGATGAAAATAAGCAATTAGATGTAGATGTGTCATATCAGGCCGGACGAAGCGAGTTGATGATGTGATGCTGATGATACATAATATAAGTACTTACCTAATAAATAATGTTTTATTGCGAAGTATATGTACCTACGTAAGAATTATTTGTACATCCTAGATTGTCTTCAATTGGAGTACAATTAGTTCACATTCTATTGTTGATTGATTTCAGTTGTTTGACAATACAGGGAGAATTATACAGGGTGTTTGGTAGAAGGACCGACACAATTTTGTGAGGGATTGGATTTAAATTACTTTAGACGACCCCTAAAAATTACTATCGAAACGAATTTAGTCAACAGTCTTATTAATTTTCCTAAATCAATTTTTAGTCGCGTCTTTTATTAAAAAAATATTCTAAACAAAAATATCATTGTTTCAGATGAAAATGACAGAGATATACGACGTGACAGACGCAGACACTGACGCGGTGCAGTCGCCCATGGAGCGTGACGTGAACAAGCAGCTCGAGTTCGACAACGACTGGAGCGGCGAGCTCATTGCCGACAACGGTCAGTACTAATAGTAGTGTAACACGTAGATTACGACGTGACAGTGACACACTGACACGGTGCAGTCGCCCATGGAGCGTGACGTAAACAAGCAGCTCGAGTTCGACAACGACTGGAGCGGCGAGCTCATTGCCGACAACGGTCAGTACTAATAGTAGTGTAACACGTAGATTACGACGTGACAGTGACACACTGACACGGTGCAGTCGCCCATGGAGCGTGACGTGAACAAGCAGCTCGAGTTCGACAACGACTGGAGCGGCGAGCTCATTGCCGACAACGGTCAGTACTAATAGTAGTGTAACACGTAGATTACGACGTGACAGTGACACACTGACACGGTGCAGTCGCCCATGGAGCGTGACGTGAACAAGCAGCTCGAGTTCGACAACGACTGGAGCGGCGAGCTCATTGCCGACAACGGTCAGTACTAATAGTAGTGTAACACGTAGATTACGACGTGACAGTGACACACTGACACGGTGCAGTCGCCCATGGAGCGTGACGTGAACAAGCAGCTCGAGTTCGACAACGACTGGAGCGGCGAGCTCATTGCCGACAACGGTCAGTACTAATAGTAGTGTAACACGTAGATTACGACGTGACAGTGACACACTGACACGGTGCAGTCACCCATGGAGCGTGACGTGAACAAGCAGCTCGAGTTCGACAACGACTGGAGCGGCGAGCTCATTGCCGACAACGGTCAGTACTAATAGTAGTAGATATACGACGTGACAGTGACACACTGACGTGACGTGAACAAGTAGCTCGAAATAGATCAGTAAGTATTACTTACTCTTCACTTCTACAGCCTATCAAAACCAAATGCTGGACAATGTCACATTTAAACAATAATCTCTGATCTCTGGAAATAACCAGTCGGATTTGAAAAATTCATTTGATAGCCCAATTCTTAAGATAGACTAAAAACGCTATTAAAGGCTATTTAACACCACCCTAGGACACTTAGGTGCCGAGCAAAAAGAAAAAAAAAAGAAAAAGAAAGCTAAGCAAAAACGAAGTAATAGCGCGGGCAGGCGATGTGATGCGACGCGGTGGGTCAGGGGAACAAGAAATTTCATGCGGACGAAGTCGCGGACAGAAGCTCTAAACTCAGTCCTTTAACGTTTTTATCTATTCTACAGACGACCTGGACATGGAAGCAATGGACGACGACGCTCTAGCCGACAGGAACATATTCTCTGATCCCGAGAGTGAATGGAACGTAAGGAGATCAATGTCAGCTTCCGACAACGATGAAGACCAACCTGAGTCAGATCAGAGAGGGCCGTATATCGAGTTAGCTTAGTATAAGGGTTGTAGTTGGTTAACCTTTTGACCTTTAGATACTTTATAGCATAGTCAGCCTCATGCTAGGGCACAGGCCTCCTCTCTGCAAGATTTTGGGCCACAATCCACCACCCGCGTCCAGTGAGGGTTGATGCTTTATAGCTGACAGGGAGTAACCGGTACAACAAGCGTATGCGTATACTTAGAATTTGTTTCATCATCAACAGCATTATACCTAACAGACCTCTTCTGCAAACTATTCCCCTCTCCCCATTCCCTCCTCCGCTGGACACGAGTTGCATTTGTTTGAAAATATCCAAATAGGTAGGCGTTCCATTTCGGGGAGGTAAATTCAAATAAGTAGGCGTTCCATTTCGGGTAGGCAAATTCAAATAAGTAGGCGTTCCATTTCGGGGAGGTAAATTCAAATAACTAGGCGTTCCATTTCGGGGAGGCAAATTCAAATAAGTAGGAGTTCCATTTCGGGGAGGCAAATTCAAATAAGTAGGCGTTCCATTTCGGGGAGGCAAATTCAAATCGATGTCACATCAGATGTTGGTGAAAATAGAACTCGAAAAAGATCGAAGGAAGTATGTACTTTTCAAAGGTCTAGCGGTCAAAAGGTTAGTCAATTATTGAGCCAACTATTTTAATTTAATCAACCGTTTATTCATAAAAAACCTTACTCTTAGAACTTAGACATTGTAAAGAAACGTGATCATATTTGACATCGCAACCGTTCGGCAGATTACTTTTGAAATAAGTACCTACTTATACATAACAAATAAATAAGTCAAAGCTTTCTCTCTCTCTCGTAACAACACGATAATATAATAAAATATAATCGGACATGTAACTCTCCGTTTATCTTTATTAGATAAACGTTATTAGATCCACGGGTAAGGTGCGTGTTTCCGACCTTATGTACACACGGCAAAATAATAAGTATGGAGCAAATATCTGCGAGAGAATGAATGAACGAATGGAGAAAATATCTGCGAGCAAATGTCATCTGCCATCTGTCTGATTTTGACAGACTGCACTAAACAGGTGTACACTTCGCACACGGAAAACTTTATAAGCTAAAATATGTACCGTGCATAGCTGCTTGTGCACTTATCAATTTTCTTTCAACTTATCAACTCTAACAATGCAATGTTTCTTAGTAGTCCGGTCAAGTTAGACATGCAAGGTTACTAAAATTCGCACAGAGCTGTAAGTTTGTACGAATATTCGGAACACCAATAAAAATTAAATGTGAAAAGCCTCATCGATCCGACATTTGCAAAAAAATCTATTCTAGGTCAAAGTTCGCAAATATGGGTTTTTTGCGTTTTTCAGCCAAACGGTAAGTTTTATCATTGAAATAGATCAGACTAAAATTGTAGATCATGCAAAAGATAAAAATTGTCTCCATACTTTTTGCCTAAGAGTCACCTTTTCTGAGATATAACGATTCAAAAAGTAATTGAAAAAGTTGTATTCTTCATAATAACGCAGACGTTTCCACGCCACCTGTGAGGTAGTGGCGACTTTTTACCCGACTACTATAAATATTAAACTCAAACTATCGCGTATCTTGTATGTATGTATTTATGAAAATTTCTTTATTACCTCGTATCTTCCAAACGGCTGGATGGATTTCAAATGTTAAGGTATCATTAGATTCGTCTCAAAAACCCAAGTGTTCTAGATAGGTGTTTTAAAAAAAAAGTCGTTAGTAAAAAAAATAACCAAACTTGTTGAGTAGGGTATAAAAATGAAGGAAATTAAAAGGAGATTACAAAAATATGTTTCAATTTAATTAGGAATAATAAATTGGCAATCAAATGGTTGTATTTATACTTTTTGAATTTATATCTCAGAAACGGTGACTCGTAGGAAAAAAAGTGAAGACAATTTTTATCTGTTGCATGATCTACAATTTTTAGTCTGATCTATTTCTTTGATAAAACATACCGTTTGGCTGAAAAACGCAAAAAACCCATATTTGCGAACTTTGACCTTGAATAGATTTTTTTGCAAATGTCGGATCGATGGGGACTTTTCACATTTCATTTATAATGGTGTTCCGAACATTCATACAAATTTTCAGCTCTATGCGAATTTTTGTATGCTTATCCTACTTTTTGAGCTAACTTGACCGGACTATATCATAATTTCGCTAAGTATACACCGGGTCTTGGAAAACGCTAACTAATTTGATCCTTTTAAATCAACCAGGTAAACCCCTTTTCAGTTCAGAATGCTTGTTGAGACTGCAAAATTTTAAAATGAGTTCCCTTCCCTATGGTCACGTTTCTGTATTCTGTAGTAGCAAAAAGCCAGTGATGTTAAGGCGAAAGCGACAGGGTAGCCCGCGGAATCCAAACAGGTCAATATCAGGTTTTATATTGATTTGAATATGATTCGCGACGGTACCAAATATGCATCTAGCTAATTATAATCATCAATACAACTATCTAAGTTCATATTATCCTATTGAATAACTATTTCGTGAAATCTTGACATTTGAGGTCAATTCTAACTTAAGGAGTTGTATTACTGATTCTACTGATTATAATTCTGTAAATAAATACTTGATACGGTCGCGAATCATACTTTAATCAACATACACCCAGACACTGAGCTGCAAATTGCAAAAATCGATAAGAAAATTTGAATTTCGCGGGCTACCTTAGCGCTTCCCCCTTAATATGAAAAATCGCACAAAAACCAAGATGCAAGATGATTGACAATGTGTCTTTGGTCATTATACATTACATTATGCGACATTGACAGCAAAAACCCTTTTTTATCATTAATTCTTCATTCCTCAAGACCTCAGTAATCTGACTTTCCTGACTAACCTGCTTACTTCTTTAATATATTTTCCCGTTTATTCTTCCTATTTTAAAGTTGCGTCACAATGTTAAACAACCCATGAACTGGAAAACCCAAAACAGAGACAATTGTCAAAAATCTTTCGTCTTTTCATATATTATTTAAAATTAATGTCATCCTGGCTAAATGTACTGAACATGGTACTGATCTCGTTACAATGAAAAAATATGAAAAAGTAACAAAAATATGTACCATCGCGAAACTTTCCGGCGAACCACTTTTCGACCTTATTGCGTTAGTAATAAGGTCGAAAAGTGGTTCACCGCAAAGTTTCGCGATGGTACAAATACACTCTAGGTATTATGTCAAAAAGGCTATAAATATTACAGGAATAGTACTTATCTTAAATGGCCAATGGTCATACCATTCTTTAATTGGTTTTAATAGTATGTATTTTATCAATTTACAAAAAATATACATTCCGCTATATTCTTAAATTGGACTTGGCTTGAGTTTTTCCAAAGAAGTTGTACTGGCCTGAACGAAGACCAAAGATTTCAAGTAGTTAGTCTTTCCGACTCTGCGACCTTTATAAATAGCTACGACTGAAGGATAGCCACACACAGCTTTCTTTGAAAACTTCAGCTGGGATTTGACACCACCCAAAAGTTTAGGATTTATTATATTCATTTTTATAATTATATAAATTTTGCAGCCAACTGGTTTAATTAGCCGTTTAGTTAACCTCTTAGCCTTTGGAAGTAGTGCTCGCCGGCCGCTGTCGCGGAACCGTTCCGCTCACGAGTGGTTGGGCACAGTTCCTACCTAACCTATAATTGAATATCATTCAGGCCGCTAGTTGAATGGCCGCGCCGTTTAGTTAACAAGGCTAGGCGGTTATCTAAACGGCTAATTAAACCGTTGGCTGCGACTTATACGGTATGGAACCAACACATGTGCAATAAATTAAACGACAAGTAATATTAGTCCACAGAAGTATAGCAAAATTATTTAAATCTATATAAATAAAAAGAGACGTCCGACGACGAGATTGGCTGACTGACTGACTCATCAACGCCCAGCCCAAGCCCTAGAACCTAGAAATCTGAAATTTTGCACAGAGGTTCCCTTTATAATGTAGACAAGGAATAAGGAAGGATTTCCCGGTAGTACGTTTCCGTGGGATATTTTCCGACATCCACGCGGGGGAACCGTGGGTAAAAGCTATTGCATATATGTGAGTTCCATACCGTATATTACGAAATATATTTTATTCCCAGTACAATAAGGACGCGTTCGGATTTATTTTGTATTATTGTAAATATGTACTATGCAGAATTGTAGATTACAAAGAATATTTTCGCATTATGGTGGCAGTGCATTTATTTTAGTTTAATTTATTTTACATTATTAGATGTGGTGAACTGAGAACTTTTTGTTTTCTCAGTTCACCACATCTCAATCAATTGGCAGATTGAGATGTGGTGAACTGAGAAAAAATTTACACCCACCCAAAGTTAAGCTAACGCTATCTATCATCAATAAAGTCGATCGATGCCCCAATAGTCTTTAAGGGGAAGCGCTAAGGTAGCCCGCGAAATTCAAATTTTCTTACGATTTTTGCAATTTGCATCTCAGTGTCTGGGTTTACGTTGTTGGTTAAAGTATGATTCGCGACCGCAGCAAATATATATTTACAGAATTATAATCATTAGAATCAGAATAAAATTCCTTACGTTAGAATTGGCCTCTGATGTCATGATTTCATGAAATAGTTATAAAATAGGGTAATATGAACTTAGACAGTTGTATTCATGATTATAATTCTATAAATACAGATTTGTTACGGTCGCGAATCATATCAGATCAACATACAACCCGATAATGGCCTGCAAATTGCAAAATTTGCAGGCCAATTTGGATTTCGCGGGCTACCCTGGCGCTTTCGCGTTAATTAAATCTGAGTAAAATACTAAATTACTTATTCCTGTCTGTTCTTTTATTGTTATTTTCGGCGGTGCCAATCTGATTTTCGACTATGTCTAACTCTTATAATTTTCAATTCATCACATCGTATGTACCTCTAATGTGATATCATTATTATTGAAAGTTATTATTTTCTTATAAGAATTAGTTTAATAATTTAAATATCAATTGTTATTAGCCGATAACTACAAAAAGAAAAATATAGCGTCTTCAGTCACTAAACAATATATACCTACTCGCTGTCTTTAAACATAGGCAGGTGACTTTAAGCTTCTTAAATGATACGTTATAGTGGATAAAGACCTTTGTCTTGTTAAGACTCTTCGTTGATTTGATAAGTATAGTTTTAATTAAAAGTGCCTTAACAATGTTACCAGGTGTTACCCCTCTATATTTATCTCTTACAATGTCTTATCAGGGATTTATTTATATCTGTAATAAATAGTAGAATATTGCCGAGAAACTGAAAACGCAGCTAATAAGCAGCTGAAAGAGAAGTAAAGGTTATTTTCAACCCTGATATGAAAAAGAGGTTTTAAGTATTGATTGTTCTTATACATACATGTTATCGTCTAGTAATTAGATTATAAATGTGTAAATATAGTTTGGTTAAACGTTTCTAGGTGGTCTCGCCTTTGATTGAATATCTGATTGAGTTCTGCAAACGAGGATATTAGGGGTGTTACATGGCAGTTTTCGTCATTTCTACGACACCCTGAGTCAATGTTCAATTTTAATTCGTGATTTGATTGTATAGTATTAATTTTCCAAATTCTTAAAATCAGATATTTGGTCCTCGGTGATTGTGTTGTCAGCGGAAGTTTCTGTAAACGACTGTCACAAATATTTTTTAATAAAATATATAAAATTAACGTTTTCGTTTGTTTAATTTCATTATTTTCCAAAAAATCAATGTATTTTATTGTTCTTCATTGAAATAATTTGGTCAGGTCGAAAAATCTCAAAAATTCAGAAAAAAATCATAACTCTAAAACTATGAGAAATCGCGGAACGTACGTACCTATCGATTTAATCCCCATGTATGTTCTACGATTTTTTGTAGTTTTTGAGTTATTTTGGATCCCTCATTTCATATCAATGATAGTGGTTAGGGGTAGTAGGTATAAAATTTATGTTTTTATTATCAACTGAGCTCTGCTTAAACGTAGAGGAATAGTAAATATCAGGATTGACAAAAATATGCAAAAGATAATAATTAATTATAAAATATGAAAATCACAAGATTTCAGATACACCACTTTCAACGACCGATTTCAGCAAATAATGCCCTATTTAGTACATTCTTGTTCAAAGTGGCCCAAAAAAAAAGATATATTTTTTTAAAGTCATCATCTCGTTGAATCAGGAAAAATATCGAAAAAAAATTATAACTCGAAAACTACAAAAAATCGTAGAACATACATGGTGGTTAAATGGATACGTATGGTACTCTGCTATCAGCTCGCACTGGCTTGACACTAAGCTTATAAGCAATTAGGGTGCAGCACATTAGAAACCCAGGTACCGTAAAACATGGCAACTTTGCCCATAAATTTAAAAAATAAATGCTTAATTAATGATATTTTGGAAAATTTTAATAAATTGATTATTGTTTCGGTGCCACATAATACTATATGCTCATGTCTCGATACACAAAACTAAAAATAGTAAAAAAAAAGCACATTTATTAGTGAAAATAACAATTATAGGTGTTGGGCAAAAAATCATATACATTTGGTAACTTTGCCCACTTTACAGATCTCCGTTACTATGGACTCTAACACTATTCGAAAAGGACTGAATGAAAATACTGAGCAATGCAATAATGTATTAAATTATACGCCAAATATTCACATTCCTTGACCCTTAAAAATGAGTGGGCAAAGTCAAAAAGCCTTCTAGAACATTTTTCGTACAAAATGGCGATTTTTCAAGGGTTGTCACCATTGAAAATACTTAACTATTTAATAATTTTTAGTGTGGAATATTATTATAATATATTATAATGATAAATTAAAAATAATATAACATCATTTTTTACATAATATGCTTTATTTCTAAAGTGTTCAAAAACTAAAAAATAATTAAAAAAAAAACTAAAAAGTATGTACTTACCTATCTCGGTCTTTGTTTTTATATGAAAATAACAAATAACACTAAAATTTGTAATGAGTTTTACAGAAAAATTATATTACTATGCAATATAATTTTTAGTAATTTTAAGTACCTATAAATATTAGGTACTTACCTATCTTTCATGTTATTGTTATATAATATAATCAACATTTAGCGTAAATTAATTTGGATACATATCTACACTGACGGACAAATAAACTGCAACAAAGTTCAGGATTAGGTACTAGTATGCAAAGTTTTTAGATTAAACTAAATGAAAATGTCGAGACTACCCATTATTAAAAAAAATGTAAATTTATAAACAGAACTGCAGTAAAAGATAAAATTATAGCCGGGAAAATAAAATTTGAATAACTTTCATAGTAGGTACTTATATTAACAATTATATTAGAAATTATTTTATGAATTTTATCGCGGTAGCGGTAAAACAAGAGTACCTAGGTAGTTTGATTTCGATGTAAATACATATAGTTTTTAAGAACCTAAAACCAATCAACAAAAAACTTTATTTTATTTTATTTTATTTTATTTATAAAGGCTTACCAACTAAACACATACACAGCATTAACCCAGCGTCTGTGTCATACATAAAGATCTCGCATGTATCTAAATTATAGGAAAGCACGGCATTATCAAATAGCGTACTAAAACATTAAACAGAAAATAAAGAAAATTTAAACACTAAAACAAATTAAAACAATTAAAAAAATAATTTGATTAGGTACATACTATGAAAATTTGGGTTTTTTTTATACTTAATACAATTTACATTTTATCAAAGATACTTTTCCTAAATATACATAATTTACCACCGAAAACATCAAGATCGCAACTGTGGAACAAGTCATTGCATCTTCTGAGGATATAGGAAAGGGGCGCATTGTATCCGTATTTGTTTCTACTGGACTTGATCGAGAAAGGTCTATAATTTTGAACTCTGGCGGACGGTCTAGGTACACTCATGCTCAGCTGACTCACCAAATCTGGGCAATCCACGCCTTGATTTACAACTTTATATAAAAAAGTTAAACCTAAGAAGTCTCTACGCCATTGTAACGATTTCATTTTAAAGTGAATCAGTCTATCATCATAGTGCTTAATCGTTCGTTGAACACCAGCGATTGCCGAGAGCCTCCTAACAAACCTCTTTTGTATACTTTCTAGGCGTTGAATATTGTTTTGGTAGGTAGGATACCAGACGATTGAGCAGTATTCAATGTGGCTGCGTACTAATGCAAAATAGAGGGATTTTAATGCGGGCAGAGACCTAAACTGCTTTGTGTTGCGATTAATAAAATACAACATTCTTAATGATTTATTAATAGTTTCGTCTACATGTTTATTGAAACGCATTTCCGAGTCAATCAAGACTCCCAAGTCTCTAATCTCTGTCACGGTATTCAATGTCTGGCCCTCCATCGTATAGGTAGTAGGGAAATTGCATTTTTTACGGGAGAACTTAATGTGAAAGCACTTGCGAATATTAAGCTCCATGGCATTACTTTTACACCAATTACAAAGGTTATTAATATCGTCTTGCAAAAGCTGTTGATCCCTTTCTGAGTTAACAATCCTAGATAATTTCAGGTCATCAGCATACATTTCGAAATGAGAATTGTGTATAGAATATTTAATGTCATCAGCGAACATTATAAACAGCACTGGGCCGACATGCGATCCCTGGGGCACTCCGGAAGTAGGAGTAAAAACGTCAGAGGAATATCCATTAACTACTACCCTAGCCCTTCGCTGGGACAAATATGACTCAAACCAGTCTAACAAGGGTCCCTGGACACCGTATACAGCCCTTAGCTTCTGCAAAAGAATGTTGTGGTCTACTTTATCAAAAGCTTTGCTAAAGTCACTATACACAGCGTCAACCTCATTGCCTCTGCTTATATCAGTAATAGTCCTGTCGACAAAGCTGGTAAGGTTTGTGGCCGTTGAACGATTTTTAAAGAATCCGTGCTGATGTCCTGTGATGATTTGTTTAATGTGCCAATTTATATAAGGACATAGCAGTGATTCGAACACTTTAGCAACAACAGACAGGATACTTATAGGTCTATAATTACAAACGTCTGACCTATCACCAGTCTTTGGAATAGGAATAACAATTGATTCCTTCCATATTTCTGGAAACAGGCCCTCAGACAAAGATCTATTATAAAGAATTTCAAGTGGCTCAGATAACTGGCTGGCGCATTCTTTAAGAAATATAGGAGGTATACCGTCGTGGCCCGCTCCCTTTGATATATCCAGCTTTTTTAAATGTTTCTCTATATTGCTTTGGGACAGATAAATGTTATTAATGTTGTTGCAATTACTGATGTCTCCGGTAGCGGTGTTATTTGTGTTACGTTGCGATGCAGGACTGTATACAGATGCAAAATTTGCTGCAAATAAATTTGCAATACCCTTTCCGTCACAGGCGCTTAAGTCATTTAGTGACATATTTTTCGGAATTGTGCTACTTGAGTTACGTTTGCTTTTTATGTAGGACCAGAAGTATTTTGGGTTTTTAGTGACATTTTCTTGAACATTTTTAAGATAGCTTTGATATGTGGATTTTATAATTTTGTTTGTTCTTTCTTTTAATATTTTGTATTCATATTCGTCACGTTTATTTTTATATTTTTTCATTTTTTGACGACATTTTTCCTTTTCATGCAGTAATTTTATTAAATTGTTAGTGTACCACTTGGGGTATGTATGTTTATTTGTATTTTGGCTCGGTATTACTTCAGATATTATTTTTCTAACAAACGCATAAAAAGTACTTACGGCGGCATCTACTGTAGAGCTTGAGGATAGGGCATCTTTCCAATCTATTTCAGCTAAACGTTTTCTCACCTCATTGTAATCAGCTTTATAAAATTTATAATGAGATCTACCTTTTACCTTAAGTGTTTGTGGAAGGTTCAGGTGGATAGTGATATTTAATGGTGGATGAAACTCATCAACTCTAGATATTACATCAGTTGACGCAGAAACCTCAATAGGTTGGTTCAAGTTTGAAATCACGAGATCAAGAATTCTATTCTGTTTATTTGTGACACCGTTATATTGCTTCAAATCATTTGAGGACAAAAAATCGATGAAGGTTTTAGCTATATTGTTAGTGCAAGAGATGGGTTCCATATACGATACATTGTTGGTCCACTCAATAGAACTCAAATTAAAATCACCTATCAATATTACGGAATCTGTATTTTCAATATTGTTATTTACATTACTAGTGAAATATGAGATTCGATCTAAAGTTATAGGTGGGGCAAGATATGCTGCACATAGGTGTACCTTTTTAGACCCCAACATGTGACGTGGTGATAAATCTATAGTTACCCATAGATCCTCGCAATTCGTTTCAAATGATTGGGATCTATATGCGTTTAAAGTTTTCAAGGTCGCAATGAGCACACCACCTCCTTCCTTACCTTCAGAAAACGTTCCAGACTGTCTGTCTTTAAAAACACAGTCGGAATTTGGAAGATACGAGCCCTCGTATCTTCTAAATCCCGACTGTGTTTTTAAACTTTATATGTTTACCAACATTATTAACTGTTCATCAAATCCGAACCCTCCTTTTTTTACTAGGTTAAAAAATGTACCTCGGGTGACAACCCTAGTGAAAAAGAAACGTTGGGCAATGTTGTCAACGATATTCAAAAAATATGCTTGTGACTTTGCCCACCGTTATATTTTATGATTATACGACGCATTTAGCGAAGAAAACTAGTCTATATTATTCATTTCCAATGTAATAACGCATGTATAAAAATTACTTACCTGCGATAACTCCAAGTAGCACTTCTCGAAAAAGTTTTTTTAAAAGATTTTGCCCGCAAAAAAACACTCTAACTTCAACGACGTCTGACAGACAACTGAAGTAACATCTGTGACTGCGCGTCACACAGTGTTGCCAGAAAAATGATGAATTTTTTACCATAGACAAAATGTTCTTACTAACTACAGACAAATTTGGTATGTATTAAGTTTTTAAAAAAATACACAACTGGGCAAAGTCAACTGTCGAGGGCAAAGTTGCCATGTTTTACGGTAGGTACTCATGGAAGCAATGACATTAAATGGAATATTTCTTACGTTAAACTTCATTTCTCATACTTACCACATAACCTAGAAAAAGTGTTATATTGCTGTCTCATGACCGGCCACGCCGTAGACAGAGAATTCTATAGACCGCTGGATATCTTCCTTTGCATTCACACAAGAAAAAGAAGAACATATTAACGTCACTAGCATACAAAAGAGACAGAGTAAAAATATTTCTGTCCTTTATCGCGTGCCGGCTATGACCATCGATGTGCGCAACAAGTTTGACGTTTATGGTGGCTGCAGATTGAAATACAATTGTTTAATATTGAATACATCGAGATTATACACAAAATATTACCTTTTCGTGCTCAATTCTGTATTATTACATTTGTGCAAATGTGCAAAATGGTAAAGTGCAGTGCAATAAACTCTAAAAGTGATAGTTTGATGAAGATTTCCGGATTTTCCTTTCACTCGTAAGTATTCGATCTTTTTATGTATTCGATCGCTTTGTGTTCTGCTATTTCTAATCAAATAGTCGCAGTAATTTACAAACACTATAAACTAATTTGTATATTGTGTTAAATCTCACAAAATCGTGATTTGCGCAATATTTTTATTTTCTTACCTCGAAATCAGTGTTGCCACTTTTTGACGGGGAATTTGCCCTTTAATATGGGTAAAATTAATTTTGAAAGCAATGTCTATAAAAAAATATTTTATTTCTGGGGTTGACTTTAGTATCCGGTCGCACGAAAATGGGGGTGACAGTGATTGAAGGTCGTTGGGTTTGGGTCCCTGATTGTAACGATATCACTCTTATTAAAAGAGATTGCAAAGAAATTTATACTAATTGTTTATAACCTCAAATTACATAAATAGTGTAACGAAACGTTAAAATGGGCGATTGACAACCAAATCTGTACCAGTATATTGTTTGTGGTGCAAAATGTCGTGTAAAATTGATAAAACGGAACGTAAAAAGAACTGTGAGTACTTAGTAGAAATTGTGTTCAGTAGGAAGTTAGTGTTTCCCCACTTTATGATTAAAATAGGTCGAATCTGTCCCAAAACCGAATCGGGGCACCCCGACTCCACGTAGTCTTTTGGCTGGCACACTAGAGTGTATTTAAAAATCCGGAGGCGCGGAGGGAGAGCAGCCCGCCCGCTGTAACAAAGGTTAGGCACCCGTGCGAGCCGCAGCGGCTGAGGCTGGTCGCCGAAGGCGACCAGTAAGCCGAAGCTGCGGAGGTGAGCTCGGGTGCCTGTCCTTTGTTACGTAAGGGCGAAGGGGCTGCACTTCCCGCAGCGCCGGAGACGTGGAAAAGCAACTTTGTGTTGACAAAAGTGTTTTTAGGTTAGGTTACAATAATTTGTTTTTCTCAGGAATGGTGCGTTCTCTTTTCATGGGAGTGGTACCTGGGAGGAGGGAGCACCCCCCCCCTACCCTCTCCTCCACCCCCCACCCTCATTTTCGTGCGACCGAATACTAAAGTTTTACCTTTTAATTCATCTGCACTCACCATTATGCCCCTCATTGGGTGCATGTTGTGCATGTATAATGCGTCATAATGGTGCAGCACGGCTGTTCACTGAAGATCTTCTGAATGTCGTTGACGCTCCTACGTACTCTGCGCATCATAGAAGCATTCTTTTTACGCAATATGGTATTGAAACCATCAGTATGTACTTTAGAAAACATACCTGATGCACTGCAGTAACGTGGAAGCCTCAACAACATCCTGAAAGTATTGTTATACTGAACTCTGAAGACGTCGTATGCCGTCTGCGTCTATCGTACCCACAGAGTGCACATGTACAAAGATTGGCAATATCGAGTTATTTTTACTTCTGGTGTACAACGTGCAAACCTGCGGGCCAACATATTGCACACTATATAGCTACTACTATAGGTACTATAAATATATAAATCACTTAAAAATCTTGAAACTAAGCAAAATCACTGGTAAAAATTAAAGGTAATGAAAAAAATCTTATTAAACTTGCAGATTTCCAAATAAACTCGAAGTAAGAAACATGTGGATTGCTGCTACTAGGAGTTCCAGGATCGAGGTGTGAGCACTATGTAGCTACTATAAAACTTCCTTTTGCTGGGTACGTCTCTTAATGACTTGAATGTGACCTGGCGGATGAGAGTAGGTCACTCAAATGTCTCGCTGGTGGTGGCGTAAGTGTCGGGTCATCAAAATGGTTGAGCTAATTGGTGCTGATCCATGCGTCATGTTCGTGAACGGGCGCCGTCAGTTGGGACTGGCTTCTTAGCTGCCACGGCTTATTTTTAATTTTTAATTTAGTTGATTTTAATTTTTATATTTTTGTTACGGACGCTTTTAACGTGCACGTCTGTCTACATTGTTTGCACATGTATATTTTCAAAATGAACGATAGGTATAGCCAATATTTTGTAAAATATTTTGATTTAAAAGAGTGTCCGTGGAGTTTCTTGCCCATTCATCTCCATAGGGACCTACTACGCTTTTATGGGCAACTAGCTTCATCTTTCTGACTGACCGATCCCTTGACAATTCAAAAGTGCCTGTAATTGGTTTATTTGAAATAAATGCTTTAAGTTTGAGTTTGAATAAAACATTGCAGTCGCATCATTACTCATATTTTTTATTTCTCATCATGGAAACATGAAATACAAACCTCATTTAAAAAATCTTATTTTATGAAGAATATTGGGTAAAATGTACATCACTTGGTAACCCTAAACAAAACATGTACTTTTTTTCTGTCCCATTCGACGGCACGGATTCCATGAGTCTATAGAATTCACTGTCTTCGGGCCACGCAGTGGCTCGATCTAGATGTAGGTATATTATCTAAGCATGGAAGGTATATCTAGGTACGTCAAATTACAACTGTAGGCATTGATGTATACTACTACTAGCCACTCTTGCGAGCACTATCGATGGCTAGAATGAGCCGATTCGGTATTATGTAGGTACCACTCCAATGTCATATACAATGCGTTTCAAATAAGAATAGGAACGTCAATGACCTCTATCTGTCAAATGTTGATTGAAAAGTACGGTTTGCAAAGAAAACTTATTTGCGTACCTATCAATAACGTTTTGTTTTGTCTTAGCTAAATCAAAGTGAAAACGGACATCAAAAAATTATTCATAATTAGTTTTTATAAATTATGCTTCTTTCTTTCATATTTTCATTGTTGGTAACAATTTTTTTCATTTTTTTCAAATTCTTCATTCGTGATTCGTAAATAAATGTTAACTAAAAAATATCTTGTTTTGCTCACCCTACCCAATTCAGTCGATTTGACAGCTATGACGTCACACCATGGCGCTGAGTCGATCCTATTCTTATTTGAAACGCACTGTAAATTAAAATATCTACCTGTGACGTTTAAGGATACCTACCGGTCCACTGACCTCTATTTTATTATGTACAGACGCCAGCACATCAAGTTACTACAATCTGTCAAATTTCTTTAATAGATTTTCATCTTTATCTATAAAGCATTAGGTTCAAGTTTGATTGTCAGTTTGGGGTGGCTTGACCTGCTGGCGTCTGTACATAAAATAGTGGTCAGTGTACCGGTCGAGTCGCATGTCGCAGCAAAACAGACTAGAAAACTTCGCTAGAAAATATGGAAAAAAAAACTTATGTCAATGTTACGTTCTAATTTCAAACTGTCCTCCTCTTACTATATTTTTGAGCAATTATTCATAAAAAAAATATTTCATATCAGATAAATTTTAACGATATTACTAGCAAGAAACCGCGCAGTTTTGCACGGTATTATTTGTGATTTGAATGTTTTTTTTACTTGTGTTTTGAATATGGTCGGCAAAGAGACCGACCCGAAAAGTAGCCGAATATTTCATCAATGTTATTTGAAGTGCTGCAAGTTACAGAACCTTACGCCTTTGACCAATGTCATACCTTCTGGCAACGGGAAGGTGGTGGATTTCTGTGTGGATAGGATCAAATATGCGGATTGGCCGCCTATTTTAAATGCACTCAGCTGTGATTTGAGCCTGCATTCAGTTTCTATAAAGTGTCGACAACTAGTCAAAACGGGTAATGTAAACAACTCATTACAACCTGGTAATTTCGTAAGGATTTAGTAACTTTATTGACGAAAACTGTGAATTATTATTTGATTTATAAGAAAACCAATGACCCAGCCCTGCTTCGCACGGTTTTTACGACTTGACAAAACATGAACGTTTCTATATAATATATAAGTTAAATATTAATGTAGTATACATAATAAACCTTACGGAATAAATTATATAAAAGTGAAGACCGCATCAAAATCCGTTGCGTAGTTTAGAAGAACAACGCGACCAAATAACGATTTTGACCGCTCAGGCGCCAGAGGTCTACTTATCAAACAGCCAATTTCTCATTCCGTCTACTTCTCTATGTGACTACTTCGTTAACGGCCCACTTGGCAAACAGCCTATTTCGCATTCTGTCTAATTCTCATAGTGACTACTCCGCAAACCATCTACATGTCAAACAACGACTGAAGTACAGATGGAGACAAAAGTTAACTCTCGTTTAAAACATAACTTCTTATCTCTCTCTCCCAGTAATAATATAATAATATAAGATAATAATAGTACATTTTTTTTTGTAGTTTTTTTAGTAGAGAACGTTTGTAATTGCATTCGAGCATGCATTGCATTGTTTTTTTTGAGCCGCGAACTGCAATAACAAATGTCCACGTGTATCAAACAACGTTTTTCAATACACTTTTGAAGAAATAAAATAAAATAACGGAAAATATTTTTGTCATGTAGATAAGAAAATTAAAAAAAAAAATTGTAAACTGTACCGTGTGACATATCAAATGAAAGGACATACTATGAGGGTCTCCAATATATATATTTTTTTATAATTTTAAAACAAATCATTTTAAAGTAATTTAAGAAAACAGACGCAAATTGACCATTCTCCCCCCCTTATCTCCGAAACTACTGAGCCTACAATTTTGAAAAGAATACAGAAAATAGTTCTATACCTGTAGAATACAGGAAAACCTATAAGTAGTTTCTGGTCTTAAAATAACATGGTAAATCTCTCAATATGTGAGTGGTTGACCAAAAAGGGACCTCAAGGGAAAATAATTGATTTCGAGTAAATCGCGTTTGAAATTTCGTGTAGAAACAAGTTTCGACTCGTGCGCTCACAAAAAAAATCATAAAAAAAACACTACGGCACCTAAAAATATTCTGGTTAGACCAAAACAAAGTTAAAAGACCACAGATTAAAATATTCAAAAAAAATAAATAACGGTTTCCAATCCCTTCAGGTCCCTTTTTGGTCAACCACTCACATATTGTGAGTACAAACTTACATTTACTGTTGGAATGTATGTTCTGTAATGTATGTATGTTTTTGGGATAATTTCATCCCAACTACGGAACCCTTCATTGTGCGTAATCCGACACGCACTTGGCCGGTTTTTATTATATAATATATTATATACAGGGTGATTTTTTAATGACCAGCCAAATTTTCACAGGGTGTTCTACCCATGAATATGAACAACTTTCACTATGGGACCAACTTTGAAATCGCAAAAAAAATATCAGATGTTTCATACATTTTGATCGAGTAGGTATTGAACTTTTGTAGGAAACCGCTGGTTTTTTTTTCGTGATTTCAAAGTTGGTCCCATAGTGAAAGTTGTTCATGTTCATGGGTAGAACACCCTGTGAAAATTTGGCTGGTCATTAAAAAATCACCCAGTATATTAGTTAGTGATTTTATATTCAACTAGCTTTTGCCCGCGGCTTCACCCGCGTGGATGTCGGAAAATATCCCACGGGAACAAAAATCCTTCCTTATTTCTTGTCTACCTTATAAAGGGAACCTCTGTGCAAAATTTCAGCTTTATAAGTCCAAGGGTTTGGGCTGGGCGTTGATGAATCAGTCAGTCAGTCAGGACTTTTCTTTTTATCCACCCACGCGCCTATAGCCTACCGCAAAAATAATTATTAAAGTCCGACTGGTAGTTCCAGAGATTAGCGCGTTCAAACAAACAAAAAAGTGTGTGTCAGCTCCGACGCACGACTGGAGTTTACTCCTGTTTTTGTGCCTCACCTCACCTCCCTGCTAACCTCCCCATCACCCTCTCACACGCCCTTCACCGCTTTCCCCTCTCCCTCTACCCTCACCAACTCCTCCCCTCCCCCTCTTTCCTTCTCCACACCCTCCTCCTCACTACACCCTCCTATCCCTCTCCACCCTCTCCTCTCCCTCCATCATCCAACCCCTCTCCCTCCTCACCACTCCTCCCCTCCCTCTCCCTCTTACCACACCCTCCTATTCCCCCTTTCCCTAATCACCAGCCCCCATTCCCCCTTTCCCTCCTCACACCCCTCCCCTTCCCCACTCCCCTCTCCCTCTACCTTTCCCTCGGGGGAAAAAATATTACTGACAAAGTTTATTACTTGCTTAGGCAAGTATTTGTGCCAAGTTTCAAGTTAATTTTTTAACCAAATTAATAAGATTTTTCATATAAACTATATTCCCTGTTTTCACACCCACAGGGATGGAATTTAAAAAAAAATCGTTTGAGACATTTTCGTAAGTTGACTGAAAGATTTTACATCAATTTTCGAAGCCCCGCAGTAAAACCTGCCCAGTAAAATTTACTATTCCCTTTCACCCCTGTAGGGGTAGAATTTCGAAAAACCCTGATACACATTATTCTTTATTTTTGATCAAGTTTATATACTGAGTTTCGAGTTAATCGAGAGTTATCGAAACGCGCGTTAAAATTCCCTCCCGAGGGGGTAGTTTAGGAAAACTAAAAATGACAAACTTTATAATTTACTTAGATAAATATTCATGCCAAGTTTAACTCAAGGAATAAGATTTTTCATACAAACTTTTATCCCCTATTTGCACCCCTTAGGGATGGAATTTCCAAAAATCCTTACTTAGTGGATGCCTACACTGTATAAGGTACCTATGTGCAAAATTTCAAGTCTCTAGGTCCAGCGGTTTGGGCTGTGCGTTGATAATCAGTCAGTCAATCAGTCAGTCATGACTTTGAATTTTATATATATAGAAGAAGATGCATGTTATGCTTCTATTATACTAGACTTATGTCTTTTGAGTGGAATATCAAACGATTTTATATTGAATGTATGTTATGTTTAAAAAAAATAGTTACTTTAAAATTATATCAATCATTTACTTATTATGTTAATATAATAAGTAAATGATTGATATAATTTTAAAGTAACAATTTTTTTATAATCATTACTTATATAAAATAAAATTATAGAATCAGTTATTATATCTTTTAAATATTAGAGATTTTGTAATTACATCATATATTACTTACCCGTACTTAAGACATTGATTTTGATGCTAACTGTCCGCAAATGAAATTTTTTTTAAAAGTAGGCAGTCTGCGAAGTAGTCATTAGGAGAATTAGACAGAATGCGAAATAGGCTGTTTGCCAAGTGGGCCGATAGCGAAGTAGTCACATAGAGAAGTAGTCGGAATGAGAAATTGGCTATTTGATAAGTGGACCTCTGGCGCCTGAGGGATTTTGACAGCTCCAAGCGCACAGTTAGAAAAATCGAGATAGTACTTACCAATTGAATAGAGGCGGGAGGGACTTAGTGGGAAATCCATCACGACCCTAACCCACCTTGAAGATAGAACATATTACCAAAAAGCGTTACCAACCCGAATCAGTCACATAGTGTCTGCTATCGAAAGGTCAATGAGTCGATAACCTAAGCTAATCCTATTTAAAGGCATTAATCATACATAGGGTTCTAGAATAATCTTTGTACAGCAACTGGACTTTGTTCGTCATAAAGTTATCAAGTTTTGAACTCTACTCGAACGAATAGAACAAAACTCAACTTTATAATTAGGTATAAGTAATAACAATAAGGAACAGTCAGCATAACCTACAGATGTTGGGCAGATAAGGTTTCTGATACTTATTGGACTTTAGCTTATAAGTATCGTAATTATGGGGAACGTTAATTTTTTGCAAGTTTGTCATCCGATACGACTTAAGATTAAGACGCAGAGATATAATGCCAACGGCCTTGAGTTCTTAGCTTGCGTATTCTGTGCTGAGCTCACGCAACGCGTCGTACGTCCATCCAGTAGGACTCGCCCGTCAAGGAGCGCTGTCCCAAATTAGACGCATTATTAATTTGTTATAGATAAAACAATATTAAAACACGTATACTAAAAGATAAATAATTAAATTATCTTTAAAACGGTGAAGGTTTCATAAAAATATGCTCAATAGTTTTTGCGTGATTCTCAGTTTTTTATCCGCGTTAGACATAACTTTACAAAGGAATACACTATGTAATGTAAACATAATTTAAAATATTCACATATAATGTTGTTAAGAAAATGCTTTAATTTAACATATATTTTTTCCAAATCATTAACATTACTCGTTTAGACGTGATCTTCAGTTTAAAATAATTAAAAGTCGGTTATCGACGCCTTAAATTATTGATCTAATCATTTCAAAACTGGGCTCTTGCTGGGCTTGCTTGTCTTGTTAATTTTGTGCAAACTAATCCCATTTTATATTTGACTTCTAACAACAGTGCTGGAACACATAGACTGCGAGAGACTAGCGAAAACGGTTAACAAGCGATGTGTGATACTGACAAACTTTATGTTAAGTAATTTAGTGGAGGCGACGGCGCAACTACTCTCTAATACCACATTGTTGACGACCTTACTGCTTGAGGGACTTCCGTTGAGGATACCGTATTTAAATCCTTTGTCTGAGGTAAGACACTTTTACCTACTTTACGTAAAAGCCAGAAGTATTCAAAGGAATGCAAAGCATTTAGATACTGTAATTAAAATTTATATTTAGAGTAAGAGGAACAGGGTGAAAGTTCACTCATCCTCCATAGAAAGGGCAGGATCCTCCCACCATACGGGTGTTGAGTCTGGTAGGCTACTGCCCGACGATTGATGTTGGGACGTTGTATAACTAATATGCTAGTCGCGCGGTAAACTCTGCTTGCGCGATGCAGGATTTTGCATGACGTCATGATCAGTGTGATGCTTAGTTCGCATGTGGCGATGTAGATACCGCCACAGATACGCTGTACGAACGGGCAACTTAAATTTTGATGACCCTTTTTTTGATTGATTATTTTCCCAACTCTTTCCTAGATATCCTTTTATTTTAGGCTCTATTAGCGAATAATTCTCTCCAACATATACACTTGCAACGATGTCTGATCGGCGATGCAGGCTGCCTGGCTATCTGCAAGTCGATCAAGTGTCTACCGAACATCCTGACTTTGGACCTATCCGGATGCGAGCTCACGCCTCTAGGCGCTGGATACATCGCTGATTTAGTTAAGGTATATGTTCTGACTCTGGCGTTTCGGTTTTGTGACCGCAGTCTTTTTAAAACTCAATACGCAGCCCTATCAGGACAATCAAGAGGTACAGCGCGTATAAGACTAGATGCTTATTGCCAAATCCTTTATCCTTCAGGGGCTTACCCTTAAAAGTTACTATACTGGGTGAGCTGGGAATTTCCCGGGCGAAAAGAACTACCCAAAATGTCTGAATTGTGACTGCCAATTCCAAAATATTGTCGTTTCAATTCCAGTTTCAGAAGATTCACAGATACAGCGAGAACTGGACGCACACACTACGGTATCGATTGCCTGAGCTAGACTCGATGAAAGGTCTGCGTAGGATCACAGTTTGTGCGAACCCTCAGTTAGGGGACGCAGGAGTCGGGAAGCTCCTCGATGTGCTCTCTGATGATTTGTGGATAAAAGGTTAGTGCTGTGCTTGGTTACGGCACTCGCTCACAATGGGTGAGGCAAGCGAAAGGCTTCAAATTGACCCATGTCATTCATATTATCCGCGAATGTTGCTTCATACTTCTCTACGGATTCTCTGTTTCAGCACTGGATATTCAGAACTGTGGTGTAACAGAAAACGCAACGGCCGCGATTCTACAAATGTTGACGTCCAACAAGACTCTCGTAGTGTTAGATTTAAGGAACAATGATGTGAGCTTAGAGTCCCTGTCCAAAGTGCGCTCCACGCTCAGGGATAACGAAAGAGGGTCCGAAGGAAAGGTATCCTACATTATGTCTATACAGTCGTGCGAACTATTTTATTAGCTATTTAATAGCTTCCACGTCTGTCAACATTTAATTGTTTCCAGTATTTAAGACCTGCTTCCACATTACTGGCTGCAGTATATTATTATCCCACGGTTTGAGCTATTTTAATTATGTGCTTAACTCCAGCTTCCTCATAGGTGATAGAATAAATAATTCTACCTATGCCAATATTTAAAGCATAATAGCTGCCATCGAAGTACCCAGTCTTAATTTAGCTGCCGCAAAAACTTCGTCAATATGAGTCGTTTAGTGTGTGTTAGCTAGAGTGACGTCACCCCAGCTTCCTCATACAGAACAGCCAAACCAGTGAGGTTAGAGTTTTGGAGTAAAGTCAGAAAATTAAAGCATAATTGCTGCCATCGGCAGCAAAATTTTCAAATCTCTGGTCATAATACTCTATAAGTTATTAAACTTTTAAACATGTGTAAGCTGAAGTGACGTCACTCCAGCTGCTCAGTCATATCTTCCGAACGACAGAAGATATGATTATGTATTATAGCTCAAAAATTAAAGCATAATAGCTGCCGAAGGCAGCAAAATTTTCAAAACTCTGGTCAAAATACTCTCTAAGTTATTAAACATATAAACATGTGTTAGCTGACGTGACGCCTCACGCCACCCCAGCTGCTCAGTCATATCTTCCGAACGAAAGAACATAGGATAATGTTTTACAGCTCAAAAGCTAGGTCATAATAGCTGCCGTAGGCAGCAAAATTTTCAAATCTCTAGGTCTCGTAGTTTCTACGTAATAACCAAAAATAATTTCCGCGCCAAAAAATTCAAATTATTGCCTCGGAGCAGGTAAGGAGCGGCGTTGCCGTTCCGTGCGCTACGTTATCAGTTTGTTGTAGTTTGAACTAGATTATAGACTGGGAGCCGACTACACACTTTAATATTGTACTATGTACGGACGCCGCCGCCGCCGGTACAATTCAAGATTTTTCCGTCACGACCCTTGTCTAATATTAAAACATGTAACATGTATAAAATGAAAATCCAAGATGGCGGCTGTGAAAATTTTAAAATTATTCGTCATGTGTGTTTTTTATGGTTCTTGAGGTCACTGAAAACGATAGTGGGGTCAAAATGAACACCTAAGATGGCGGCTACAAACATTTTGAAATTTTTAGCCATGGGTGTCATTTTCATGGTATTTGAGGTCAATGAAAACGATAGTGGGGTCAAAATGAAAATCCAAGATGGCGGCTGTGAAAATTTTAAAATTTTTCGTCATAGGTGTCATTTTCATGATTTTTGAGGTCGCTGAAAACGATAATGAGGTCAAAATGAAAATCCAAGATGGCGGCTGCGAAAATTTTCAAATTTTTCGTCATGGGTGTCATTTTCATGGTGTTTGAGGTCGCTGAAGACGATAGTTGGGTCAAAATGAAAATCCAAGATGGCGGCTGTGAAAATTTTAAACTTTTTCGTCATGGGTGTCATTTTCATGATTTTTGAGGTCCACCCATGACGAAAAATTTGAAAATTTTCGCATCCGCCATCTTGGATTTTCATTTTGACCTCATTATCGTTTTCAGCGACCTCAAGAACCATGAAAATGACACCCATGACGAAAAATTTTAAAATTTTCGCATCCGCCATCTTGGATTTTCATTTTGACCCCACTATCGTTTTCATTGACCTCAAATACCATGAAAATGACACCCATTGCCAAAAATTTCAAAATTTTTGCAGCCGCCATCTTAGATTTTCATTTTGACCCAACTATCGTCTTCAGCGACCACAAACACCATGAAAATGACACCCATGACGAAAAATTTGAAAACCTCTTAAGGGGTCATTGTACTCATTATTATGAACAACTTTTAGTAAGGGACCAAACCTGAAATCGCGAAAAAAAAATCCGCTGTTCAGTACATTTTGACGAATTATGCGAACAGAAATGTACTGAACAGCTGATTTTTTTTTCGCGATTTCAGTTTTGGTCCCATAGTAAAAGTTGTTCATAATGATGAGTACAATGACCCCTTAAGAGGTTTTGCGCATTTAGCGTTACACGTTGTATAGGTATATAGATTATTAGTTCCACTATAGTTCAGTCGGCTCTCAGTCTAAGATCTTCAATATTCAAAATTAAAATTGTTTTGAGCGCAAGCTATAATGACTTCTAATACAATTTCTGCTAAGTACAAACTTGATTGCAATAATGCAGCGCACGGAACGGCAACGCCGCTCCTTACATGCTCCGAGGTAATAATTTGAATTTTTTGGCGCGGAAACTATTTTTAGTTATTACGACGTAGAAACTACGAGACCTAGAGATTTGAAAATTTTGCTGCCTACGGCAACTATTATGACCTAGCTTTTGAGCTGTAAAACATTATCCTATGTTCTTTCGTTCGGAAGATATGACTGAGCAGCTGGGTTGGCGTCACGTCAGCTAACACATGTTTAAAAGTTTAATAACTCATAGAGTATTTATTATGACCAGAGATTTGAACATTTTGCTGCCGATGGCAGCAATTATGCTTTAATTTTCTGACTTTACTCCAAAACTCTAACCTCACTGGTTTGGCTGTTCTGAATGAGGAAGCTGGGGTGACGTCACTCTAGCTAACACACACTAAACGACTCATATTGACGAAGTTTTTGCGGCAGCTAAATTAAGACTGGGTACTTCGATGGCAGCTATTATGCTTTAAATATTGGCATAGGTAGAATTATTCTATCACCTATGAGGAAGCTGGAGTTATGCACATATTTTAATTATCTATAGTTCGTTCCTATACGAGAAAACAAGACTGGGGCTCAGCGCTTCTGTTGCGAATTTTTGTAAGGATTTCTCCGATCAGTACCATAATTGCGTAACACATAATCAATCGGAGTTGGTTTCATGTTGACAGTTCAACAACATTCATTGCGTTTTTATTTTGACATTTCTATTTTTTATGTAACTCAATTTAATTTATTCAGTATAATTATTTAATTTTGCTTAGTACCTACCTAATTATTAATTTGCACACCTCAATAGGTTATAATACAATGTACTTTTTTTATACTTGTAACACCTTTTGTAACCTGTATTATGCAAATAAATTATTTGATTTGATTTGATTTATTTACGTTGTCGAGCAGACAAATTTTTCGAACATATGAAGCAATGGATTAGCAATTTGTTTCAAAATGATTCAAACTCCGATTGATAATGTGTTCCGCAACTAGGGTGCAGATTCAAATGAGCAGAGGTTGGATGAATGCCGGAATGTCCTGGATAGTAACATACAAACTAGACTACCACTTTTGGTCACAATGCGCTTGATCATTTTGGTCACTGTACAAACATTTAACATCTTTGTTTCAGTTTTCATGGCTTGCTAGCGTTAGTGGGTATTCGAGTGAAAGACTGTTTAAATCAGTTCCATCCAAGTTAGTAAATAAAATTATTACTTACTTATGTGTTCAACTCTTTTAGCAATTTTTTACATCCAGTCGTTATTTACCATTTAATTTTTTTAAATTTACTCTTAGAGTTGGATTAAAAGACCGAACAGTTACTAACATAAGAACGCCCACGAAATATGTTGGCAAGACTAGTACAGCGAAAAAAGAAAAGTAAGTACTCAATTTCCTATGCAGAGATAAAGCTAAACCTGCCAACCTTGTTCTGAAAATGGCTGAAACTCGGCGAATAACACTAAATAGCGCCTGTATTCCCCGAGGGAAAGACAAGTATGTTAAGTCTAGTTCACAATGGGGCTATTGCTATTAACCAGGCACCATACTCCAGATGGTTACTGAGAAATATCTAATGGAAAAATCCAATTACACATTAAAGCACCCGAACACCTTAAATGAATTTCTCATTTCCAGAGACTACGCGGAGGTATTAGAGGTACAGCTCCAAGAAGAAATCTCGCACAGGCAACAACTTGAAGAGCTGAACCAACAGTTGGTAGACCAGATGAAACAGTTGAAACAGCAGCAGATACGACTGTGGGGCAACTGTGGGGCGTCTTCAGGTAAATGCTTACGATAACATGAAGTGACCAAGTATTTGCGTGCGAAACTACAAAGACACTGTTGAGTCATCCGTTTCGACCGAACATGGAGTCAGGGGCACACGTATGTCTGACAATATTTTGTAAAAGACGACAATTTTAATTTCATTGATACATGTGGAACTTCCGAAACCCTCCCCACATGTTAAATCACCGCAACACCTTTAAGTGTTTTTTTTCGTACTATCCAGGTTCAGAACACTCCTTCGAAGCAAGTTCAAGGTCAGGTGACTTGTCAAGCAGTTCTGGTTCGACGAGTTCTGTGCCCATTGACCAGACCACGCTGTCTTACATACAGCAGGCCTTCAAAGATATATACGCGTTCATAAAGAATAACCAGTGCTACGGGATAGCGCCTAACGGGTTAGTTTTGTTCTCAAACTCCAAAACGTTTATTTCAATTATGTGTCTTGGAGAAGTGGGTTCACTTCTTCCTGGGGAATAAGTAAGGGTTAAGTAAGTTAATTTGGGTACTACTTACACGCCAGCCAAAAAGTAAGGCACAGGTATTTCCGGCAGATATGTGTTTATCAATTTGTAGTCCCATAATATATCAAAGGAGGCAAAAATAGGGTCAATTTGGAAATCGAAACCCAAACGTAAGGTTTGGACGCAGATGGCCAGTTATCAATATGGCACTAAGATTTCATCTTCTAAATATTATAATCCCCAGAGAATGTATTCACGAAACATTGAAAGAGACTGTACAAGAGCCAATCGAGGACATTGCGGAAGTGGAAGAAACATCATACAGTGAAGAGATAAGAGTCAACATAGCGTCAAAGAGACCGCAGAGTTCACACCAATTCATGGATAAAACGAAGGTCAACAAGACGACAAAGTCCGCGCATCTTTTGGGTGACTCGCAACGAGTGGACGCAATGGAAATGGTAAGAGGATTGAATACTTTGCAACTTCCGCCAAACATTACCTCATTTTGTTGCAGTACTTTTCGGGGAAGCCTTGAAATAACACAGGTTGCGATATATCCGAGCACATAATACGAAGACCTATACATACATGAACTCACGCCTTCTTCTCATGGGGGTAGGCAGAAACTACAGAACGCCGCCTGCTATGATCCTTACATACTCCTTTTGCCTCGTTGAGACGTATGTAGATAATACAAAATGTTTCCAAATGAGGACGACAATGCAGAGTGAATAGGATGTTACCAGCATCAGGTCATTTATTTATGGGCTCTTATTATTTCTAGAAACTGGAGATGGTTGAAAGACAAATGGGCGACACGAGGAACGCGCACCGCGAGGAATTGAATACATTAAAGGATAACATAATTTCTACACAATCTAAGCCTAATAAAAAAGTAAGTCCAATCTTGTTTGCTGTATTTCTGTCTAGCATTGGCACTGTTCGATCATACAATTTGAAAATGTTTGAGCATCAGAATCGTCATCATTATGATTATGACGCGATGGGTTACTCTTTGCACGATGATGTTAGGTGATATTGGAAGGTGATTTTGAGTGATATTGAAAAACAGATCGGATATCAGTATGGAAAGCGCATTTAAGCCGACGTTCGCACGGACGGGATGTAAAAATATCGCGGCGATTTTTTTTCACGCACTGGATTTTCAACGCTCTGCTTAGCGCCGAGTGTTGAAAATCCAACAGTGTGTTTTTTCGACGCGCTGGGATGCACTCTGTTGTTGTTAAGTTGGATTCTCGAAGCTCGGCTCCACACCGAGAGTTGAAATTTCAGTGCGCGATAAAATCCCGCCGCGATATGTTTACGTCCGTGCGAACGTCGGCTTACAGTATTTGTTTGATTATAGAGCATACACGGGCAGAGTAGCCCCTGCAGTAGCGTGGTAAGCGACTCGGACACGCTGATAAGTTCGCCACAGATAACGCAGCGCTCCATACACCCGGTCCCGGCCCTAGTCAACCCGCGGGAGGCACTCTATTCGTCCTCATCCGAGGACAGCTCGTGACGGACATTTTTTACGTATATATTTAATATCATGTTTTATGTACCTACGATTAAAAATTATTTGGTTTATGCTTGGGTTTTACTGTCTCATATCTTCACAAAGATGAGTTAAATAGGAAGTTTTTTTTAATGCGTTTGCTTCAGTAAACAATAGAAAACTTCACGCCGTTTTTTGATTAATTTTTGTTCGGATTAATTTTTCCAGTAAGTACAATCCGTACAATACGCGTCACTCACTAAAGATGAGACTTGACACACCACGTGGTTTGACTTGCGCAGTAGACGATTTTAGGACTCTTTAGAGGTATGAGGTCTGAGCGCGGGAAGACACTGGGCGTCATCGGGGATTCGGGGCGGCGGAAAGAGCGCGGGAGGCGCGGTCAAGTCTCATCTTTCGTAACGCGTATTGTACCTATGCTGACTGATGATCAACAATGCAAACGTTCTGGACACCTCACTCAGTCATAACATGTTCTATGTTATAGGATTTGGTTTCCGCACTTAGTCCTTCAGACCATTGTACAACCACAGCATTGTACGAGAAGTAGGTAAGTCATAGCATATTTAGGGTCATGTTCTGGCCATGTTTCTGTTACGTGGGTTTGCGCCCGCGTGTGTGCGCGTACATACCACACCCGTATGCGTGAGCTTACGGGGTGTCCTGCGTGAGCGACGAATACGACGCGACGCTGCGAACGCGATCAACTCAACCAACGGCATACGCTGCTTGCGGCCTATGTGGCAGTTTGCGCCGAGACGCGACGTAACGCGTACTTGTTTTGAGGGCGACCAGACGCGACACCAAGAACTACGAAATGGTTGATTCAGAAGCGTTGATCGCCGCAGTGCTTGAGCAAAAATTGTTGTGGGACAAAAAACATAAACGATATTTTACGATATTTTATAAAAGTCTGTACTTTAAATATGAACTTTCGAGCAAAATTGTACTGTACTTCTCCATAATTCGAGAAATAATGAACAAAATCACGCAGGACACCGCGTTACGCGGTGTCCTGCGTGAGCGACGAATACGACGCGACGCAACGCAACACGACGCGACGTAATGCGACGCGATGCTACACGCGACAAATGTCCTACGTGATTTTGGCCATTATTTCTCGAATCATGGAGAAGTACAGTAGAATTTTGCTCGAAAGTTCATATTTAAAGTACAGACTTTTAAAAAAATATCATAAAATATCGTTTATGTTTTTTGTACACAATAGTGTGTTGCACCCGCAAATTACCCGGCTACCGCGTGTGTGACATACATGTCAGGAAAAATATTCACGAAACGATACGATGCGGACGGCGCGCACTCGCATTCTGAATCCGCATGATAGAAAAAGGCCCTTTGCATTTGCTTGTATGGATCATTAGCATTAATGATGCAACGAATACGAATATTCGTATTCGCCGAATACCATCAAATTACCGAATATTCGTATTCGCCGAATACCATCAAATTACTGAATATTCGTATTCGCCGAATACTTTCATGATATTCGTAATTAGTCACTTCCTAGAAATCCCATAGGTATAGTTGGGTTGCTACCGAGTTGACAATCACAAAGATTCATTTATAAAATCATAAAACTTTCTTATCTTTTGTTTACATGCACAGATGGTCAGAAATTGCTGCAACCTTTTAGTTTTAGTGTCGCTCTCTCTCACTCTAGGTCAATATGTCAACATTCCTAATGATTCCTCTTAGTTCGCGCGCGGACTGTATTTAGCTATTTTCAATAGCAAGAAATATATACACAGAAAAATGGAATCATTTGTCACCAAAAAACTGGTAATTGCTAAAATTATTTATATTGCTTAGAGTGTTTAATTTCCTTTCACCTTCTTTGACTAATAATTGCGTACAGCTATAGAAGAATCAGTTATTCGTATGGCGAATAGTGCAAATGGTATTCGTATTCGTAAAAGTGGTATTTGTTGCATCACTAATTAGCATCAAAGAGTAAGTCGGCGTTCGCACGAGCGTAATAAAATCGCGGCGGGATTTTATCGCGCACTGGATTTTCAACTCTCGCTGTTGGGCCGAGCGTTGAGAATCCAACCTAACAAAAACAGAGTGCATCCCAGCGCGACGAAAAACACACTGTTGGATTTTCAACTCCCGGCGCTAAGCAGAGAGTTGAAAATCCAGTGCGCGATAAAATCCCGCCGCGATTTTATTACGCTCGTAGAAACGGGGCTTAACAGTTGAAAATCATGCATGCAAAACACTACAGTTCAGCCATGACTACCAGGCACTAGGCAGAATCTGAAGAATACTAATCTAATCTACTGCATGCATTTTTTATACTTATTATCAAAACTAATAGAAAAGACATTTTAAATTACAATAACAGTTTATTATACTAAATTACACTACAAGTATCTAACCTATTCACTTCTTAGTGTCGCTTATTTCTACATTCTTTTGCTGCAGCTTGGCAATCATGACCTTCTCTTTAGCGTCTTTCCTGGCTTGTTTCTCTAATTTCTTCTGTTCCTTCTCCCGTTTGGCCAACATCTCTTGGAACCTCTCATCACGAGGGTCCAGCTTGAAACCAAAGTGTCTCCTTACTTCTTCTACTAGTCTCTCTTTCTTTTCCTGTAAAGATGAAAACATAATTGTTAATTAATTGTGAGCAGACATTTATTAATAAAATTTATTGTGAGTTACCTAGGTACATGTAATATAAATATAACTTTGAATGTTTGTTCATCAAAAAATATGGGAATTGCTACACTAACAAATGCCAAGTTTTAGATTAATGATGAACATGCATGAACTAAAAAAGGAAGAGATGGAATTAGGTAATACGGGCTGGTATCCGCAACTCCACGTCAATGCGCGTATTTTGCGTGGTTTAGAGAGATGGAATTGATGGATTGGATTGGTTGGACGGATGGAATTTTACACTGTATATTATGAAAATTTTTAATTCATCTAAAACAACCAGAACTGTAAGGGCACAAACAGACTTATATCACACCACGCCATGCCACGCGACGGCAATATTACGTGCTCATTGGCCACATTTCATCTCGTGAAGCAAAGCTTCGTCATTTGGCCAATGAACACGCGTGGCGTGGCGTCGGGTGTTACAAGTGTGCTGAGGCCTTAAAACCAAGAGTAGTTTTAGGGTTCATCGGTCTGTCTGTCTGTCTGTCCGTCTGTCAAGACTCTTTTTCTCAGGAACGCGTGCAGGTATCAAGTTGAAATGAATATCAAATACATATGATTACAATGTTAATTTTGTTTTTGGGATAATTTCTTTTCATTGTGCGTGGTCCGACACGCACTTGGCCGGTTTTTTATTTTGTAGAATTTAGCTCACAATTTGAACCCATAAAATCTCTTAAACTTTAGGAGATAAGTAGTTTAAATACCAAAATATACTACAAAATATTTTATTTTAATAATAATTCAACAAACCTTAGCTGCATTTGCTTCAGAAGTCTTTTTGGCAATCTTATCAACAAGTTCTTTCTTCCATTGTGCCAATTTGACAAACTTGGCAGCAATATCTTTGTCCCTTTGCTCAATTTTCTGTTGTTGTTCTTTTCTCCTATTTTCTGCAGTCTCCATCATCTGTTTTATGGTGAATGGGTATGCTACAGATTCATACTCCACTCTATCCTGTATGTCTTGCCTTGATGGGAAGCATATGCCTGAAAGAATAGAAGAGGATTGTTTGCAAAGCTGTGTTATGTTGAATATTGAGAAATATGCTTGTCAGTGTTAGAACTTAGAAGTAACTGCACCTAGCTGTAGTAGTGGGAAGTTTATGCCTACTTATATTAATATCTCAGCGATAACTAAGGCTTCATTAGCCATACCAGACAAACATTGATAGACTAAAAAGTTTATAGGTAAGTAATTACTTGGATTAACACCACTCGCAACGCCGTATTTCCCATACATCTTTCTACTGTATTTAACAGTCAGATGGGCTAAGCATTTCGGCTCCTCGTAAGGTCTTCGACCGTTAACAAGATTCTGATGTGCCGGCGACAACCTAGAAATGTTTCTCTTTACTTCTAACGCAGCCTCTTTCGCCAGAGTATCTTCATCATCTGCCACTACTAGCTCGATCTGCTCTACGGCTTCCGCCTGTGTGGTTGAATAGCGGAACAAAGAACTTAAAAGGTTCGGTCGCAAATACCTCGATCTTATGCACAAACTCATTTTATGTAATGTTTTTGTTGTTAAAAATTTACTATTTAGAAATAATATGATTCTTAGAAATGTGAGGTTATATTATATTTTTGACAGTCTTGTTTTGTTTGACACTTGCTTCACTTGCTTGACATTTTTGATCATTTGTGCAAAGACAATAAATATAAAAGTTTATTACTTTTTTTTTTTTTTTTCTTTTGGCTTCGCACGGTTTGTGCATTCAGCAAGTTTATTACTTCGTTACCATCCTAAAAAAATGTGTGAATCACCAAGAAGAATTTTATAACTGATTGATTTTAGACTTTATTACTATCTCATTTAATATCAAAACGTATTGTATTTACTACTGAGAATATTGTCATCGTGTCAATGAATTTCCATTTCATTATTTTCACTCGCTCTTTGCTTTTTGCTTTGTCTTGTCTGTGCCTTTTTTAATTAGATTGTGAAGCTCCCGTTTCTTGGTTTGTTATTTTCTTCAGTGTCCTGTAAAACTTGAAATAATGGATGATTTCGGTGATAACTTTGTCCAACCCGAAGTAGACCCAGCAGCAGAATTCCTTGCTCGCGAGCAGAACCAGTTAGCGGGACTCGAAGATGAGTTGGAAACCAGTGCTCCGCCCCCTATTATATCTTCCTCAAACGGCCTAGTAGATGATTTTGTGGGTACGTAACATATTTGCATTCGTTAATTTAACATACCTACATTATTAAAATTTGTTATCCGGAATTATAAAAATCAATACTCTGACCTGTTATGAAGAAAAGTTTCGCGTCTTAGCTTTTCTACTTGGCGTTTTGACATCAAATTGTCGCATGCTGGCAGTCTTCATCCAAATTTAAATAATATCTCAGTATTATTCGGTAATTTACAATAGTGACACATTATTTTATCAATTACGCCTTAAATATGTATCTATCCATTCCTGTGCCAAAATATATCTAAAATAAAAATCAATGTTTCTCTACAGAAGTGCCAAGTGCATCAGCCTTCGACTCAAATGGTCTTTTAGATGATGAGCCTATCCAGACTTCTGTGTTCAGACAAGAAAGAGAAGAACCTGAGAAGATCAAAGCTTGGCGTGAGGAACAGAAACAGAGATTGGAGGAGAAAGGTAACTAATATTATTTTCAACCCTTTTTCAGATAGTGTACTCATTTTTACATCATTGTAGGTACACAGTATATTATATATATTATGTTATAAGGCATTATACATAATATAATATGAATGTATGTTCTAAGTTTAGTACTAGAGCTATATAAAAAGTGGGAGAGGCATGAATAAGTAGAACATACTAATAATACAAGGATTATGTAACTACCCTACTTTTATAGCCTGATCTGCCAAATGTCAACTTGTTTAAAAAAGAGAAAAAATATCCTTTTCTTCATTTGCAATCTGCTTTTTTGGCCATAATCAGATAACATGAGAGGTAATCCACTGGTACTCTCTTCAAAGGAAACAACCTTCTTCTTATGGAACAACCAATTGGAACTGTACACCTAGCTTCTGCTGCCATTTCATAAGTGCCCATGTATAAACAGCCTACAATGTTCCTACTGCTGGGACACAGGCCTCCTCTTTCTGTGAGAGGGACTGGGCCGTAATTCAACATGCGGGCCCAGTACTGGTTGGTGGATGTCACATGTCTTCGAATTTTTGCTTCTAGGACATGCCGGTTTTCTCAGGTTGTTTTCCTTCACCGTTTTGAGAGCAGTGGTGATGAAATAACATAAAATAAAGTGCCTGCTTGGGTTCGAACCCACGATCTACGACTCGTAAGTCGCGGCCGTTAGCACTAGGCCACCACTGCTCCATGTAGGTTTATATAAAATAAAATATTTTGATAAAGACTAGTTTCTAAACTTTCTTTTCATCTAGTTTCAGCCGCGTGATGTCTTGCTTCTTAAATAGCAATAAATATTTAATTTGTATCTTGATTCAGATGCTGAGGAAGAAAATAAGAAAGAGGAGATGCTGAAAATAGCCAAAAAAGAGCTGGAAGACTGGTACAAAACTCATGAAGAGCAAATTGCTAAAACTAAGGCAGCTAACAGGTACATAATGTCCAGCTTCATTTAATTAGTTTATGTGGTGAACTAGTAAAATTAGGATTAAAATTTCTGACATATCTCGGGACCCTGAGGTCCCGGGCCCTTGGAAGGTGTACGAGGGGCCAAAGCCAACTCGCAATTTTAAATGTTGAGAAGGCACTAACCGGCGATTATCCCACTATGCAAGTGCACCCAAGGGCAACCCCCGGTTGGTGCAGGAATCAAGATTATTTTTACTTGATTTATATACAAAGATACGCAAAATACGCGCATTGTCGTGGAGTTGCGGATACCAGCTCGTACCTATTACCTACTTGATTTATTAAGCGATAATAAACAGCTAGGTACTTACACTACATAATTTACAAGTTATTAATGATTTTTATGCATTTTTGGTCAAATCTTACAAGCTGAATTAAAACCACTTCCCCATAACCTATGGAATTGTTTTTTTTTATATGTTTAATGCTAAATGCTTTTAGTGATTTGTGGTGCAAGCAGGGGGTCTAAAACGGCCATTTCGGCAGAATCATAATAGGATAATGTTATGAATAATATTTGAAATCGTAAAACGGTCACAAACTGACAATTCATAATATATTGTCAGTTTGTGACCGTTTTACGATTTCAAATATTATTCATAATACTTATTATCCTATTATGATTCTGCCAAAGTGGCCGTTTTAGCCCCCCAGGTATTGTTTAGAGGAAATAATAAACTATTTGGGTTTGTAAAAACTTGGCTTAGCAACTCAATAACTCTCTTTTATTATACTCTAGCCTGATTAAATAAGTAAAAAGACAATACAACAAAGAACAAATAAAACATTTTAACCTGTAAACAGTAAGTAGGTACTTAGTCGTATCTAACTGCAATTAGGTACTCCTTGCTGATAGGACATAGCTTGGATATTATTGAAAATGATTCACATAATTACTGTGATTGCAAACCTTTGTCTACTATTTGTAATGAATAGACATATTTCATTCCTTTGCATGACGAAATGAAAAACTAATTGGACCCTTTTTTTTTTCAATGCAATCAGGGAGTCTGCTAAGTAAGTATACCTGAAGTATAAACTAAAACAGGATCTAATCTGGTTTTACTGGGTGTTGGTTCTAGATTTTCATTTTATATGTCTTAAGGTAAGCATCCACTGGTCCCGCGCCGGACGCAACCCACGCACTGCACGCAACGGATTTCGGTTTGCTTTGTATGAATTCATATAGCACTGCGTCCACTATACCGCCCGCATTTTTATTTCTTCATACAAACAAACCAAAATTCGCTGCGTGCCGTGCGTGCATTGCGGCCGGCGCGGACCAGTGGACGCTCAGTTCAATAATCCATTGGGCATTTCATATTGTCAGGGCTGGTGCAACAGGGATAATGTTGTAATAGTAACTTGTTTCAGTTTAATTTTTATATTTTTGTATAAATAAGGGATTCATCTATGGTACACTTCAGCATCGTTGTACACTCATCAATAGTCAAGACAAATAAAACATATTTTGTAAACATTCCAACACAATTTCATAATCTAATCTAACATTAGGTCAAATTGCTTATTACTTCGGAATTACATTATAACCCCTTCACAGATGGGATAAAAGGCACAATATGGATTCTTACATTAAGTTGTATGTTTGATAATAGGAATGCCGAGAAAGCTTTAGCACGCGGTTCGGAGGGTACCGTGGAAGACGGTAACGAATGGGAACGCGTTGCGGAGCTCTGCGACTTCGGACCGAGGCGCGGCCGGGACGTCGCACGTCTAAGGTCTATCGTACTGCAGTTGAAACAGTCTGGAGTCAGACCTAAGCACCCACCACGCACTACTAAAGTGTAAGTTTCTCTACGCATAATATCTATTGGGAAGTACTCTTTGTTATAAAAATCTAGGTCCAATTCCTAGGTCATACGGACAAACTATGTAAATTGTATGTAATTCATTTCATAATAATTAACCAATTCATAAAATTAAGGCTGTACTTATTTATGGTGGTCCATGAACTGACTAGATGTCATCATGAGTATCATCTATATGCTCATGCTGTTCATAATAGACATAAAATCTAAAAAAAAACTACTACCAATTAAACATTAATATAGGTAATGACATTTCTTTTGTTCACAGAGCTTGAATTGTCAGTGAAGATGTAAGATACATAACTACAAAAAATTGTACCTAATCGTCAGTCTCGGTATATTAAAATCACACAATTATAATTTAGGAAAAACATATTAATATAAAGTTGTTCCACTGCTGTTTAATAATACTGGAATGTAATTAACAACCATAGTAGAAGTGTTATGTATTCATTTTGTATTGTATTGTATGATGTTATAATTATCATAATGGCGAACTATTGTTAGGAACTAGTTAAGCCATTGCGTATTTATTTTTTTGTCATAATGTTAATAAATATCATTCCAAAATAAATAATTGTTCAATTCTTTGGTAAATTTTTTACATCTTAATTTTTCTAAACCCTAATTTTGTACACATTTTACTATTACACACTCCAAATTATAATTAAACCTATTTGTGATTTCCCATATAAAATTTTCTACTTATTCTTATTTTAAAAATACTTATCAATTCACAAATTAAAATGGTATTTTTATCTAACGAAGCGACATGTGGTTACCAAGTGCGTACAAACATGCTGTGATGATGTGTTGACGCTACTCGTCTTCGCACACACATTCACAGCGTGTTTGTACACTTGGATAACACAAGCAAAGCGGGTTTTGCTTAGTGAGATAAAAACACTATACTATAACTTAAAATCCTTTGCAATATCAATGTGTTTCTTTTTATATATTTTTTCAGTCAATTTTAATAACAAATACATTAAACTTATGACCAATAGAAATGGCCATACACCACATGTGAGGTAGTTTCGTAATTGTAATCCTAGAGACCTTTCTTTATTCATAGAAATCTTATTATATACTATTTCTGTCCTTTTTGTTATGTCCATCCAATTGTACATTTTCCTTATTCTCATATTGCATTCAAAGGGACATAGCATATTGCCTTTATTTATGTCTTCCATGGCCTTTTCAATTCCCTCCACTAGACTACTAACATTTGGTTCTGTCAAGTAAATCATACTCTCAGGCAACACTTCAGGGATACCACCAACTTTAGTTGATACTACCTTTAACCCACAAGAAGCAGCCTCTACTATTGCCATGCAGTAAGCTTCTGTAAGAGATGTATTCAGAAATATATCCCCTTTTACTAACACATTCCTTACTTCAGAATGTTTAAGGCTTCCTAAGAGGGTCACACAATGTTGGAAGCCCTTCTGCTCTCTTACTTCTTGTAAGAGCCACATTTTAGGTCCATCTCCACCAACTATAAATCTTATATTTGGATATCTGGGGCACATGTCAGCTATTACAGCAGCCATTAGGTCAACACCTTTTCTATACACCAGCCGTGATACAATTACTATTGTTATCACATTGGGCTCTCTTTTACTTGGGTCTGGAGTAAAAGTGTAAGCATCAACAGCATTTGGAATGACTGAAACTTTATGTGCTTTTACTTTTGCTCTGAGCACAGTATTTTCTTTACCAGTGTGTGATACACAAATACAATGGTCACACTCACATAAACACATCTGAAGATATTTGTTTGTCAGAACAGCTGATGTGTCAGCAAAACCAAATAAACTGTGATCTGTAAAAACTGTTTTTAACCCCATTAATTTACCTATAATTGACACTTCATGGCATAGGACACTGAATGCAGAATGTCCATGAACAATTTCAACTCTCTCCCGAATCAATATGTATCTTATCAGAGCTATATTGCTTATCATTGTTGGAAGAACACATTGGGCATAAAACACTTTAACAGGCAAGTAATAAACTTTGAGTCCACACGTTAAATACCGTATTCCTACCCGTTGACCGTAACAATGTGTGATTATAACTACTTTGTGGCCTCGCTTCATTAGACACTGTGATAAATTGTAGATATGTTCTTCCACTCCGCCCGTATTAGGATAAAAAAAGTCCGAGGCCATGCAGATTATGTGCTTTTTATTCCTTTTACGGTTTTCCTGTAACAAAATGGGTTAATTAACCGATGTAAAGACATAAGTTGAATAAGAAATTGGCTGTCTAATTACGTTTTAATAATAAATAAGTACCTTTCTTTGGATACCCATTATGGTAAAGCTATGTTGGAGTGATATGATTCAGGCAATTATGGGCTTATTGTTTTCAAATATCGCTCCGTATCAATTTTAGACTAGTCCTCAATTATTCCCATTGCCCTGACACTGACACTGACAGTATCATTATCATTATCACAGTCAAGTAGTGTGAACTAGTGTGGTAGCAATGACGAGTGTGGTGTATATGTGGTAGTGACCAAAGAGTACATATAGAGAGGTAGGTAGTGACTGAACAATGTATGGCATGGCATGGGTTTGATATATCAAAACGTAACTTATATCGGATATGTGTTTATTATCATACCATATCGATATCTAAATATACATAACCGTTTTCACAAAAACTTCATCGAGCTATGGTTTATCCAAAGCGCAACAACGAGAACGAACTACGAATAATGTCGAATAAGTAATAACGAACAAAACGCAAACTTCACATCACGAGGATATGACATCGACGGTTTTTATTCGCTTTGTCTCTGTCTGGCGTAAAAGTGATGAAGCTAATATTACGTAACTTCGGCTAGTGATTGGTTATTTGGTTATTAATAGTGCGTGCGTAATATCTATATCTTAACGCGGTAGCAATAAGGTCTAGTTTCTATTCCATAAGTTAGCAACTTTCCGGCGGCTACTCGATATCAGGGAGAAATTCATTCTTTAGACTAGACCTACGCTCAATAGATTTAAGGTTGAATTTATGTTGTTGGAATAAGAGTTAGTCGTTAGTTTGCGTTTCGTTCGTTACTTGTGCAAATCGTACGACTGATATCGATATCTGAAAACGGTTTTCGATATCGATATGAAAACTGAATATCGGTTACATATCCGTTAGCAACTAAATACGAACACACCCATGTCTACAATGACATTATACATCATGATGTATTAAGTGACTGAACGTGAATAATGACACACTAATTAAAGAGTCACGGTCACGCACGAGTCAAGTTTTATTTTTAACGATTTCGTTTCTAAACGCACAAATTAATACAGATGGGACACTCCACAAAATCTGGCTTCTGACGACCCGTAACGACTGTCAAAAGGTCCACGAATGTCAGCCGGGACCAACGGCTTAACGTGCTTTCCGAGGCACGATTAAAATCATCAACACATTTCTAATTGGGCGCTGGCACACCGGTGTGCCACGCAGTTTCAATCTCTTTATAACTTATAGTAAGGGCTAATATCCTATAAGGCTATGTTTTACTCTATGGTGCGAAAGGTATTCTCGTCATAAAAGTCATTCACAACGAAAAATAGAAATCTAACTTATAGAGATGTATTGATGATTTTTATTATGTAAATACTTGTCGCGTATCATATTTTGATCTAGATACAACCTGACGTGGGCCTGCAAATTTGAATTTCGCGGGCTACCACAGCGCATCCCCCTTAAATCGTTTTCCCTACCGCACCAAAGATTAGTCGCCTCCTTTCTGTTTCGTTTTGACACCTCTGATCATGGACCTATGAGGACCTATGCCTCCGTAGACAGATTATTATCCGTCTAAACACGAGAAGCTATAAATTATGTAAACAAACATCTTTTACTAAGTAAACATTTTATACTGCGAGATAATAATAAATTGACCATATTCAATCGACATGAAATATAGACGGGTTATAATTATGAAAGTAACAGCCTATTTAATTTAGTCGGATCATATTTTAACGACGCAAAGCGCTATCGTTTGTGTTTCTTGGTACCGGAACGCGTCCGTCGCAGGGATTGTAAACTATCGGGACGCCATTTTGAAATAAACGCGTCATTCGCGTTTCGAATGCTTCGTGATACATGTCACTGATTCTGACACAGAAATGGAAACATCTGAATCTGACGAATAATTATTCTTAAATAATATATGTTAATTAATGTTTGTTACTTAATAATTTATTAAATCTTAAACAAATTCATTTTTTTTTGTTGGTCCAAATGTTGTGAACTCCTGAACACTTGTTTACATAATTTATAGCTTCTCGTGACGGGTACTTTACGTATGCCTCTGACATGCAATGACGCGGTGTTTTCACTTTGGAGTCTTTGGACACTTCTTGTGACTAAGTACGATGAGAGCAAATCATGCGATTTAAATCACGGGGGGGCAAGAAGGTTTGACTATACTTCAAATACTGGTGAATTTTCACCATACAAATTGTTACGACGGCCGTTACGACAACCAAAGCTTTACACAAATCTCAGAACAATAACAAAGCATAGAAGTAGTGTTAAAATAGCAACTGAACTCAATATATTTGTTTCATTTTGACTTATGGAGCCGCTATGATGTTAAAGAAGGACACGTATACAGAAGACGTTTCGAAATTTTGTAGGTTGTCATTCATTTTATTCTGACTAGTGATGTACCCACTAAATTTCAACGTCGATAGAATTTACAATGACATTCTTTCTTACACTGCCAAGAATAATAACCGTAGGTACACACGGCTACACATCAAGCTATACATTTCCAGTTTACACTGACCGCTCATTGTAAGGAAATCCTATACAATGGGAGATCAGCGTATACTGGAAATGTATAGCTTGATCTGTAGCCGTGCGTACCAAAAATTTTGAAGTAACTAAGCATACTTATGATACCAATACTTAATATATTCGTTCAAAATGAAACAATACTTTAAGTATGAACTAAATAGTTCGTCATCATCATCACCAAAGTCTTCCTTGGTTCCCGACAGCTCTTCATGTATTAAATCTGACCCGGCTAAACCCGAATGTATTTAGTTGCCATAATAACTGATGAGTTTATTGAAAAGAAGTGGGAGACATTCGGTTTTGCAAATGTTTTTAGCAACTTACTTTCTCATATTTATTTGAATTTTAGATTACATCATAGACTACTCAACAAAGTCTAGGGAAAAAGGGTATTCAAAGTACCTAATAATTTTTATTTTAATACTTTTTATGTAACATATATTATTGTAAATCAGTAGAAGCGTAATTTAATAGAGATTTGAATTATTTGATTAAATAAAATGGTTGTTAGTGAAAAAATAAAATTTATTATGAAAATTTAAAATGGTACCAAAGCGACAAAAACTTTTCGTACATAAAAAAATAAATAACGACCAGATAATATTTTAAATAAAAAAATAAAATGCCTAGCCACTTTAATAATCTGTTAGTCGAATTCCAGCCCACACCATAATCATTCCGCCCTGGTACGGATGAACTTCCTGAGGATTCTGGAGTCGGCTCTGGCGACCAGGAACTCGCCAAAAGCGCAGTCTTCTTGAATCGGGATGGAATCCAATTATTTCAGAATTTGTTATTGTCATCTGTGTCAAGGATTCCTAAAACAAACAGTTCTCAATAAAATTTATGTAAGATTTTTTATCAACATTTTTATTTAGGTAAATAGTTTTATTTGTATGTCTTACCTGACTGATGTGAGATGATTTCACGAGATGTCAAGATCAGTGGCGATTCATTAATTTGTACCGATGTACTAGGTCCTGTTTCAACTTCCATTGCTACGGGATCCTACAATTACGTATTTTGTATTAAAAATAAATAAATAAATTTGCACTCGATTATATTTCCGACTGGGATAATTAGAAGAATGATATCGCATCAATGATATTTTTAATATAATATCATTGTATCGCATATATCAAGTGAACATATTTCTGAATGTTATACCTGTCTTCATGTTAGATTACTGTTGATGGTGAGCGGTTTTTTTAATTTGCAGTATTGCGCTATGTCCTTCTTCGCAGACTTCCATAAGTATTTCCTGTAATGTAATAAATCAAGTTTTAATTTGAACGGGATACTATTTATTGCCAATAAAATACCTTAATTATATCATAATATATCAAGACCATTTCATCTGTTCTATCCATAACAAATAATGTAGGAACAGCATGTACTCTAAGTGACGATTTAAAGAACATGCTACATCCATTTCATAGGTTCATTACCAAATGAATACAAAGTAAAATGTTTGGAGCATATTATGTGGCTGTGCTGTTTGGAGTCCAATTTCGTCTACCAATACAATTTATCCATTTTTTTTTCACATCGTCTAGGAAATCTGTAAAAGAAAAGTATCGACAACATTATTTACGTCACTATGGCTGATCAAGATAACCCCAAAACAATTTCCGAATATTCGCTAATAACTTCTATTGGAATAAATATTACGACTGGTTTCAGCTATATAGTGACACAGCAATATTTGTTATGTATTTATATTCGTTTATCAGATCTTAGGCAACAAGAAATTGAGCAAAAACTTACCGATGGAAGGTCAATATTTGTTGTTCATTTTATTTTCGCTATGAATGGGTCTTGCAGCCCCCAACCACACAAGAAATTGCTCCACAGCGTCCACACACTCACTATTTGTAGTTAAACAAAGAATTCATGCAATCTAACAGTAGAAATATTATTAAAACATCGCAAAACCATGGAATATTACGACAGACACGTAAACAATGAACACGCGAATAAGTCAGCTAGTTCAATGAACGAACTGTCAGACATTGAAACAAAGTACTATCAAATTTGGCCGCGTCATACTATAACTTTTTTAACCAAATGACAATTGATCTTGTGACCATGCCAAGAAAGTAAAACAAAGAGTAAAACATTTATCTCTTTCCCACATCCTTTATCGTACCTTTATCGTACCTAATAATAGAACGGGAATAAAGGTAGTTACAGAATTCTGTTTTTAGCCTTCCTTCTATGCTTTGTTATTGTTCTGAGACACAAATACACACACACATGTCACCCATGTCACGTACGTTGTGGTCTTCAGTGGTTTTGCTTATAATACTTATCTCTCTATACTTACTTTACTCTTTGAATACTTACTAATTCCTCGCATCAATTTCACCATTCCGTCTATCAAAAATGTGGCAATGTCATTGTCAGTTAAGAGCACAGAGTACTTTGTTAAGAGATATGTCAACCACATGTCAATGTCATTGTCAACTCAAAATACAATACAATGCAGTCTGGACTTGCTGGCTGCGAAATAGTTAAGTTTCGTTTTTATTCACATAATAGGTTATATTATTCTTAAATCATGGACGAAGAAAAGAAAACTGAACGTAAGAGAAAAAGATTTGCCGCTAGGTTGAAGAGTTCCAAGGGAATAACATGCACTGACGTGCCTGGACCGGTATGCCACATGATTAAACTTATTACTTCCATCCTAAATGTACTTTGTAGCTGTAGCACTAATAACACTCACTCACTCACTTCCAGAACATAGTCCTATGTAACGCTGGACAAGCTACTGGATTAGAAAAAGAAGCTGTATTCTGTCTAGCAAAAGAGCATGGATTAAGTATACCTTTGCCCAAGTTTATTGCAGAAAAAGGAGAATCACACTCCTTTCTGGTGTTTGACACGACTGATAATGCTCAATTGTTTTATATTGCCTGCTATGGTAAAGCTAAAGCTGATGAAAATGGAACACCACTTTATATGAACTTTGTTGAAAAAGGTAAACATTGTATTTATTTCTTTATTGAATACATTAAGGGAAGAATACAATTATATAAACTCACACCGAGTTTATATAATTGTATGAATACATTATGCATATATTTAGACCATGAAAGGTGATGTTTCTTGACAATATTAGACACATTTGTAAGATTGTTAATTTATTTTTCCAGTTCCCAACACAGAAATTATATGCCCACACGAAAACCCCAAAGGCTTATTATTACTCAACGATTTTATCAGCATAGAAGAAGAGAAACAATTTGTAAAACTGTTTGATTGGAATCCAGAATCAAATAATTTAAAAAATCGTCAAGTACGTCATTTTGGATATGAGTTTAGATATGGCAGCAATGATGTGGACCTAGATAATCCATTAATAGACAAAATACCTGAAGATTGTGACATATTGTGGAAGAGGTTGAAAGAACAGGGTTTAGATGTTGGTGTCCCAGATCAGCTGACTGTGAATAAATACTGTTCTGGACAAGGTATAGTATCAGCTATAAAATTAGATACTTAATGATTTATGCTAATAAGTTTAGTAAAGTTCTACGCCATAGATGAACACATCCCTCTCTGTTGCATTTATACTATGCCAAAACATGAATCATTTATTTTTCATCATTTGCCTAGCCGTTTCCCAACTATGTTGGGGTCGGCTTCTGATGACCTGTAACAACTACCAAAAATCAACAAATTACAGCCGGCACCAACGGCTGAATGTGCTTTCTGAGGTACGGATGGTCAATCAACTCAGCCTATCGCAGTCCACTGCTGGAAATAGGCCTCTCCCAGTCTATGCCACAACACCCTGTCCTCTGCCTTCCGCATCCAGTTTGTCCCATGCACTCCATAGACTTTGAATTTGTGGACCAGCCCAACTGTCAGTGTCCACGTTTCAGCACCGTATGTCATAACGGGCAAGACCCACTGGTTGAAAACCTCAGTTTTCAAACAATGCGGGATTGCGAGTATGGAGGGTCTTGGTATGTAAATATGGTCACCCATCCACGGACCAACCGCGACAGGCGTAGCTTAACCTGATTGATCGCCTAATGTGGCTGTTACTTGTTACTTTAGTTAATATTTTGAGCATTTTGAATAAAAAAAATTGTTGAATTTAATTTTTTATGAAAACCCTGAATGTATTATTTACACGATCTTAATAAAAAATACAAAAAAAAGTTAACATTGAAGCCGACTTATAAATCCAGTTAAACTGTTTACCAAGAACTGCCAAATATGCTTCATCTATTTTCTTTAAATAATCCATTTGTTCTATTCAGGAACCTAATTATTATTATCTACATCCCCAGGTATACCATCCCATGTAGACAAGCATAGTCCATTTGGAGACACAATACTGTCCCTCTCACTTGGCTCTGATGTAGTTATGGACTGGAAGCATCACAGCGGAAAATATGTGCCGACCTTAGTTCAGGCAAGATCTCTACTTGTTATGCAAGATGAGGCCAGGTGAATAGTTAGAATTAGCTCAATGTGCTGGCTTCTCTTTTCTTAAAATAATACTCAGATTTTTAATGGGCCTGGTGCTATAATAATCTAGTTCATCATTGGTTGGGGTATATCTTTTAACAGTATTCCACACATCGTCATTATCATCACCATCAGTCTCTTGCCCTTATCCCAATATAATTGGTATCGGCGCTACATGCTATTAATCATCATCTCGGTAGCAACCTCCTTTCTAGCGTTCATTCCCCACGACACCACTGAAAACGACACCACTGGTGGTGTCGTCGGGAATGACAGAAACTACTATTCCCCACGACACCACTGACTGTATTGTGAGTGATGTCCAGCTAATTTTTAAACGTAACATAACAATGATGTGTTATTTTTAACCGACTTTAAAAAAGGAGGAGGTTATCAATTCGGTTGTATTTTTTTTTTTTTATGTTTGTTACCTCAGTACTCCGTCATTTATAAACCGATTTGGAAAATTCTTTTTTTATTTTTTTAACTAAAATCTTAGAAAGAAAGAAAGAAAAAAAAACGGAGGGGCATAACTTCTTATGCTCTGGTTTTTTTTTTGAGAGGATGTGATTACGGTCAAAATGAAAATCCAAGATGGCGGCTGCGAAAATTTTGAAATTTTTCGACATGGGTGTCAATTTCGTGATATTTGAGGTCACTGAAAACGATAGTGGGGTCAAAATGAAAATCCAAGATGGCGGCTGCGAAAATTTCCTAATATTTCGTCATGGGTGTCATTTTCGTGATATTTGGGGTGGCTGAAAACGATAGTGGGGTCAAAATGAAAATCCAAGATGGCGGCTGTGAAAATTTCCTAATATTTCGTCATGGGTGTCATTTTCGTGATACTTGGGGTGGCTGAAAACGATAGTGGGGTCAAAATGAAAATCCAAGATGGCGGCTGCGAAAATTTCCTAATATTTCGTCATGGGTGTCAATTTCGTGATATTTGAGGTCACTGAAAACGATAGTGGGGTCAAAATGAAAATCCAAGATGGCGGCTGCGAAAATTTCCTAATATTTCGTCATGGGTGTCATTTTCGTGATATTTGGGGTGGCTGAAAACGATAGTGGGGTCAAAATGAAAATCCAAGATGGCGGCTGCGAAAATTTCCTAATATTTCGTCATGGGTGTCATTTTCGTGATATTTGGGGTGGCTGAAAACGATAGTGGGGTCAAAATGAAAATCCAAGATGGCGGCTGTGAAAATTTCCTAATATTTCATCATGGGTGTCAATTTCGTGATACTTGGGGTGGCTGAAAACGATAGTGGGGTCAAAATGAAAATCCAAGATGGCGGCTGCGAAAATTTCCTAATTTTTCGTCATGGGTGTCATTTTCGTGATATTTGGGGTGGCTGAAAACGATAGTGGGGTCAAAATGAAAATCCAAGATGGCGGGTGCGAAAATTTCCTAATTTTTCGTCATGGGTGTCATTTTCGTGATATTTGGGGTGGCTGAAAACGATAGTGGGGTCAAAATGAAAATCCAAGATGGCGGCTGCGAAAATTTCCTAATTTTTCGTCATGGGTGTCATTTTCGTGATATTTGGGGTGGCTGAAAACGATAGTGGGGTCAAAATGAAAATCCAAGATGGCGGCTGCGAAAATTTCCTAATTTTTCGTCATGGGTGTCATTTTCGTGATATTTGGGGTGGCTGAAAACGATAGTGGGGTCAAAATGAAAATCCAAGATGGCGGCTGCGAAAATTTCCTAATTTTTCGTCATGGGTGTCATTTTCGTGATATTTGGGGTGGCTGAAAACGATAGTGGGGTCAAAATGAAAATCCAAGATGGCGGCTGCGAAAATTTCCTAATATTTCGTCATGGGTGTCATTTTCGTGATACTTGGGGTGGCTGAAAACGATAGTGGGGTCAAAATGAAAATCCAAGATGGCGGCTGCGAAAATTTCCTAATTTTTCGTCATGGGTGTCATTTTCGTGATATTTGGGGTGGCTGAAAACGATAGTGGGGTCAAAATGAAAATCCAAGATGGCGGCTGCGAAAATTTCCTAATATTTCGTCATGGGTGTCATTTTCGTGATATTTGGGGTGGCTGAAAACGATAGTGGGGTCAAAATGAAAATCCAAGATGGCGGCTGTGAAAATTTCCTAATATTTCGTCATGGGTGTCAATTTCGTGATACTTGGGGTGGCTGAAAACGATAGTGGGGTCAAAATGAAAATCCAAGATGGCGGCTGCGAAAATTTCCTAATTTTTCGTCATGGGTGTCAATTTCGTGATATTTGGGGTGGCTGAAAACGATAGTGGGGTCAAAATGAAAATCCAAGATGGCGGCTGCGAAAATTTCCTAATTTTTCGTCATGGGTGTCGATTCCATGGTTTTAGAGGGTGCTGAAAACGATAGTGGGGTCAAAGTGAAAATCCAAGATGGCGGCTGCGAAAATTATGTTTTAGTTTCAAATAATACGTGAGAAAGAACTTCGTTGCTGATGGAGTCCCCCGACCGCGACGTTTTTTTTTTCGTTCTCGTTCCGCTCAAGCAAACGTAGTGGTGTATATGCGGGCTCAAACTAGCTTAAATAGGTTTTACGTACCTCCCTTCCGTTCGGCTTCATCTCGCTCGTTATTAAGGGTGGCCGTTTTAGCCTCCCAGGACAATTTTTTATATCATATGGAAGGATACTTTCGGTAGTAGCTGTTTTTAGTTTAGCAACTGCAGAAGTAACTTTGATTTTAGAAGTAATAAGGAGTGCAAACTTATTTTTCCCGTTAATAATATAAATAAAGGGCATGCGTAAATATTTATCCCAACTACAGATCCCTTCACTGTGCGTAACCACGCACTGTGAAGAGATCTAACATGCCCTGGGCCGGTTTCCTTTTTTTTACTAAGGTGACTTAACTAGCCCGCGTAAATCAAATTCTTAAAATTTATGCAGTTACAATTTTTGTGTGTGCGTGTGTGTGTGTCTAAGCGCTTATTTATTTATGATTACTTATTGGTTAAATTTTTAATCATAGTTAATTAGGACATTAGGACCTTTTGTTAAGGCTTTTTGATACGGAGGGAATTGAATGATTTTACGGCCTTTTGCCTTAGCGTAGCTTCTATGGGTACCTTACCTACCCATAGCCTTAGAACTCACGCTAAGGCAAACGTTGTGTTGTAAATACCTACCTACCTACCTACCTACCTGAAACAGTAAAAGTTTAACACAAATGCAAAAAATAACAACTGATCAGTATTATAAAAATGTAATAGAAAATAAAATAAATTATACAGCTTTAATTAACAACAAATCAACAAAACAAAACGAATAATAACAAACAAACCAAATCTTTCTCTTAAATTAATTTCATTACTATTTAAAAAATGTAATAGCTAACATAAAAGAATTATACAACATTAGTTTTTGCATACACTGAACCCGAAAAGGGGTCATTGAAAACAAGGGGGTGTTGAAAAAAAAATTAGCTGTTCAGTACATTTATTTAAGATCAAACTCGTCAAAATGTACTGAACAGCTGCTTTTTTTTCGCGATTTCAAGGTTGGTCCCATAGAAAAAAATGTTCAAAATGATGAGTACAATGACCCCTCTTCGGGTTTAGTTTATAAAAAATTAATGTTGTATAGGAGGATGCAACGTATCATTTGGATCCTCGTCAAATTTAAGGGTGTGGTATAGACCATCAAACAGAACAACTTTTTCCATGGCACTAACATCGTAATCGCGAAAAAATAATCAGCCGTTCCATACATTTGCGTCGAGTAGGTATTGAAGTTTTCTATGGGACAGTTGAAAATTTTTTCGCGAATACGATGTTGGTCCCATGGAGTAAGTTGTTCGGTTTGATGTTCTGTATCACACCCTGAAATTTGACGAGGATGCAAAACAACACGTTTAAGCTTTAAATAAATAAAAACAAATAAACGAAACAAAACAAATTTTTCTCCTATATAATTTTTTGAGCATTTTAAAAATGTAAGTACTTAATAGAAAATATAATAAACTAGCTGACCCGACAGACATTATCCTGTCTTAGCTATGAATATTCTAATGTAAACGCGCGAAGTTCCCGAATGCGCAAGCTGAGAACATTTTGAATTGTGTAGGAATAGACTAAGAGGTCACAGGATTTTTCATAACGATCATGGATACGGTTAGATTTACTTCGATGGGTTGTAGAGTAGTCCCCTAATGTGAATGACGTCGGTCTGCCTGCTCTGAGTGGTTGCAACTTCGAGTTATAGCTCTTACCAGAGGCGTCATTGTTGCGAAAAAAAAACGATCAGAGAAATGGTCAGTTTTTGTACACATTTAAAGTATGGCATTTCCGCAGATGAAACAACTTGGTCTGCCGGCTCTCAGTGGTTGCGTTTCAGAGCTATGATGCGCGCAACATTGTTGCGAAAAAAAAACTATAGGAGAAATGGTCAGTTTGAGTACCCATTCGAAGTATGGTGTCTCCACAGGTGAAACGAGTTGGTCTGCCGGCTCTCAGTGGTTGTATTTCAGAGCAATCGTTGTGTATGCAAGACGCTTATTTGTGGAGAAAGCCTAAAAAATACATCTAAAAACAAGAAAATAGCCGAATTTTTAAAGTGCACGCCGGGCGGTGTCGTACCCCCACCTTACACCTGCGCTGAGAACCACCCGCGACCGTCCCCTCTGTAAAGGAATAGGGAAAAAGCTAGAGGTGTCAATAAGAGAAATGGTCAGTTTTAGTACCTATTCGAAGTATGATGTCTCCACAGGTGAAAAGAGTTGGCCTGCCGGCTCTTAGTGGTTGTATTTCAGAGCTTTGATAAACGCAAGGCGCTTAGTTATAGAAAAATTCAACTTTAAAAGTAATCAATAAAATAAAGAATTAAATCGAACAAATCCAATTTTTAATATATCAACTTATTACTTTGGGTAAATCACAGAGTAATAATTTAGTAGAATGTAGCTAATGAAACAACTCGAAAAATATAGAATGTTAGAAGTAAATATTCAACTCTAAGTCTTAGCTATATTCTACAAAATTATTAATCTGTGATTTACCGAAAGTAATAAGTTGAATGATTAAAAATTGGATTTGTTGGATTTCATTCTTTATTTTATTGATTACTTTTAAAGTTGAATTTTTCTATAACTAAGCGCCTTGCGTTTATCAAAGCTCTGAAATACAACCACTAAGAGCCGGCAGGCCAACTCTTTTCACCTGTGGAGACATCATACTTCGAATAGGTACTAAAACTGACCATTTCTCTTATTGACACCTCTAGCTTTTTCCCTATTCCTTTACAGAGGGGACGGTCGCGGGTGGTTCTCAGCGCAGGTGTAAGGTGGGGGTACGACACCGCCCGGCGTGCACTTTAAAAATTCGGCTATTTTCTTGTTTTTAGATGTATTTTTTAGGCTTTCTCCACAAATAAGCGTCTTGCATATACAACGATTGCTCTGAAATACAACCACTGAGAGCCGGCAGACCAACTCGTTTCACCTGTGGAGACACCATACTTCGAATGGGTACTCAAACTGACCATTTCTCCTATAGTTTTTTTTTCGCAACAATGTTGCGCGCATCATAGCTCTGAAACGCAACCACTGAGAGCCGGCAGACCAAGTTGTTTCATCTGCGGAAATGCCATACTTTAAATGTGTACAAAAACTGACCATTTCTCTGATCGTTTTTTTTTCGCAACAATGACGCCTCTGGTAAGAGCTATAACTCGAAGTTGCAACCACTCAGAGCAGGCAGACCGACGTCATTCACATTAGGGGACTACTCTACAACCCATCGAAGTAAATCTAACCGTATCCATGATCGTTATGAAAAATCCTGTCACCTCTCGGTCTAGAAAACTTAATTTATATTTTAAAATTGAACAATGACTTTTTGCTGAAAAGTAAAATACTGGATATTATCTGTCATTCCCGAATACACCACCGGTGGTGTCGTTTTCAGTGGTGTCGTGGGGAATGAACGGAATAAATTTAAAGTAAAAAGGTCAAAATTATGAAAAAGACTAAATTTAAATTTCTGAACGCACGCATAAATATTTGGGGAGAGTTTACCGTATCGACGGGATGAACATGAAATGTTTGACAGTTACGAAACCGAAAGGAAAAAAAAATTCCAATATGAAAAGTTCATTTTTGTATTGGTTTTTTTTTTAAATTATTTTTTCGTCAATTTTCCAATGTTTTCAATAGTTACTCTGCTATTTGGGACGGAGACAAATACAACAAATCAAAAACCATGAAAATCGGTCCAGCCGTTCTTGAGTTACTTATAACTTATAATATAAGTGTTCGAACAAACCCGACTTTGTTTTATATTATACAACGTGTAACGTTAAATGCGCAAAGTCTCTTAAGGGGTCATTGTACTCATTATTATAAACAACTTTTAATAAGGGTCCAAACCGGAAATCGCGAAAAAAAAATCAGCTGTTCAGTACATTTTGACGAATTATGCGAACAGAAATATACTGAACAGCTGATTTTTTTTCGCGATTTCAGTTTTGATCTCATAGTAAAAGTTGATCATAATGATGAGTACATTGACCCCTTAAGAAGTTTTGCGCATTTAAAAAAATAGGCTATAATAGGTGGGCTATGGCATAAATAATGTTTTTTTTTTAAAAGATTTAAAAAAAAACAAAATTCAAATCCTAGGCAGGTTGTATATGATTTGGATTTCGATATTTTTAAACGATTTAAAATCAAGGGTAGAACAGCCTGTGAAAATTTGCGCACTGCTTAAAAAAATAACAAATAAATAACAACAAAACAAATCTAACAAAACAAATAAAAACAAACAAAACAAATCTTTCCCTTAAATTAATTTCATCAGTATTTTAAAAATATTGTAGAAAATTAAATAAATTATATAAGTACAGCTTTATAAAACAACAAATCAATCAAACAAATCTAACAAAACAAAACAAATCTTTCTCATAAATCAATTTCATCAGTATTTAAAAAATAGAAATAAACATCTTGAAGTTCCGACGACAGTTTTTCATACTGAACAAGTGACTGTGCCGCTACTATTTCGTGAGGCTTTATTTTAGCGGATTACCTTTAGGAAGGCAATCGCAATATTGGTTTCTGGTCCTCGTGAAATAATTCCTTCATAACGGAGTATTTTGCCGATCAGTTATTATTAAATATTATACAATCACAATTGCTCAAGCTGAAACCTCAAAAAACTATTGTGACTTTTGAGTACGCTGCCATAATTAAGTGCCATTCAGGACGAATTCTTAGGGGTAACAATAAAGGGCTGTTGTGTTGAACTTTGCAGGTACCATTGCGGACATTGGCGGTGAACCACTTTTAGACCTTATTACTATGAAATAAGGTTCAAAAGTGGCACCGCAAATGTCCGCGATGATACCTACCTACAACAGTAGTTGAACACGAATGCAGTGAATAACATAACTGATCAGTTTTAAAAAAATGTAAAAATTAAAAAAAAACTAAAACAAATTTTACAAAACAAACCAATCAAAACAATATTCTTTCTAATAAATAAATTCATAATACATAGATGGCTAATAGAGCCAAATATTATTAGCGTATTTGCTGAAAGGTATTGCACTAATAAAATTTCTGAGGGGTTTCATTCCAAGTTAATTAAAAGAATAAACAAGACGACTGTCACCTTGAACAGAACGCTACTACCTATATAATGGATAATTACATGGTAATAAAACCATTAAATTATACACTCCACACACACTCCACACACTCACACAATCCTCACACATCCTCACACAAACCCTTGTCACACCCTCACATACGCACACATGCACACCACACACACTACATGCACTCCTGTAATGATTACCGGAGTGCATCTAATGCTTGGGTGACAGTGATATCTCCACTTACTAATTGCATTTGCACATCTAGTATAAAGTCATCGTTTACTATGTCTTCTTTTTTCGTGTTTCATTTAATGGTTTAATTCCCATGAAGTTATCCATTATATTTAGCGTTCGGTTCAAAGTGACAGTCTTTTTGTTTATTCTTTTAATTAACTTAGAATGGAACCCCTCAGAAACGTTATTAGTGCGATGCCTTTCGCCAAATACGCTAATAAGATTTGGGGAATGGATTTTAAACCAAAAATTATGTATATATCTTTTAAATTTGGTCATATCTATATTAGGTGACCTGCACATTTCCCGTTTCACACACTCCCATCCTTCCAAAATGAAATGTGGGGGTAAAAGTGGCAGGGCCGCTGTCATTGCGACAATTCTCCTCTCTGGTTTTGTTTTTGTGTTTTTGAGCAATTTTGCTTTTTTCCAAATGCTTTTGGTCCAATGGTAAAAGCAGCCCTTTATTGTTACCTCAGGGAATTCTTCCTGAATGGCACTTATAGCAGCGTACTCAAAGTCACAATGAATTTTTTGAGGTTTGAACTGGGGCAATTGTGATTGTATCATATTTAATAATAACTGATAGCTACACTTGGTGCGGTTTGACATGAAAGCATATAAAATTGGAACTACTTTCGTTTTTTCGGTAGTGCTCCCTATGTCACCTAGTATATTATAGACTTGTCCGAAAGGAGTCGGACAGACAGAAAAAGTTCCATCGGCAAAATACTCCGTAATGTTAGGAATTATTTCACGTGAACGTAAGGGACAAAAAACTAATATGCGATTACCTTCATAGAAGTAGTCTGCTAGAATAGACTCACGAAATGGTAACGGCACTGTCACTTGTTCAGTAGAACGAAAAACTGTCGTCGGAATATCAAGATGTTTATTTCTGGCGTCATACAGGGAATGACGAATTGTATTTAATTTAGGGATTGCTTCCACTACATCAAACCCTGATTGTTTGGCTGCAAATACTTTTTGGTTGTATAGAGATGGTACTGGCGTATCGGTGGCTGTCACCTCCTGCCGCAACTCGTCAGTAATTTGTAAGCGCTTATTTTTATACACGTCTGGTGCGCAAGTGTGCTTTGTGGACGTTTTAATATTATCATCCTGGAAACAATAAATAAATAAATAAATAAGCCAACACCGACACCGGCGGCGTGAGTATAATAATGACCTGTTTAATGTCTATTTCGTAAAAATGTCACCGTGAAAACTTAGGTGAATGTAGACGTCATTCCACCTGATGCTATGGATTGACACTATGAATAGCTCACCTCAAATTCACTTCAGCTAAGTTTTCCCGGTGGCGTATATAGAAATGCTACTTCAGTACGTCCCCTCAGGCGGAGACGATAGAGTCATTTCCAGGCGTTAAACACACGTAAATGCTAGTAAATGCTAATTCCGCGTAAATGCTACTGAATACAGTGCATTTACGTGTGTTTAACGCCTGGAAATGCGCTAACTCTAGGTATTCGTCTCCGCCTGAGGGGACGTACTGAATTATCATTTCTATACAACGTGTAACGTTAAATACGCAAAACCTCTTAAGGGGTCATTGTACTCATCATTATGAACAACTTTTACTATGGGACCAAACATGAAATCGCAAAAAAAAAATCAGCTGTTCAGTACATTTTGACAAATTATGCGAACATAAATGTACTGAACATCTGATTTTTTTTTCGCGATTTCAGGTTTGGTCCCATAGTAAAAGTTGTTCATAATGATGAGTACAATGACCCCTTAAGAGGTTTTGCTCATTTAACGTAACACGTTGTATACGCGTCCGAGACAATTTCTATTCCGTCCAGAACGGCCGAAAAATAACTGTGTGACCTCTAGGGCTCGGCGCAGGTCACACGTGTGCGACAAATCCTTAAAAAAAACTGGCCAAGTTCGTGTCGGACTACGCACAATGAAGGGTTCCGTAATTGGGATGAAATTATCCCAAGAACAAACTTAACATTATAGTTGAAAAACATGTTCTCCCATACATTCCAACAGTACCTAAATGTAAGTTTGTACTCACAATATTGAGAGATTTACCATGTTATTTTAAGACCACAAACTTCTTATAGGTTTTCCTGTAATCTACAGGTATAGAACTATTTTCTGTATTTTTTTTCAAAATTTTAGGCTCAGTAGTTTCGGAGATAAGGGGATGGTCAATTTTCGTCTATTTTCTTAAATAACTTTAAAACGATTTATTTTAAAATTATAAAAAATATATTTGAGACCCTCATAGTAAGCCCTTTCATTTGATATGTCACACGGTACAGTATACTAAACTTTTTTTTATACTTCTTATTTGCCCCCTAAAACTGACCCCCATATTCAAAATTCATTTATTTACTTTAGCCGTACGTGTTTGGGTCACAGAAATGTATACTCACATCAACAAAGTCTAGGGATACGTTATTTCGAAATCAAACATGGCTTTATTGTTTAAAACCTATTTAGTTTCCTTATAAACTTTAAATACAGAACCTATTAAATTTATTAAACCCATTAAATTTAAACCTTGTATATTATTTATATTTATTCGAAATTTAAAAATTAAAACGAGAAACAAATGATTCGAGACGAACACGCGTTTAGAGAACTCCAGGCAGAGTCAGCCGTCTCCAACATCCAGAAAAAATTTAATGAATTTTCATTGAATTTTCTTGGAAACAAGAATTACCCATTTATTTTGTAGGGTTTTTGTTGTTCTTTGATTTTCTTAACAAACCTACCAAACAAAGCAGTCCAATATGATTTGAATTCAAATAAGACAACAGAAAATAGTTTCAACTAACTAATGAGTGACCCCAAACAAATAATATTAGATAGGTAGGTCATGCTACATGTAGGACCGTCGTAGTAAAAAAACGTTCTATTTATATTTCTTTTATTATAAAAACGTATACATTGGCATCTAAACGAACCACTTATTTTCGTAAGCCTGTTTGTAGGAACAACAAATTTGTGTTTGTTTCTAGTATTTACATTATAGACCGAGAGGTGACAGGATTTTTCATAACGATCATGGATACGGTTAGATTTACTTCGATGGGTTGTAGAGTAGTCCCCTAATGTGAATTACCTCGGTCTGCCTGCTCTGAGTGGTTGCAACTTCGAATTATAGTGCTTAAAAGATGCGTCATTGTTGCGAAAAAAAAACGATCAGAGAAATGGTCAGTTTTGGTACACATTCAAAGTACGGCGTCTCCGCAGATGAAACAAGTTGGTCTGCCGGCTTTCAGTGGTTGCATTTCAGAGCTATGATGCGCGCAATATTGTTGCGAAAAAAAAATGATAAGAGAAATGGTCAGTTTGAGTACCCATTCGAAGTATGGTGTCTCCACAGGTGAAACGAGTTGGTCTGCCGGCTCTCAGTGGTTGTATTTCAGAGCAATCGTTGTTTATGCAAGACGCTTGTTTGTGGAGAAAGCCTAGAAAATATATCAAAAAATGGGACAGTAGGCGAATTTTTCAAGTGCACGCCGGCCGGTGTCGTACCCCCCCCCCCCCCCCACACCTGCGCCGGGCACCACCCGCTGCGCGACCTTCCCCCCTGTAAAGGCATAGGGAAAAAGCTAGAGGTGTCAATAAGAGAAATGGTCAGTTTTAGTTTCTATTCAAAGTATGGTGTCTCCACAGGTAAAATGAGTTGGTCTGCCGGCTCTTAGTCGTTGTATTTCAGAGCATTGTTATACGCAAGGCGCTTAGTTATAGAAAAATTTAACTTAACGGTAATCAATAAAATAAAGAATGAAATCGAACAAATCCAATTTTAATAATTCAACTTATGATTTTGGGTAAATCACGGATTAATAATTTTGCAGAATATAGCTAAGACTTAGAGTTAAATATTTACTTCTAACATAATATATTTTTAGTTATATTCTACAAAATTATTAATCTGTGATTTACCCAAAATAGTAAGTTGAATTATTAAAAATTGGATTTGTTCGATTTCATTCTTTATTTTATTGATTACCGTTAAGTTGAATTTTTCTATAACTAAGTGCCTTGCGTACAACAAAGCTCTGAAATACAATCACTTAGAGCCGGCAGACCAACTCGTTTCACCTGTGGAGACACCATACTTCGAATGGGTACTAAAACTGACCATTTCTCTTATCGTTTTTTTTTCGCAACAATATTGCGCGTATCATAGCTCTGAAATGCAACCACTGAGAGCCGGCAGACCAACTTGTTTCATCTGCGGAGACGCCGTACTTTGAATGTGTACCAAAACTGACCATTTCTCTGATCGTTTTTTTTTTCGCAACAATGACGCCTCTTGTAAGCGCTATAATTCGAAGTTGCAACCACTCAGAGCAGGCAGACCGACGTCATTCACTTTAGAGGACTACTCTACAACCCATCGAAGTAAATCTAACCGTATCCATGATCGTTATGAAAAATCCTGTGACCTCTTAGTCTATTATGGACGTCACTGTATTTTTTAAACAGATTAATATTTTTATGAGCACATTTACCTATTTTATTGATGATTGTTTTTATGTATTTCCGTGATATCACCGCGCGCCACTTACACTTACTTGCGGGACATTTATTTGAAATGTCGCAGCATCATGCTGAGAAGAGTCTTTTGATCTCGTACATGACTTTCTGGTTTTTATTTTCTTTATATATAATTTTTTTTTTTACACTTTTATCATTGAGTTTTTAATTTGATCTTCTTGTGCAAGTCACAATAAACACGCTTCCTTTCTTTAATTAAAAATAAAAATATTAATAACGAGGAAAAATGTCATAGTTGAAATTATTTTTAAAACTCAGCGTCTGCCCTTATTCTATGACTGATTATGGGGAGTTTCTTAAAATTGGCAACACTGCTTTCACTAAAACGTGCCTTATGCATTGAGATCGAATAAATAACTAATTAAATACTAAATATTAACCCCATATAATGATTTCTATCAAGTGAACCAAGAAAAGTTAAAAAAATATTTTATAATTTATAAACAAACTAGGTTTTGCCCGCGGCTTCGCTCGCGTGGATGTCGGAAAATATCCCATGGGAACGTTCATGTGGAAAACATAGGGCCGTCCGATATAACTGTGCAAACTCAAATCGCTACGATATATCGTTACCGTGTGTCTAAAATAGGCATAAAGCTACCAGTCGGCATGATTTTTTCCGACATCTTCAACAGTCGTCGTCATATTTCAGCCAATTTACACAAAACCATAATGAATTACACTGAATCACTCCGTTCATTGGAGAAAACCGTATGAAATTCCGTTCGGTACTTTTACATTATCGCATTCAAACCATTGAGTTACATAACTAGAGAAGCAAACCTCATTAAAATGTGTAAAAAAATTATAACCACTATTTAAATGCAACGACGTAGCTTTGAAACCACTAAACATTTAAAAGTAAACATATATCTGTCTCACTTACACAAGTCGCAAGAACAATACTGTCGCTTAGATTAGACGAAGACCGCAATATAAACATGCAATAGCGGGATGGGGTTGCCTACCCATGCGAAATTTTACCTAACTTTTTAAACGTTAAAAAAAACGTAACGTTTAAACGGTAAACGTTAAATTATTTTTTAAGTATGAATTATGTATTTCTTATTAGATGTGTATTAGAAGGTTATATGTAATGACAATAATCAAAGCATTTTCTTTTTGAACATTTTTTATTTCCTTTAGCAAATTTTCATACATATAATTTACATTTTTAAATATAAAAACATTAAAAAATATTATAAATAGTACCCACCGGTATCGGGAATAGGGTCCAAGGTACCGGTGGTCAGGGCTGCTTAGAGAGGAACCTCCTAACGATACGCGCGGTGTCCAGAAGTATCGCTTTCTGGAGCAATCTTCATTAATCCAGCTGCCTAACGAGAGCCTGTTCAGGTGTAGATCGAGGCTCTTGGCTATTATGCCATTGGCCGTCACGACTATCGGCATAACGATTGCTGTATCACATCCCCCATGTCGACAACCTCGCGAGCCAGGTCAAGATACTTAATCTGCTTATCTTTTTCAGCTTTCACGAGGTTCTCGTCATGCGGGACCGCTATATCAATAATCATTGTGCGACGCTCTAATCGATCTATCACCACTATGTCTGTCTTATTGGCAACAATATTCCTGTCAGTGATGATAGATCGATCCCAATACAACGTAATATTGCCATTTTCGAGAACTGGGTCGGGCACATACCTACAGTACGGTACTTCCAATTCCACAAGACTGTATTTCAGAGCAAGTTGCTGGTGGATAATCCTGGCTACAAGTTTGTCCCTATGCAAGTAGTCTCCGTTAGCCAGACGAGACCAGTCAGAAATAATGTGACCGATTGATTCCCCCGGACGGTGGAATGCCCGACAGATGTCAACCGTGCCGTCCTTCACAATATATTTCCGGTAGTTGTTCGTCATCATAACTTCGTCCATAATCGCAAAGACAAAACCTTCGGTTTCCCCAAAGAGTCAGTTTTCTATAAGTCCTTTTCTTTTTGAAGGTTTTTTTAATTCTTGCATGAATTGCACTGTTTCATCATTTACATTTAGCTGCATTTCGTCTTCTTCGCTCAACATACGTTTTTTTTCAGTTCCTCTATCATCATCGTTTATTTTTTTTATTTCTAGTCTTTTATTTTTTGTGATATATTTTTTCCTTTTCTTAGTCTTCTAGCCGATAAATTTTTCAAACGGTGAATTATTTTCCTCATTTTGCGCTTTCGGGGCGTTTCAGTTATTTCGACTATCTCTCCGTCGGTTTCCACAGGATCCACATGCATATTTTCTTCTTCTGAAAGGTCCACCTGCTCTTTAGAATAACGGTTGTCCTGAAAAATATACAATTTATTGTAGGCAAAACAGCTCTTTACAATCTAAAAACTAAGTTGAAAAAAACATTCAGTACATAATTTAGTTTGAGTCGATATAAAGTAATTTGTTGCTATGGGAGTTCAATGAGAAGGCATTTTTTGTTGGCATTACCTATAATTTGATAATATTAATTGCCGCATAAAATCATTACTTACAATAAGCATTAAAATTGCTTGATTGGACAAATAAACACGGCCACATTCGCTTTTTGGGCCTATTTTATCTTGATCACGGAAGTGCTTCAAACAAATGACAGTAGATTTAGTAGGTAGCCAGTCAGTCTCTTTTCTCAGCAATCGGATTATTGATTGAGAAAATTGATTGCATCTTTAGGTACTCTGGAACATTGTTAATTATCATTAAAAATATTTAAAATCGCGTATTCCATAAATTAAAAACTCCCACAAATGTGGGAAACTAAAACATAGTTTTTAGTTGTAACACTGATCATGATTTAAAAAAAATCTACATTTTATTTATTTTACTGCGTTTTTACGATGATATAAACACAGAAACAATAAACTTACGTGTGAAAAGTAATTCCGGTAATTTTTGTGATCTTGAATCGCATTCTTTCATTACGCATTTACCCGTTTTGGCGATATTTTTTGTCGCGTGTCACTCGGTTCACTTCGGCTGCCGTCATAAAGAGCACTGAACTGACGTTAGCTACGCATACGGCCGTGGCCGTATGTCCAGTGGCAACGCCTTGGCGCGGTAATTGCTAATCTAGTGTATATATATCAATGATTCAAACAGACAGACTTACGCGGCGGGGGGACTTTGTTAATTACTTAAAATTTATTATGCCAGTCACGCTCTAATAACAAATAACTTTTGTCCGAGTGTCCACTCCTTCAAATAATTTCCTAGTAAAACGTCGAATGAAATAAAGACTAAATGTTACCGCAAGATTCGAACTATGACTACATTTTTCCAATCCCTTAAATCTCTTAAAAAGAGGTAGGTCTCTTAAAAACGCTGTACCATATATTTCTTTATTTCCTACCAAAAGCATAAATTTGAATTTTCATACTTAAGAAATGCTGGGTTTCCGATACAAACTTTCATCCATTATATCACCCCCTGTAGGATAATTTTTGAAAAAAAAAAAAAGTAGCCTATGTCCGTCCCCAGGATACCATCTATAGCCTTGCCAAATTTTATCGAAATCCGTTCAGTGGTTTAGGCGTGAAAAGGTAACAGACAGACAGACTGAGAGTTACTTTCGAATTTATAATATTAGTATGGATTTTCATGGCCATAATCTTTTTATTTAGAGCGGTTCTCAGTTTGGTCAATTTTCTTTCAACTTAATCGGTCCATTAGATTCGGAGCACATTGGCTGTGACAGACGGACAGACGGACCGAAAGACAGACAGACACACGAGTGATCCTATAAGGGTTCCGTACCAAAATGGTAAAAAAGGAACCCTTATGGTGTGACTCGGTCTGTCTGTCTGTCTGTCTGTCACAGCTGGATATCTCAAGAACTACTAATGCTATCAACTTGAAATTTGGAACAGTTTCAGATGACGTTTACCCAACTATTTTGAAAATAAGAGAGAAATAAAAAATATATGTATTTTTTTTGCAACAGGGACTGAAAGGGGGTCTTAAAAAATCAAAGTTGGGGTACTAAGGCATGTGGGGTATCATATGAAAGAGCGCTGTTTGCACATTCTCAAAAAATTTTTTATTTGGCCGCACAGTTTTCGACTTTTGATGAAACATTTTAAAAAAATACCGTTCCCTGAAGAAAAATCTGAAATTATTCTATGTGATAGAAGTTTATGTAAAGATTACAGGAAAAATAAAACGATGTCTCTAAATAGCACACCTTTTCAGAAATCGGAACGGAACCCTCGGTGCGTGAGTACGACTCGCACTTGCCCGGTTTTTTATAGTCTGAGGGTAAGTATAAGTAATTTATGTACGCATAGTTAAAATATCATAGTGTGCGCAACAACACTGAATCGTGAAAATTTCGAATATTTATTTATGAAAAAAGCTTACTTACCACCATTAAAGTTATGGTACCAGGACATTTTGTTTTTTTGTAATTGGAGCACCTCCATAAAACGTGAGTATTTTTGTAAGTCCTATGTTTGTGAAACTTATACGTTTTCCATAGCAAAGCTGTTCCACCATTAATTTTTACATAAGTTATCTTATTATCCATTTTGATTTAATAATCCAAGCAAATTAAATTAAAAGGAGTAAGTATTTGCAAGAATGCAATGACAAGCTAACATGACAGATATATTTTAAATTTTTATTTAATGGCATCTTAGAATGCCATCACTAAATTACCCAAAATTACTAACCTAATAAAACTCCTTATTTAAATCTATTTGGATTCAACAACTATACCTACGCATTAGCTCGTTGCACTCATGGCCGTTAAATATCCAGCAGCACTTATGATGATGACGACTTTAGAGAAGGAAGGGTGCGATTTCTTAAGATAATACCCATGTTTTAACATTCGTACCCTTCGTTCTCTATCCAGAAGAAAAGAAATTGTTTTTATGGTTCCGTGTCTCAAAAGGAAAAAACGGAATCCTTATATTATCACTTCGTTGTCCGTCTGCCCGTCAGTCTGTCAAGACACTTTTTCTCAGGAATGCATGGAGATATCAAGTTGAAATTAATATCATATTCGTAGGTATTATAGTCCCTTGGAGCTCTAAATAATCAAGTGCAATAAACAAAAACCGGTCAAGAGTGAGTCGGACTCGCGCACCGAGGGTTCCGTTCCGATTTCTGAAAAATTATGCTATTTAGAGACATCGCTATATTTTTCCTGTAATCTTTACATAAACTTCTATCACATAGAATAATTTCAGGTTTTTCTCTTAGCAAACTTCGGAGATAAGGGGGGGAACTGTATTTTTTTTTAAATTTTTCATCAGAAGTCGAAAACTATAGGGCCTAAAAAAAAGAAAAAAATGTTTGAGAATGTGCAAATAGCGCTCTTTCATATGATACTCCACATGCCCTAGTAGCTCTACTTTGAATTTTTAAGACCCCCTTTCAGTCCCTATTGCAAGAAAATTATAAATATTTTTATTTCTTTCTTATTTGCAAAATAGTTGGGTAAACGTCACCTAAAACTGTTTCAAATTTCAAGTTGATAGCATTAGTAGTTCTCGAGATATCCAGCTGTGATAGACAGACAGACAGACTTAGTCACACCATAAGGGTTCCTTTTTTACCATTTTGGTACGGAACCCTAATACGGCCATTTATGCGACATATTTTGATACTCGCGAGTAAATCAAAACGTACAGGGTACCTAAGTACTTCCTGTTGACTTAGAATCATGAAATTTGGCAAGAAGCAAGATTTCACAGTACAAGCAAAGGAAAAATTCCGTAAATTGTTAAGTAATACTAATCAACATTTTACGGAATTTTTCCTTTACTAGTTTTATCACATAAAAATAGTTTTTTGCGATTACAAACTTAAATTTGCGGTTGGAGAATTGACTGTGACGTATATCAATGTATGGGAGAACATGTTTTTCTACTACAATGTTTTGAAAATGGGATAAATTATTTTCAACTACGGAACCCTTCATTGTGCATGATCCGACACGCACTTGGCCGGTTTTTTCTTTTAATTGCGACACGACTCATTTGATAAAAAGAGTTTAGCTAGGCTCAGAAAGAAATTACCGTTTTACATAGAAAAAATCAAACAATTTTATTTAAAAGAAACATTTTCGGTGCACTTTTGCCATTTCAATGAAAGTTCGTTGATGCCTCTGCAATGGAAATCCTGGAAATGGGAATCGATGACTTTTTTAAAAAGGCGTTTTTCACCTTCTCATTGCATTTGAAATTTTTCCCCGGGGCTTATTGTTGAGATCAAAATTTCCAGAACGGGAGCGATCAAACCAAAAACGCCCCGTGCATTCACTTGCGGTAGGTGCCTTATCCACGTCGTTAATACTGCGCACTGTCTATGCTGCGTTGGTACATTATGGAACTCTTAATCGAAAATAGCGCGCTTTTGAGTTTTCCGTTTTCCGCATTTCGATTTTTCTGATATCGATGTTTCTGTAAAACATCGATATCAGAAAAATCGAAATGCGGAAAAACAAATGAACAACTGTTTTTTTTTAAATATTGTGCTATATTATAAAATTAATTTGCATTTGAAGTTCTAAATAGAATGAAAGATCGGCTAGGGTGAAGATTGGCTAGTGTGAAGAAGACAGTAGCCGGTATCAAAAATCGGCAATTTCATAGGTTCATATGACAGATAACTTCTAACGAGTTGTTTGATTTGATTTCATTGCGATACAGCATGGAATCGACACCCATGACGAAACATGAAAAAATTTTCGCAGCCGCCATCTTGGATTTTCATTTTGACCCCACTATCGTTTTCAGCCACCCCAAATATCACGAAAATGACACCCATGACGAAATATTAGGAAATTTTCGCAGCCGCCATCTTGGATTTTCATTTTGACCCCACTATCGTTTTCAGCCACCCCAAGTATCACGAAAATGACACCCATGACGAAAAATTAGGAAATTTTCGCACCCGCCATCTTGGATTTTCATTTTGACCCCACTATCGTTTTCAGTGACCTCAAATATCACGAAAATGACACCCATGACGAAAAATTAGGAAATTTTCGCAGCCGCCATCTTGGATTTTCATTTTGACCCCACTATCGTTTTCAGCCACCCCAAATATCACGAAATTGACACCCATGACGAAAAATTAGGAAATTTTCGCAGCCGCCATCTTGGATTTTCATTTTGACCCCACTATCGTTTTCAGCCACCCCAAGTATCACGAAATTGACACCCATGATGAAATATTAGGAAATTTTCACAGCCGCCATCTTGGATTTTCATTTTGACCCCACTATCGTTTTCAGCCACCCCAAATATCACGAAAATGACACCCATGACGAAATATTAGGAAATTTTCGCAGCCGCCATCTTGGATTTTCATTTTGACCCCACTATCGTTTTCAGCCACCCCAAATATCACGAAAATGACACCCATGACGAAAAATTAGGAAATTTTCGCAGCCGCCATCTTGGATTTTCATTTTGACCCCACTATCGTTTTCAGCCACCCCAAGTATCACGAAAATGACACCCATGACGAAATATTAGGAAATTTTCGCAGCCGCCATCTTGGATTTTCATTTTGACCCCACTATCGTTTTCAGCCACCCCAAATATCACGAAAATGACACCCATGACGAAAAATTAGGAAATTTTCGCAGCCGCCATCTTGGATTTTCATTTTGACCCCACTATCGTTTTCAGCCACCCCAAATATCACGAAAATGACACCCATGACGAAAAATTAGGAAATTTTCGCAGCCGCCATCTTGGATTTTCATTTTGACCCCACTATCGTTTTCAGCCACCCCAAATATCACGAAAATGACACCCATGACGAAAAATTAGGAAATTTTCGCAGCCGCCATCTTGGATTTTCATTTTGACCCCACTATCGTTTTCAGCCACCCCAAATATCACGAAAATGACACCCATGACGAAAAATTAGGAAATTTTCGCAGCCGCCATCTTGGATTTTCATTTTGACCCCACTATCGTTTTCAGCCACCCCAAGTATCACGAAAATGACACCCATGACGAAATATTAGGAAATTTTCGCAGCCGCCATCTTGGATTTTCATTTTGACCCCACTATCGTTTTCAGCCACCCCAAATATCACGAAAATGACACCCATGACGAAAAATTAGGAAATTTTCGCAGCCGCCATCTTGGATTTTCATTTTGACCCCACTATCGTTTTCAGCGACCTCAAATATCACGAAATTGACACCCATGACGAAAAATTAGGAAATTTTCGCACCCGCCATCTTGGATTTTCATTTTGACCCCACTATCGTTTTCAGCCACCCCAAATATCACGAAAATGACACCCATGACGAAATATTAGGAAATTTTCGCAGCCGCCATCTTGGATTTTCATTTTGACCCCACTATCGTTTTCAGTGACCTCAAATATCACGAAATTGACACCCATGACGAAATATTAGGAAATTTTCGCAGCCGCCATCTTGGATTTTCATTTTGACCCCACTATCGTTTTCAGCCACCCCAAGTATCACGAAAATGACACCCATGACGAAATATTAGGAAATTTTCACAGCCGCCATCTTGGATTTTCATTTTGACCCCACTATCGTTTTCAGCCACCCCAAATATCACGAAAATGACACCCATGACGAAATATTAGGAAATTTTCGCAGCCGCCATCTTGGATTTTCATTTTGACCCCACTATCGTTTTCAGCCACCCCAAGTATCACGAAAATGACACCCATGACGAAAAATTAGGAAATTTTCGCACCCGCCATCTTGGATTTTCATTTTGACCCCACTATCGTTTTCAGTGACCTCAAATATCACGAAATTGACACCCATGACGAAATATTAGGAAAATTTCGCAGCCGCCATCTTGGATTTTCATTTTGACCCCACTATCGTTTTCAGCCACCCCAAATATCACGAAAATGACACCCATGACGAAATATTAGGAAATTTTCGCAGCCGCCATCTTGGATTTTCATTTTGACCCCACTATCGTTTTCAGCCACCCCAAGTATCACGAAATTGACACCCATGACGAAATATTAGGAAATTTTCACAGCCGCCATCTTGGATTTTCATTTTGACCCCACTATCGTTTTCAGCCACCCCAAATATCACGAAAATGACACCCATGACGAAATATTAGGAAATTTTCGCAGCCGCCATCTTGGATTTTCATTTTGAGCGTAATCACCTCCTCTCAAAAAAAAACCAGAGCATAAGAAGTTATGCCCCTCCGTATTTTTTTTTTTTTTTGAGTTGGCATAACGTTTTTTTGTTACGTGACGATTTCTACCAGTTTATTCCTACTTCAAGCCGCGTTGAAGATTTATTTTTAAAAAATAACACATTATTGTTATGTATATAAATTAACTGGACATCACTAACAGCACAATACAGTCAGTGGTGTCGTGGGGAATACTAGTTTCTGTCATTCCCGACGACACCACCAGTGGTGTCGTTTTCAGTGGTGTCGTGGGGAATGAACGCTTTCTAGCCATATCATCTCACACAGTCCATTAGTCCATAGTCTTTGGTCTTTCCCTACTCTTATAGCCAACCACTTTAATTCTCTCATGCTCATGACATTTTTCTCATTCCTCCGCATCACATTTCATCACCATCATCATTCAGCTGAAAGAGTCCACCACTGGACATAGGCCTTCCACAAGCATTACTTTCTGCTCTATTTGATAATCATCATTCATTAATTTATCTGCATTCTAATTATATGCTATGAAGGTACAGTCCGCGAGGTCTAAGCTGAGCTTTGCATTTGTGTGAGTGCACATAGATAGTGTAGATGTGATGATGTCCGTTTGCTTAGTTTAATACCGGTTTGTACTGCTTTTTGTCAATCGGCTTTTGTTTTTTTTTAGTACGAGAGGCCATGACCAAAACCATGTCGCATCGTTGTAAAACGTAAAACAATAAGATGATTGAAGATTTTGGCTTACGTAAATCGATGAGACAAAATTTTTGGTAATGGGCTCTCATACCATTTTAATGATCACTCACACAAATGCAAAGCTCATCTTAGGCCTCGCGGACTGTGCTGGACCTTCATAGCCTAAAATATTGCATGATAAAAACAACAGTTGGTGTTGAAAAATAAAGTTTTTAAACATTATGAACTTAAGTTTATTTTATGTCTCTCTGACTTCAGATATGACTGGCAGCACGGCATACAACCTCGAACATGGGATCCAGTCATCGAAAATCGCGCAGAAAACTTACACAACATCAAAGTGATTACGAGCGACACTGTACAAAGAGACACTCGAATTTCTATCACATTCCGTTGGACTAGAAGTGGTCCCTGTGAATGTACGTACAAGACTCTTTGTGATAGTGCAGAAAAAGTATCAGCTGATAACTTGGAAGATGAACTAGCTTCGAACCTCGAAGAATTGCATGTGCATCAGGTTTGTAATCTTTACGCACTTTCTTGGTAAGTAATCAACGCAATCTAACAGACATCTTGAGTCAAAAAGAGTCCAAACAACTATGATACGGATGTGAAAGTAAGTTTGTTAGTGTGTTAATTACGTTTTCACGCTAAAACGTCTGCATGGATTTGGATGAAGTTTAGCACACGGGTAGACCATGAACTGGCTTAGTTGAAAATTCTATGAACTGATAGTAAACTTATGACTGTTTCCTCAAGTGGACAGACCGTGCTACACTACATAGTAAACTTATGACTGTTTCCTCAAGTGGACAGACCATGCTACATTAAATAGCTTGTTTTATAACTTTATATGACTTTGTTTTTATTACGCCAATAAAAAACAATTATTTTAAAATCTAAAGCTAAAAAAATAAAACTTTTTTTAGAAATTAAACTAGGCATGCATGTCATGCCTCAAAGCTGTAGGTAGCAGCGCGTTTTTGATCACGTTCTGAACGGGATTTTTGCCTGCCGAACTATTTCGTTTTCTTTGGTATTGCTGAGGTGGCCAACTTAGGCAATCCCGCGCGGGACGAGGGACAAAACTCGCTCGCTCCGATTATGTCAACTAACTTAATGCAGATTCTTCGAACGAACGAAATCTAACGAATCTGCACGAAATCTAACTTGGAGAGATGTATTGATGATTTTTATGGTTAAAATTATGTAAATACATATGTTTTATTTCCGCGTATCATATTTGATGAAGATACAACCTGACACGGACCTGCAAATCGCATAAAACGCAAGAAAATTTTAATTTCGCGGGCTACCCAGCGCATCCTCCTTAATTAAATGGTTGCTAAACCACGATTTATGTTTTGATTTTCAGGTGTATGAACAGATAGCAGGACACTTCAGCACGACTCGGCACAAGCCGTGGCCCAAGGTGGTTCAGTTCATGCAGGGAGTCACCCCCGGTAGTGTGGTGATGGACTTAGGGTGTGGAAACGGGAAGAATATATTGAAGAGGGACGATATTGTGCAGGTCAGTGATAAACTTCGTAGGTATGTGTAATCTGGATAACATGATTGTGGTAACCCTACATTTTCAGTTAATAATAATGTTAGTCACCATGACAGTTTAAAAACTTATACATGGGGTAATTGGGGTATTTTCGAATAAAGAAAAAGAAAAATCTGAATTCAGATTTTTCTTTTGGACTACCCCTAAATATTGGGCAATACTGGATACAGTCTGCTCATATTATTATCATCGTCATCCTCTTACCATTATTTCAATTTATGGATCGTCGCAGGACGGGAGGGGCTCGTGGCTGGCTGAATAATAACAGCCACACGGGTCGATCGAAGGCCGCGGTCGGTCCGTGAATGGGTACCATCCATTACATATCGATACTCCTCCGTGCCTCGGAACGTACTGAAGTAGCATTTCTATATACGCGTCCCGGCTGTCATTCGTAGATCTTTGACAGTCGTTACGGGTCGTCAGAAGCCCGAAAGCGACGCGACACTGCGCGTACTTTTTAAGATTGCTAAGTATATAAAATCGAACTTATGTACTTACTACAAAATAAGATATAGGTACGCGCTGCGAAGCACGGCGCATCTCAACGTACCCCGACATGCGCTCGCGCTTGCAAATTATACCTTTGCCTGTAGTAAATAAGTTCGAAATTGTTTTGCTATATTAAAAAGTGAACTGACCCTTACTGGGTTGTGGAGGTCAGATAGCCAGTCGCTGGAAGCCGACCCCAATACAGTTGGGAAAAGGTTAGACAAATTGATTTTGATTGGTTTGTTCCAGAACAATAAATTAATCACACTAATATTATAAAGGCGAAAGTTTGTGAGTGTGTATGTGTATGTTTGTTACTTCTTCACGCTCAAAAGGCTGGACCGATTTAAATGAAATTTGGTATGAAGATAGCTTATACCCTGAATTAACACATAGGCTACTTTTTATCCCGGTCTACGCGGGTGAAGCCGCGGGGCGCAGCTAGTAAAAAATCAAAAATATTTGTGTACAGATTGCAGGCGAGCGAAGTTCTGGCTTGTTATCAGAATGCAAGGAGCACATACGCGGTGTCAGTGGAGCAGATTGCGTGCGGTTAGACCTATTGAACGCTATGCTGAAAGATGAGACGGCGGACATAGTTATATGTATCGCTGTTATACACCATTTTAGTAGCAAGGTGAGTTAGGCATGTTTTATTTTTTGTCTTTCTTTTCTCACTGCTAAGCATAAACCGTTTCATTATTGCTGAATACTTTCAAAGATATCTGGCATAGACTAAGATATTTGTTTATTTACAATAAGATGGAGACATAGCATTTAAGAATCCTTGTACATTCTGCCATTCGATTGTGCGTTAAAATAGATTTTGTCAAGTCGGATTTTTAAAATGCTGGATATAAATCAAGTTTTGCGAGAGGCTTACATTTTAAACGTCAAAATTATTTTTTTATAGTTCGCGGAACTTTGGGGCCTATGGCTAAGTAATAACAGACGCACAGGTCGATCGATCAGGTTAAGCTACGCTTGCCGCAATTGGTCTGTGGATGGGTGACCATCTTTATGAACCAAGACCACACCGTGCCTCGGAAAGCACGTTAAGCCGTTGGTCACGGCTGGCTGTCATTCGTGGATCTTTGACAGACAGTCAGAAGCCCAAAGTCTGACAACCAACAGTCTTACCAAGGGATATGGTATTACCCAGTTACTGGGTTGTGAAGTCGCTTCATGTAAAATACTGGTCCAGTATTCAGCTGCATCTGATTAAACTGGAAGCCGACGCCAACATAGTTGGGAAAAGGCTAGGCAGATGATAGTTCGCGGAACTTTAAGGTCGTGATGGGTATAGATAGCATTGCGCCGAGTACTGTATCTTTCTCTAATTACATAATAATACTGTTATAATAGTTTTGGACTAGGTCAGTGTGTCAGATTAAGTTCGACTGCTTTTTCGAAATTTTTGTTGTATTCCAAACTACGCTGTCTGAGGTTTAACTCTGTATATTCACAGGCAAGAAGATTACAATCCATATCAACAATACACCGTTTACTGCGCAAGGGTGGACGCGCTCTTATCACAGTTTGGGCCAAAGACCAAACGAAATCAAATTACCTCTGTAAGAGCAAACAAGACCAACAATATGATACTCAAGCCGAAACCCAAGTGACAGTTGGGGGCGTAAACCTTCCCGTACATGAAAATAGAACGCAATTCAAACATCAAGACTTATTAGTGCCTTGGAAGTTGAGAAAAGTCACAGAAAATAAACTAGCAAATGCTCCAGAAAATACCTTACTAAGATATTATCATGTCTTCGAAGAGAATGAACTAGACGAGCTATGCAAAGAAGCCAATTTCACAATCGAAGACAGCTTCTATGAGGAGGGTAACTGGTGTGTTGTATGTAAGAAAAAATAAATTAACTGAGGTAACACTTTGTACTTTCTTTTTTTAATTTAAAAAAGTCACCGTCTACAAAATTAAGAAATAAAACGACTAATATAAAATCACTATAAAAACAATGGTTTATAACAACTATGTAATGTCCTGCGCGTAATGTAAAACTGAAGCCAACGTATGAAATATACAAAATCCGTTACACGAAAATGTTGCTATCAAAATAATTTCAACAGAAAAATATGATTTTCTCCTATATTTGAGCTTTAGAATTTGCCTAAAATATGCATGTTAGTGTTGACTCTGATTCTGTTGTTCATCGTCTAATCTGAAATAATACTTTTGCTATCTGGTAGAGCGAGAAAGAGACGATAAAAGTTTAAGCTGTCAAACATCACATAGAATATAAACTTTAATTTGACATTCATTCATAATTTGAAGGCAAGTAAGAGATATCAATAGTTTTAAGTCTGGTTTAACTGGTGAACTACAGAATCTGGGCCTGGAATGTACAAAATCTTTATTGACTAACTATGAAACATACATCTTTTTTATTTATTTATTTTATTTTTATCTAGGGAATGTCAAGACACGAGTCCATATGACGTAGCACATTAGGCTAATACACTATATACTCCGAAGGAGTAAGTGTTCTGTGGGCTAATAGTGCTACAAGGTTCTTTTGGCGCGTGGCCATGTTGGAAATAACAAGAAAGTGGCCATCTTGTTTTTTATATTTATTGCGTACATGGGAATCTGATGAAATGCAGGCGTGATGTTTTATTTGCTTGATATTTTAGTTATATATACAACAACAATATGGCACAAACAGCTGGCCATTATTGATGGGGGTCTAAGAAGTAAAACATACTTTTAACTTCTTGAACATACCTTTTAGGAAGTATTTGTAAAAAAACAAAAGCTAAATAGGTAGTAGGTATTGAAGGCCTTGAACTTATAATATGCACAAATGTTTTCCAACAACGCCCAAAAGATCCCTGTAGCAGTGTATCTTTACGAAATTATTGTTATTGGCTAAAAATGAGCAGACCGACTATCTGGCAGACTACAACTATGAAAGAGGGTTCGACCAAAATGAGAGCACCTTTCACTAATATAAAGCCCACGGTAGGCCCACATAACAATACACATAGTTCGCGTTAAAGACGAATAGAAAATATTTTATGATCATCATAATCTTATTATTATCCATTTTTATTTATTTGCCATATGTACCCTCGCAAATAGCTAGTATCTAACTTTCGGAAACTCCTAGTTTGTGTTTGAGGTCCGAACATTCCTATATCACATATGTATATGCGCAAGACATCGCATCAGGATTTCATTAAAGCTAATTGCAACAACGGTATAACAGATATGGTAGACAGATCCGCCAATACAGCATCAACGTTCTGTATAGTATTCACTTGGAATATATTCTCCTTTCTAAAGCTAAGTATTGCCAGTGCTAATAATGGTAGGATTTCTAAACAATCGTAGCCTAGTATGGCATCCCAGAGTAGAAGTAATTGATCAGGTGGTAGGTGTCCACTGAATGCACGCATCAACCATTTGAATACCACTCTAATTCTGAAATAAAAAAATTGAAATCAAAAACGAACGAATTGCGAAAAACGAAAAATCAAAAATTTTATTAATATAAAATACTTACGGATTAATATTGATATTTCTAAAATGTATCCATAATAAAGGTTCATTTGCTTCTAAAAGCCTCTCGTATAAAAGGCACAATGATACTATACCCTGAAAATGAGAGGAACACGTTAGAATCTACCATTGAAATCACTCTGGTTAAATATTACTAGAAATCGAACATTCCAACTAGTATGCGTGCCAAATAAGAATAGTACTGTCAAGACGGCCATTTTGTTGCGCAATACTATGGCAATACTCTCGAACTTCATTACAAATGCGTACTAATTTGACAGCTATCGTGTGAAGTTGGCAGTAAGCGCGATCCTATTCTTATTTGGCACGCATAGTATACATATCTCATATTGCCGCATGCGATGGCCAAACACCATTTTTTTTTTCTGAAGGCCACCTGAGTCCTATGTCCACCTAGTAGATAGGTAGTCAACTGCTTAACCGGGCTACCCTGTGGATGCCTTATAAATAACGCCTCCAGGCACAGCCGTCCGTACCGACACAATACCCAGCCGTAAATATGGAACATGAAGGAAAATCTCGGCTTTACAGGTAGAGCGGCCTCTCTGTCACTCATACAAGACACGGTCGGTTGAGATTAAATTAATTATCCCAAGACCAAACTTAACATTATAGTTGAAAAACATGTTCTCCCTTATTTATTTATTATTTATTTGCCAGTGTGGCGGCATCTACATCGTCACATATGAACTACGCATCAATGACATGACGTCACGCAAACCTGCATCGCGCAGTTAGAGTTTACCATGCGATTAGCATATATACAACGTCCCGACATCAACCGTCGGGCAGTAGCCCACCAGACACCACACCCGTCTGGTCGGAGGATCCTCCCTTTTCTATGGAGGATGAGTGAACTTTACACCCTGTTCCTCATGCCTCTAAACCAGCAACCACAAAACAAATGCAGTCCATTTCTGTGAATATTATGACAAGTATTTATTTATTATTCACTGAACTGTTATAGGGAAAAAACTATGTATAACTAACTTAACATAACATCACGCCTTGTTTCCCCGAAGGGTTAGGCAGAGGTCAGCGTCAAAAATATAGGGACCAACAGACTGTTCAAAATGATCTCAACAACTAAGAAAATTAAACTTTATATCAATTGGATAAAGTTCTTTGTTAGAATTACAGTTGTCGTGTACTGTCTTCATTCTGAAACATTCCTTGTGTCATTGAGTTAATATTTAATTTTCATAGTGTTTAGATCACTTTGAACAGTCTGTTCGTCCCGATATTATTGACGCTGAATGTACCCATATCAGCGTATTTATTAATAGTATGTACTTATTATAATTACTTATCAATGTCCTTATAAATATGTACTATCTAAGTACGTCATTCTCTTAGGATATCCTGAATTATGTCCTTACTGAAATACATAATAACGTAAATCACCTGTGAATGTGTCGATATGTAGTGCAACCGATGCCAGTAACGTATATAGAATGCGCGAAACGTGTAGTACAACTGAACAGGATCGTCATATAAATAGCAGAACGGAGTTGCTGGAAAAATAAACAATAACATGAATTATTATTAGTCACAACCGTCAACCGCAAACCACGTTTTAATTGTGTTCTGCGTTTATAGATTATGTGCTGATGATTAAATTTAATTAAATAAGTACCTAACTGTATCAGCATAAAATTCGACACAGATATCACGCTCACTGATAAAATCCAAAACAGCTGAAGGTCCAAGAAGTGTCTTATCGTATGCGATTGTTTATTTCGGGCACCCTGCATTATTTCAGGATTTTTACTTATCATGATGCTGCATTATGCTCTATAAAAGAGTATTCTATCTATCTATCTATGATTTTAACCAGACATAGGATCTCGCCTCACATCACCCAGCCCCTTCTTTCTGTCTTCTACAAAATGCAGGCCCCATTTCTTTATAAGCAAAAGCCCCTGCTACTTCCAGCTCTCTAGGATCCGTTTATTTGTCACGTCTTCTCTTTTATGGCCCCGCCTACCCCATTACCTACACCATTTTTTGTGCTATTTGGGCTTCCAGTTTGCTACAAGTATTTTTATTTCACGAAGCGACACGGGCTTTACTTGTGTTTACCAAGTGTACAAACACGCTGTGAATGTGTGTGAGCGCAGGAGCTCTCGTAAACTCGGTACGGTCCGTGAAAATGGTGAAGTCGGAAGTGTGTGGGCGTGTGTGTGTTATGTGCTGACGCTACTCGTCTTCACGCACACATTCACAGCGTGTTTGTACTTGGTAAACACAAGTAAAGTGCGTGTCGCTTTGTGAGATAAAAATACTAAAGGTACCTACTATTGTATTCACTGCTATTGTACAGACCCCAGCAGGTCAAGCCACCCGAAACTGTTAAATTTTCCCAATCAACCTTGAACCTAATGCTCTAGCGATAAAGATGAAAATCTATTAAAGAAATTTGACAGATTGTAGTAGCTTGATGTGCTGGCGTCTGTACTATGAGGATAGCAAAAACTTACCATACATGGAGAAACCATGAAAGGGAATAATCCCGCTGGGTGGAAACACAGTGAAGCTATCCGCTGAAGTCTGCTTGCCTTTGATGGTGACTGTGGGTGGGTTGCCGATGCTGCCCTTTAGGTGTTGCATCACTTCAACATCGCGGGAAAAACATAACATCACCTGTAAAAGTGTATTTTATGTCAAGGAACTACGAAAAAAAGAATGGCTCAAACTAGATTATCTTGTTACTGTTGGTCGAATGAAAACTCCTTTACCTACCTGATACAATAAATCTTCAAATACGAAATACTGGTCATCGTTGGAAGCGGTCAATTGTACATCTTTGAATATGAGTTTGTCTATCATTAAATCCACATCCAGAACATTTTTCTTTAGATGAGCAAAATATGCCGTTTGCTGAAAATTAAATGCTACTATGTAAAACTAAAGCACTCACAAAGATCATATACACAGAGAAGGCATACTTGTGAGTTCTGTAATCCTGGTTGCTCTCAAGTGACCGCTGTACAAGCTGACGCGATCACCCGAGATGTCCTGTCCTAATTTCAATAATTTATACAAAAATTATAAATAGAAAAAAGTACTTTCAGTTTTTCCCGAATTTTCCAAATTTCTTTTCCCTAAAAACCTTATTCGGAATATCGACTGTGAATTGGCAACCGGTCCTATCTCACATTTTTGAGGTTTTCACATTTTGATGCAATTTTATACTAAGTATTTCTTACTCCGCACAGTTACAAAAAGGTCGTTCTCAACTTCTCAGATGGATTTAAAATTGGCGCCAAAACGGGCTTTATTCAAGTTGTACTAATAACTGGCGCCAATTTTGAATCCATCTGAGAAAGGACTTTTTGCAAGTCAAAAATGTGAGATAGGACCGGTTGCCAGTTCACAGTCGATATAAGAAAAAATGTTAAAAAAAAAAACAAGCTGTTCTCAACCAACCAAACCAATGAACAACATTTCATTTTTATTTTTATATACAATATAATATATATTACCTGGCCCTTTACATCGGAGCTTAAAACTTGCGACCACAGCTTTGCGCGGAGGCACTGCGGGCTTCCCTTCTTCAGGTACTCCTGTACAACAGGCGCATAGCCCAGGACTGCCACTCGCTCCCCCAAGCTGATACGCTCAGCTTCGAGGCTTACGAACCCCGGCACAGAGCTTGGCATGTTCGGATTCACACCCAGAAGAGGTTCACCGTTTGACCATTCTGGAAATACTTTTCGCTGAAAAGAAAAGTTTTTTTTAGGTGCGGTATTAGCTCAATATTCACAAAAATTGGTTTCTTGGATTGTCGAGTATGACGTAACGCAATTAAATTATCCGACACAAAAATACAGTGGACAGAGAAGGGTTTCTGGTTTCTGAATAATCTAAAGAAAACCCGGAAAATAAATGCACATTCGCAGCTTAGTCACAAATCGGCAACACAAATATTATTTTCAATTTTCAACCTTATTTCAAGCCAGCTATTGGTAACAATAGATTACGCGGTTGTGTGCCGTTTAAAATCGTATTCAGTCCGCACCTTAAGTAAAAATACAATACAATACTTTTATTTCAGACAGAGTCCATAGGGCATAGGGTTAGTATAGTAAGTACAGGCACAGATTAACAAAAAATTAAATTAAAATTAAAATTCAGCGTGGAACTCCAACCACCTCCGCAACATCGGGCAATCCCACTGAATATGCCTATAGTTTTATATAAATGCGAGTAGGAGTTATGATCTGGCCATATCGACTTCTTTCATTGATCTAACGTAGGCCCGAGAATAGAACCCTGCGCCACACATTTGTGGAAGTTGTTTAAATGAAAAACAAAATAAATGATGATCAGTGGTAAAAATTGAAATTATAATTATTATAATACTTACTAACTGGTCGAGTGTCTTCACTTGAATTGGTAAATGAGCAAACTCCCACTTCGGTTCATCTCTGCAAAACATAATCAATATAAATTAAGTAAGTATATTGTTTATACAAAATGTTAGTTTTTAGGGTTCCGTACCAAAATGGTAAAAAGGAACCCTTATGGTGCGACTCAGTCTGTCTGTCACAGCTGGATATCTCAAGAACTACTAATGCTATCAACTTGTTTGGACCAGTTTTAGATGATGACGTTCCTTTGCCTATTTTGACTATTTTGCAAATAAGAAAGAAATATTTTTTTCAATACACTTCCTCGAAAACTGGTTCATATCGCACTACGATTAGGTTCACAATGCAATGTATGTCGCACGTGTGCGATTTTTCATTTTCCCACCCGTGTGCGGGAATAAAATTGCCACAGATAACTTATCTATACCTATACGGTTCAATGCCTCTATTCACAACTGTCTATTCGGAGGTGAATGTTTTTTTTTTTTAATTTGGCAAAAAGACATGCATCTTTACTGCGTTAATATTTTTTGAATATTTAAATAATGTTTAGAAATAGAATATCATCAAAAACAATGATTAATACAATAAAAAAACGTTTATGAACAAAATTAACATTTATTTGTGTTCTAAACTCAAAAATATTTGAATTTTCTATTTTTCATATTAGGCTGCTTATCGGCTTTATACTTTTGCTTCTCCTTCAACCTGGCGAAAGCAAAGCGCGGAAAAAAAAGAAAATTTAAATCATAGTTTCCTAATAATGCATGACAAAAATATTTTCCGTTATTTTATTTTTTTTCCTCAAAAGTGTATTGAAAAACGTCGTTTGATACTCGTGGACATTTGTTATTGCAGTTCTCGGCTCAAAAACAACCTCGCCTACGGCTCGGGTGTTAATTCCGCCTCGAATGCAATAAGAAACGTTCTCCACTTGTATCAAAATGTACTATTTTTTTTTTTGCAACAGGGACTGAAAGGGGGTCTTAAAATTCGAAGTGGCCCCATGTTTACTTTAGTTTAGTTTATTTATTAATAATTATAAAAAAATTACATGTCAATAGTCATTATAAGTTCAAAATAGAGCATAATTATACAAGTTATCATAAGGTCAGTCGGGGCAAGTGCGCCATACTTTTTGCATAGATGACTTCGATGCTAAATATTTTTTTTTAATGCAGACTTATGAGTGTACATTTATTAAATAATATAAATTTGGTATTTTGTAGCTGCAAGAAACGTCGATTCAAGCAAATCTATCAATAATTTTACGATATTTTATAAGAAATTGGGAGACATGGATATAGGCGCACTTGCCCCTGGAAACGAACGACGGACCCATGATGTGAATTAACCTTCCAGATTTAGACACGGTGTGTGAATAGCCAGCTAATTTGTCTCTACCACGAGTACAGTAGTTATGCCTATCCCCGCGTCTATTGTATTCCTTTAAATTCTGTCTAACATATACCGCCACCTGTAATATCACCATTGCGGGAACAGTCAAAATTTTTAACGCTTTAAAAAGTGGTCTCGCGGTTGCATCCCATTGTGATTTTGTAATGGCCCCCACGGCACGCTTCTGCATCCTGAAGGCTCGCTCCCAATCGGCAGCTCGGCCCCAAAACCCAACGCCATACTGAAGAACCGAGTGTACCAACGCGAAATAACACCCTCTCATCATTTTACGTGGGAGCGTTTGCGCTAACCGTTCCAGTGCGAAGCATGCTCGTCCGAGTTTGCCACATTTTATCGATATGCGGCCCCCAAGTGAGCGAGCAGCGTCTGAGTGAGCGTCCAGTTCGAAGCCGAGAAATGTGGTGACTTGCACCTGCTCGATCACACTGCTCCCTACTCGCAGTGACAGTGGTGTACACGTTCGATCGGACAGATTAACGTGCATGTAATGGGTCTTTGTTGTATTAAGTATCAGACCGTTCATTCTGAACCCGTTGTTAATCTTATTTACAACAATGTCCAGCCGTTCCTGTAGTTGTCCCATCGACTGAGCGCACACCACCGCAGCCACATCGTCCGCGTACACAAAGACATCAGCCTCGCTTATTGCTCCAGGCAGATCATTAAGCAATAGACTGAACATGATGTTAGAGAGGGAGGATCCTTGTGGAACACCCTTAGTGATGTTAAGGGGGTCTGACCTAACCTTTCAGCCGTCGCCCGTCACCACCTGCGATCTGTCTTTTAGGAAGTCAAGCAGCAACTCTAACGCTTTTCCCTCTACACTAAGATGCCTCATCTTCAGTGCTAGCACACCATGGTCCGCGACGTCAAAAGCTTTTGATAGGTCGCAGAAGAGCACTGCTACCTGCTATTTTTCCTCCCGCGCTTTCATTACATGGCGGATGACCACGCGTGCAAGGGAAGTTGTTGATCGCCCCCTCCTGTCCATATTGTCGGTCGGTGAGGCAGTTAGTATTTTCGAGAAAGCCAAGTAATCGGTCACATAGTCCGTTTTCAAAGACCTTGGCAACTGCTGGAATGATAGACATCGGCCGATAATTGTTTACATCACTCTTCTTGCCTTTGCCCTTATACAGCGGAGACACCTTGATTTTTTTAAAAACACTCGGATAGCATCCACTACGCAGACACCTATTGAACAACGCCGCCAGAACATTCGCAAGCGATGCAGCCGCTATATTCAGTAGCTCCACTGATGTGTCATAAAAGTCTTTTGTTGGTTTGCGCGCGATCCGCTTAGTAATTGACGACACGGTTGGCGCAGTGGTTGAGCGATTGACTGCTGCGCAGCATGTCGCGGTTTCGATTCCCGGAACAAATATTTGTACGACCTACAAGTATTTGCGTGGATGAATTTGGCATTGACCATATTTACCAATTCCTTTTTTGTGGGAAATGACTTACCATCTGCTTGCTTCATACTCTCAGTGTAGTCCGATCTTGGCTGATTATTCTTACCCGATTCTACGTTTACTACGCGCCACATACTTTTATTAGGGTTATCTCCCGTTTTTAGGGTTCCGTACCTCAAAAGGAAAAAACGGAACCCTTATAGGATCACTCGTGTGTCTGTCTGTCTGTCTGTCCGTCTGTCACAGCCAATTTGCTCCTAATCTAATGCACCGATTAAGTTAAAATTTGGTACACATATGGATTTCTGTGACCCAAACACGTACAGCTAAAGTAAATATATGAATTTTGAATATGAGAGTCACTTTTAGGGGGAAAATAAGAAAATTAAAAAAAAAAGTTTTGTAAACTGTACCGTGTGACATATCAAATGAAAGGGCTTACTATGAGGGTCTCAAATATATTTTTTTTATAATTTTGAAATATATTGTTTTAAAGTTATTCAAGAAAATAGACGAAAATTGACCATTCCCCCCCCCTTATCTCCGAAACTACTGATCCTAAAATTTTGAAAAAAATATAGAAAATAGTTCTATACCTGTAGATTACAGGAAAACCTATAAAAAGTCTGTGGTCTTAAAATAACATGGTAAATCTATATATATAAAAAAATCAAAGTCCTGACTGAGTCACTGACTAATATATCAACGCACAGCCCAAACCAATGGACCTAGAGACTTGAAATTTTGCACATAGATACCTTATATAGTGTAAACATCCACTAAGGAAGGATTTTTGGAAATTCCATCCCTAAGGGGGTAAAATAGGGTATGAAAGTTTGTATGAAAAATCTTATCCCTTGAGTTAATAGACTTGAAACTTAGCACGAATATTCATCTAATTAAATTATAAAGTTTATCATTTTTCGTTTTCCTAAACTACCCCCTAAGGAGGGATTGGGGGTGTCAAAGTTTGTATGGAGGAACTTTAACACGCGGTCTGATTAACTCAAAACTCAGTTTTTATACTTGAGACCAAAAATTAAAACGAACGCGTATCAGGGTTTTCCAAAAATCTACCCCTAAGAGCTGAAAAGTTAATTTTATAGCGGAGGATTTTATGGGGGCTTGATTAACTCTAAAATTGGTGTAAATAATGTTTGAGTCAAGTTATGGAAACATACCAGACGATTTTTGAAATTCTTTATTTGTGTTCGTGAAAACAGAGATACAGTTTATATGAAAAATCTTATTAATTTGGTTAATGAACTTGAAACTTAGCACAAATACTAGCATAAGTAATTAATAATGTTTGTCATTATTAGTTTTTCAAAACTACGCCTCAAATGAGGTTAGGGATGTTAAAGTTTGTATAGAAGAATATTAAAGCGCAGTCCGATTAAAAAAATGGTAGGTACTTTGAGTCAAGTTAGGAAACTTGGCAAACGAATTTTCACCGATTTTGACGGCATATAGCTGATGTTTTAAGGAGTAACTTAGACTATTTTTATTTTAGAAAAATAATTAGGGTTCCGCGCAAGAAAATTAAAATCCATGAAATCAGACAACCACGTACAGTCCAGTACAAACTTACTAAGCCTCCGCTGTCTATTACGGCTATAACAACAAATAATAAAAATAAAGCAAAGTTAAAAATTTAAGGGGTCGGTCCCCATACAATAAACTTTTCATTTTGAAAAAAAAATAACAATTTGAATCTAGCATGTGTCATCGTCTAGAACTCATTGAGTAGAGTACAATAGTACATTTTGATACAAGTGGAGATCGTTTGTTATTGCGTTCGAGGCGGAATTAACACCCGAGCCGTAGGCGAGTTGTTTTTGAGCCGAGAACTGCAATAACAAATGTCCACGAGTATCAAACGACGTTTTTCAATACACTTTTGAAGAAATAAAATAAAATAACAAACAATATTTTTGTCATGACTTATTACGAAACTATGATTTAAATTTGATTTTTAGGTTGACTGGTAGAAAATGCCTATGGCATTAAGTCCGCCTCTGTACATTTGTGCTTGAAGTGTTAAATAAATAAATAAATAAGTTTTCTTTTTTTTCCGCGCTTTGCTTTCGCCAGGTTGAAGGAGAAGCAAAGGTCGAGAAGCAAAAGCCGATAAACAGCCTAATATGAACAATAGAACATTTTAATATTTTGAGTTTAGAACACAAATAAATGTTAATTTGTTCTTAAACGTTTCTTTTATTGTAATAATCATAGTTTTTGATGATATTCAATATATAAATATTCAAAAAAATATTAACGCCGTAAAGACGCATATCTCAAAGCCGAGATTAAAAAAAAAACATTCACCTCCGAATAGAGAGTTGTGAATAGAGGCATTGAACCAATTTGAACTAAGTATAGGTATAAGTTATCCGTGGCAATTTTTATGCCCGCACACGTGCGGGAAAATAAAAAATCGCACGCGTGTGAAATACATTGCATTGTGAACCTAATCGTAGTGCGATATGAACCAGTTTTCGAGGAAGTGTATTGAAAACATTTTTTTTTTTATCTTTTAAAATTAAGAAATAGGGGGCCGCAAAAGTTGTAAATTTTAGACCATTTTTGTACGAGCTCTAGCGCAACAATTCAACAAATTAGGAATTTGAAACTTCTTTATACCATGTAGGTACCATGAATACTGTATTTAATCAACAATACTGAAAACGGCGATTAATAAGGTATTTTGTTTAAACATGGCATTGGGTGATTTTCAGCAACTGCAAAAAATAACCTTGTAATTCACAGTATCATTATAAAATAAGTAAAAAGTTATCTTTGCGATTGTTAAACATATAATATGGTACGGAACCCTTCGTGCGCGAGTCCGACTCGCACTTGACCGGTTTTTATCTGATGTATACAATACTTAGACCTCTTATTTCTAAGCATTTTGGAGTACTTTTCTTGGAGTTGATAGGCAATCTCGTTTAAATATGGAAAATATGGGTATTTACATATCATTCCTATAACATTAAGAAGCAAATAACTACTTAGCGTTTAATATATCTTGATCAATCCACGAACTCTCAGTCTTTTTTTGTCCTACGCGTCTCATAGGAAAACAAACATCTACCTTATTCTGTATTGTTGTGTGTCTGTCATGTGGGGTATCACATCAAAGAGCGCTGTTTGCACATTCTCAATTTTTTTTTTTTTTAGGGCACATAGTTTTCGGCTTTTGATGAAAAATGTAAAAAAATACCGTTCCACCTTATCTCCGAACTTTGAATTTAAAAAAAATCTGTAAATATTCTATGTGATAGAATTTTAAGTTTATGTAAAGATTGCAGGATAAATAAAACGTTGTCTCTAAATAGCACACTTTTTCAGAAATCGGACGGAACGGAACCCTCGGTGCGCGAGTCCGACTCGCTCTTGACCAGTTTTTTATATAATTTAAAAGTACTTACTCTCTTGTGTAAGGAACATAGCCGGATAAAGTTAGTAACACTTCCAGAAAGTCTTTTGGCGCATAAACTGGTCTGTATTTCGTAAGGTCTGAAAAAAAAAAAATTTATTTGGAAGTATGGTATCGCGTTTCACACAATCTATACTAACACAATCACAATCACATAATCAATACTACATAATAATATTATATAAAGCTGAATAGTGTTTGTTTGTTTCGTTGAAAGCGCTAACCTCAGGAACTGCTGGTTCGGATTGAAAAATTATTTTAGTGTTAGATAGCCCATTTATCGAGGAAGGCTACAGGCTATATAACATCACGCTGCGACCAGTAGGAGTGGAGCATCAATGAAAAATGCTGCAAAAACGGGGAAAATTCCTTTTCTGTGAGATTCCGTTGCGTGTGCTGCGTAAACGGTTAGGAACGCAACAATCGTGCATGACAGAATTGTTCCTCTTAAAAAGTTCTAAAAAAAAGTCCGTGATAGCATAAATATGTCCATCTGTTAAGGTTGGCTCACTATGGTAATCAATTATATTATACTAGCTTTTGCCCGCGGCTTCGCCCGCGTAGATGTCGGAAAATATCCCACGGGAACATACTACCGGGAATTCCTTCCATAATCCTAGTCTAAGTACATTATAAAGGGAACCTATGTGCCAAATTTCAGCTTACTGGTCGAAGGTTTTGGGCTGGGCGTTGAGTCAGTCAATCAGTCAGTCAGTCAGTCAGGACTTCTCTTATTATTTATATAGATTATTACTAAAAATACTGAGGAGCTCGTGGCTAAGTAATAACAGCTGCACCGGTCGATCCGTCAGGTTAAGCTACGCTTGCCGGGGTTGGTCAGTGGATGGGTGGTTGGTCCCGGCTGTTATTCGTGGATCTTTGACAGTCGTTACGGGTCGTCAGAAGTCCGAAAGTCTCAACCAGTCTTACCAAGGGGTATCGTATTATCCAGTAACTGGGTTGTGGAGGTCAGATAGGCAGTCGCTCCATGTAAAATACTGGTATTCAGCTGCATCCGGTTAGACTGGAAGCCGACCCCAACAAAGTTGGGAAAAGGCTAGGCAGATGATGATATTACTAAAAATACTATAATATTACTATATTACTAAAATTATAGCTGAAGAGTTTGTATGTTTCAACGCGCTAATACTAAACTACCAGTCGGATTTGAAAAAATATTTTTGTAGCAACCCAAATGCAATCTCGGCAAATCAGAGCGTCCCGTGGCCGCATGCCGTCACGATATGTTGTATGAAATCCTGATCTCTCTTTCCCTCGCGCCGGGAGCGAGCGAGCAAGGCACTTGCTTGGCGACGCGCGCGCCACTGTCCGTCAGCGCCAGTCCGCTGCCCACACGCTAACTGCGTAGACGCGTATTTTATTAAAGTACCGCGCAAGCCGCCATGTGCCTGGCTCGTGCCGCCATTTGTTTTTGTTACGCGAATTATTTTATTTAGGGTTTTCGTACCTACTTTCAATTTACAACCTGTTTACAAATATACTCTTTTACTGAAAAGGTGGTTTCAATGAGACAACCTAACCTCATATTTTGCATTTGATAGCCCATGCAGTTCTTGAGGAAGGCCATAAGCTATTTAGAATAACATCACGCTCGCGCTAGGACCATTATGAGCCGAGAAAAAAAAGTCAGAAAGAACATTACAGTCCTAACAACTTATCTGTGAACTGAAAGAGGGCGGCACCGTCGATTCAACAATACAATCAAATAATTGTATGTTCGACAGTCGAATGACATTTCAACATAACGGCCGTAGTTCCAATTTTCGCCATTTCACAGATAAGTTGGTAGGAGTGTAAGCGAAAACGTAATAGCTCGAGCAGGCGATCCGATGCGACGAGGTGGGTCGGGGGAACAAGAATTATTATATGCTAGCTTCTGCCCGCGACTTCGTCCGCGTGAAATTTCTTGTTACCCCGTCCCACCACTTCGCATCGCATCGCCCACCCGCACTTTCTTTTCGCTTAGCGTTCTTTTTCGCTTAACTATTTAGAGGCATGAGGAACAGGGTGTAAAGTTCACTCATCCTCCTTAGTAAATGGAGGATCCTCCGACCAGACGGGTGTTGTGTCTGGTGGGCTACTGCCCGACGGTTGATGTCGGGACGTTGTATATATGCTAGTCGCGTAGTAAACTCTAATTGCGCGATGCAGGATTGCGTGGCGTCATGTCTTTGTGATGCGTAGTTCATATGTGGCGATGTAGATGCCGCCACATCACTCCCCTCCGGAGACCGGAGGTCGATAGTGGGCTGAGTCGTGTATCTTGCGATGCTTGCCAGTGCCAGTTGTGGTTCCAGTGAGTCGGAACCGGGTGCCGCATAGTTCACGGTGAGTCGGAACTGTCTGCTGTGATACCCCAGTGAGTCGGGGTGGCGCTGCGTTATGCTCCAGTGAGTCGGAGTGTACAGCGCTGGGTTGAGGCTGAAGGTGATGACCAGGAATGCGCGTCCACTGCATGCTGGTGGTCAGGATACCCGCTGAAGCCGTGGATGCTAGCTGGCTGTGTGACTTGCCGCTCGAAAGCTTGAGGAAGTGATGCTGATGACGTCACGCTGATATAGTTGCACGAAGGCTGCGCTGACGTTCATGCTCGGGGTCACCAGTTTAGAGGCATGAGGAACAGGGTGTAAAGTTCACTCATCCTCTATTGAAAAGGGAGGATCCTCCGACCAGACGGGTGTTGTGTCTGGTGGGCTACTGCCCGACGGTTGATGTCGGGACGTTGTATATATGCTAGTCGCGTAGTAAACTCTAATTGTGCGATGCAGGATTGCGTGACGTCATGTCTTTGTGATGCGTAGTTCATATGTGGCGATGTAGATGCCGCCACAACTACTTCCTTTTCGCTTAGTGTTCTTTCTGATTTTTTTTATTTGATTTCTTTTTGCTCGGCTCCTAAGACCGTAGCGTGATGTTAAATAACCAATAACCTTCCTCAAGAATTTGGCTATCAAATGCAAAAATATTTTTTCAATTCCGACTGGTACCTAGTTCCAGAGATTACCCCCTTCATACAGACTTACAAACAAACAAATTTTACCACTCTATAATATTATTATAGTATACGAGTAAATCAGATACTATAGCTCGTGTAAAATTACCTAAAGTATAAGTACTAAGTTCATTCCATTTTTCTAATAATTCTTCTTGTTCACTTTGAGGTCTAATTTTTGCTAGTGATGTTTCAAGGTCTGTGCACATTGAATTTAAAGATTTGTGTATTCGCTTCTCCCATTGAGCACTAGCTTTGATTAATGATGATAGTGGGTCTAATTTCTGTAAAATAATAATTAATTGTATCAGAATCATCAATCCCAAAGCACCTACAAGGTGTAATTTAAATAACGCACAACCTCTTTTAAGGGGTCATCCGGGTCATTGTACACAGCATTATGAACAACTTTCACTCTGGGACCAAACTTGAAATCGCGAAAAAGAAATCAGCTGGTCCATATACGTATGTTCGCATAACTCGTCAAAATGTAGGGAACAGCAGCAGGCTGATCACAGCATAATTATGTTTCTTCGCGATTTCAGGTTTGGTCCCATTCCCATCCCATAGTATATAAAAGTTGTTCACAATGACTACTTTGTGCGTTATTTAAGTTATATAGTTCTATAGATATGCACCAACATCAACGCCGAACACACTAACGAATTTATGGCGAAGTATTTTATTATTAGGGCCTAAAAAAAAACACTGCTTACATTCTGTTTACTCTGTGTTCTAACCCAATGAAAAACTGTGTTCCTAAGTTTAGTGTCTAAACCCTTTTCTTTCATAGCTTGCTGTAAAGTTTGTTTGAAATCTTCCTTCTTTACATTTGGCGATGATACTAATTTCTGGAAAAACAAAGGAAAATAAAGTCGTGCCCATAACAGAAGTTGCGTGCTAAGCAGGGATTATTTTTATATCGTGTGTCGGTAATCGTGATGAATGCTCGTGAATCTTACACCGTAGGGTCTTAGGAAGGAGGTAGTACTTGGTACTTGCGGCCCGTGCCCCTCAAGCGGATGTTACTTTGCTTAAGTAGGTACTTAATTACTGATTATACTAACCAATAAGGGCAATAGGCATTTATTTTATGTTTTGTACTATTGTATGATTTGTATGCCATACAATTTATTTGCCTTTATAGGTACAGACGCCCAGCACATCAAGCTACTACAATCTGTCTTTCTTTAATAGATTTTGATCTTTATCGCCTATGCATATAGGTTCAAGGTTGATTGGGAAAATTTGACAGTTTCGGGTGGCTTGACCTGCTGGCGTCTGTACATCAAGATAAAGAAGCTTTGGTTTGGTTGGAACGGCTATAGTGTTTCCCAGTAACTGGGTTGTGGAGGTCAGATAGGCAGTCACTCCATGTAAAATATTGGGCTTCAGCTGCATCCGGTTAGACTAGAAGCCGACCCCAACATAATTGGGAAAAGGCTAGTCAGATTGATTGTCATCAAGAAACTTTGGTTCCTAAATAGACGCCGTTATGTAGGTACATAGCATATTTTTGGATAGTTTGGTATGTGTACTTAGACCTCAACCTTATCACGGGTAGGTAGGTACCTACTTAATTATTTATTTCTGATATCTAGGTATGAAGAAAAAGTATAACTACAGCAGCTCTTACAAATACATACCTGTACATCACTATAAAATGATTTGTAAATGGATAGATTTCTTATTTCTTCGGCTAGTTTTAATGCGGTGTGATGTATGGCTTCTTCTTTTATACCTTCCATAGTAACTATTCATGAATTAGGTATATCTATTTTAATTTCGTAAAAATAAAATAACAGACGTAACTGTGTTTACTTTTTTTTATAAAATTCATAGTTCATGTGAAAATGAAGACACTGTTGCCTTGGAAACTGACAAATAAATCATTGAAATGTGTGAGTAGGTATGATAAAGAAGTATTTATTTCATAATAATTATTATGTTTATTTTATTTCCTAGTAAATATCCCGGTTTTATCCTGCTAGTTTCAAAAATAAAGTCGGTATTTTTGGGTTGGTTCTCTTGTTTTTCAAGAGTTACGTTCGCAAATTGTTTCAATATGGTGAATAAGCAATATGCAAGTTGCGTCTGAGTACCGCGTATAAGTAACTCCAACCATTCACAATCTTTTTAGGACAAATCGATAATTTATGAAAAATATAAATTGAAATCACAGATAGCCAGTCAGTTTTTTTTTTACATAAACCTTATGATTTTTGACTTGTTTCAGAACGAATAGTTATTTGTCTATTGTCTTCAAATGTCTTTTTTTCAGTTTGACAGTAGACTTGTCTGTCATAAGTCATTGTTGTCATTTGTCATCAGCTGAGGCTGAGTGAATGAAATAGTGATTATTGTTTTGACAACAAAGAATATTATTATTTACGTAAAAATGGGGAAAGTATTTCTTGACCATATTGGTGGTACACGATTATTCTCTTGTGCATCTTGTGATGTGAATCTGACAAATCGTTCGGAGTTGATTAGCACACGCTTTACTGGAGCCACAGGTACTGTTCCCATTATTTACTTTTACCTTCGCTTGATCAACTGTTTATTTACGCACTAATATTTTGTACAATCATTGTGATGATCACATCATGATTCAGTATCTAACGTATTCGTGAAAATGGATTATTATAAACAAACTATTGACAAAGCTTTAATAGAAGGTACGGATATTTTGGGTGGAAGAGAACTGTCCAACATAATCGTAACATCTGGTGGCAAAGGAATGGCCAGACTAGAGTCACGTCTCTTCTATCACTACTAGAAATACTATCACTTTTCATGGTACTTTATTATAATAGAAATAGGAAATGTAATAGAAAATTATAATTATTGCAGGCCGAGCATTTCTATTCCACAAGGTTGTGAACCTATTGTACTCCGAGGTGCAGGACCGCGTGATGCTAACAGGCCGCCACATGGTGCGCGACGTCTCCTGCAAGAACTGTGGCACAAAACTGGGCTGGGTCTATGAATTTGCTACAGAGGAGAATCAGAGGTATTTAGAGCTACTATTATACTTCTATACACTGTAGAACTTTGTCTTATCAAATATTTGGATGCTGTCATCATTATATATTAACAGCCGAAACATGTAGGTACGCAGCTGGACATAGGCATTCCCCAATATTGCCACTTTCTAGAGAAACTTTCAAATACTTGATGACAAAATTCATGTCTACCTTCCATGTTGTCCTAGGCTTGGGTTAAGAACTAAGTTTTATCTTTTTAACCCATTGAATGGCGAAGTTAACCGTCAAATCATAATAAGTGGCCACCATACAAATGGCCTGCTACTTGTAGTTGGCATCATGAATACCAATTTATAGAAAAATGCGTACATGTAATGTTGCATATAAGAAGACCTGCGTAATAATACATAGTCGGCCTCTGCCATTATTACCAGCTACCTACGTAATAATACATAGTCGGCCTCTGCCATTATTACCAGCTACGTAATAATACATAGTCGGCCTCTGCCATTATTACCAGCTACGTAATAATACATAGTCGGCCTCTGCCATTATTACCAGCTACGTAATAATACATAGTCGGCCTCTGCCATTATTACCAGCTACGTAATAATACATAGTCGGCCTCTGCCATTATTACCAGCTACGTAATAATACATAGTCGGCCTCTGCCATTATTACCAGCTACGTAATATTGCGTAGACATTCAGTGGATTAAGTACAGCTTTAAACAATAGTGTAGTAGTTTCAGGATAAAAAGCTATTGTATTGGCTATAAGCAATAGTAGACAAAGAGAGATGAGAAAAGAGATATTGTTTTGTTTTCCAGATACAAGGAGGGCCGTGTAATCCTGGAAAGAGCTCTTGTGACAGAAAGTGATGGCATTGAAGAAATTCAAGTCAACAATGATGACTAGCTGACCTATAATAATATATTGTGACTTACAGTCTGTTAGAATGCTAAATCTAGCAGTTTATTGTGTACAAAAAACATTGATAATTGCATGAACACTACATTCTATGTACTTACAGACGCCAGAAGGTCAAGCTACCCCAAACTGTCAAATTTTCCCAATCAACCTTGAACCTAATGCTTTAGAGATAAAGATGAAAATCTATTAAAGAAATTTGACAGATTGTAGTAGCTTGATGTGCTGGCGTCTGTACTAAGAAAAATAGGAAATCTCTGAATACTAATTACTTTTCTTGTTTTTAATTATTAGGATAAATACAACTTGACAAAAGTATTTTGGCTGTTTTTAATACAAGCTAGTCAAAAAGTTTTTGGAATCTACGTACATCAAGGCCTACTGCTGACCTACAAAATCAATTTGTGACTGGCTACCATCAGGGATTTTATTTTTGATAACACAAAAAAATTGTCGCTAATTAGTCTAAATTTGCTGCCAAATATTAGAATGTGTTGGTCACTGGTTCAGAAGTTATAAGGGTTCATAGGTGGCCGATCTGGAGAACATCTCCCCAGCTTGCCCACATTTATGTCTCTAAAACTAGGCCACCTACCTAGTTTTACAGATATAAATGATCAAAGCAAAGATCTGTTTTCTCCCAAATTTAGTCGAGTTAAATTTCTAAGTATAGTCCAAGAGCTAGATCAAAGATTTTATCGTAAATTCTTCGATGTAGCTCTTGGACTATACTTAAAAATTTAACTCATAATATGTCTTCTAAACTAACCGACCCGACCAAATCTGTGATTTGTCGAAAAGTTGCGAGATAACAGATCTTTGCTAGGTGGCCTAGTTTTTGAGATATAAATGTGGTCAAGCTGGGGAGATGCTCTCCAGATCGGCCACCTCCACCTATGAACCCTTATAACTTTTGAACCAGTGACCGAAAAAATCTGGTAGGTATTTGTCGGCAAATTTCGACTAATTGGCGACAAATTTTGTGTGTTATCAAAATTAAAATGCCTGATGGTGGCCACACCAGTGTCAGTCACACAAAATCACTACTGACTTTAGTGCTCCTAATATTTCTGTTTATGGTTAAACAGCCATAAAAACAAGTGCATACAAGGTAAATTGAGAATGAATTTCCATAAGGTGATTGCGCTGTGTAGCCCGCGAAATAATTTTTTTTTTGGGTTTTTTTGCAATTTGCAGGTCCGTGTCAGGTTGTATCTTGATCAAAGTGTGATACGCGGAAATAAAACACATGTATTTATATAATTTTAACCATAAAAACCATCAATACATTTCTCTAAGTTAGATTTCGTGCAGATTCGTCAAAAGAACGAAATCTATCGAATCTGCACGAAATCTAACTTAGAGAGATGTAATGATGATTTTTACACGCTGCAAATTGCAAAAAACTAAAAAAAAATGAATTTCGCGGCTACCACTGCGCATCATCCTTAATATGCAGCGTATGAGCAGACCATTGTTTAGGGAAATTCATTGCAGGAAAACAAACTGATCATGTAAATAGGTTTTTAAAAGTTTTATCTGTCGATACAAAGGATTTGATTGGAGTTTATCTAAAGGGTTAGATGTTTACATTTCAACGGTGCAGTGCTTTAGACGTCATGTCCCCGCTTCAATGAGCGCATGCATAAAATATGAGTGAATATATATTTATGAATAGCAGTATTTTGAGTGAGGTCCAACGCAGACTAGAACAGGACGAGCGTTTTCACAGGCAAACAAATGGCAACCTTGCACTGGTTGAAATAAAGTTCAAAATAAATAATCTTTCATTAGTCCGAGAGAGCCAAGTCTAATAGCTGCATGTCTCGACAGTGCTATCGGTTGCGGTGGTATCAACACATCATCACGCCTGCATTCCCTGAGGGAGCAGGCAGAGCTGTGTGTATAGTATACCCACAGAAATGTGGGTAGTTAAGCCAAATTTACATTTTTTGAAACTAATTGCGCTTAGTTATTCATTGATAGTTTCACGTGTAAATAATTATTTTTGCGCAACTAGTTTCGTACTGTAAATCTGGCTTTATGGTCACTACAAATAGGTGTGTGTGCGTGGAATAAAATGGTTCAAAGGAAGGACCAATACCCTTAATTGATCCCACTGACGAGTGATTTGTGTTAGCAAAGATAAAAACGATCACACAGTCGGTATCACATTTTATTGATAATATGCAATAAAACACAACATATATTTTTATCGGACGATAAAACTTTTTCCTCTACCTTCATGCGATTACTTTAGCTCAGTTTTACAAATTGGAATAATAGTTTAAATAAAATGCCAACAACATATAATAGCTCTGAATAATTCAAGCAGTGATAATTTGCTAATTACACATTTAAGCCCTAATTAGGGTGTGAATAAAATATTTATAGTTCGCGTACTAAGTACACTAAAACATCGATATAAGACGTACCTAATTAATTTATAATTATTAACATTTCATTTAATCGTTTATTTTTACAATAAAAAATATTTTGTAATAGTTTTGTGCGGCAGTTCATTATAAAATACTTACTCCCGGCTTACTTTAGAAAGTTTTAAAATTATGTTCGCGACATTGAGGTATAATTATTTATATACATATTTAGACAAGAATTTTGCATTAGCTTGTACTAGGAAAAAATATTAACGGCCGCACTCGGAGACGCCACTTAAAAATAATCAATCTACTTATTTAAATAAGAATTAATGGCTAATTGTGTTGCTAAGCGCAAAACTCGAAAACGGCTGGACCGATTTGTAAATATTCTTTGAAGTCCGAGGAAGATTCTTATGAAGAGAAAAATGGGAAAATTCAGGAAAATTTTCTATGGGATTTTGTATGAATTCTTGAAAATTAGACAGGACAGCAATAATAAAATCATATTTTTCATTGACAGCTGTCAAATATACCTACTCTTGTGAATTAAAGTAAATGATTGATTATTATTATGTGACAGTATGGAGTGTGGCAGTATGTTCGCCTGCGGAACTGCTTGTCCCTGTTATGACTACCACATTATATTAGTGTTCTTTGCTTCGTATAGCTAGCTAATCTACTCGTAAATAATCCATGGTTCCGTATTCGTTACGTGGCTGTGCTTCTGCGCAGCAGTGCGATGACGTAGGTTTCAGTTCATTATAAAAAAAAATTGATTATGCTTACAGACTTGTACAAATTTCCAGTTCATGCGTAGCACAGAAGTATTCTATACGGTAGTTATTTAATTTAATATTGTTAATTTATAAATTGATTTAAAGTCTATTTATTTATTTATTTAGTAAAAGTATTTTTTCCGTACAAGCGTAAAAGTACTATTAGTTCGGTATCTTAATTATCTACATGGAATATCACCAGATTGAATATATACTACTTAACAATATTACCGCAGAAAATAAATTAGTAGTACCAATTTATGCCGTGCAAGGCACCAAAAACAAAATTATATACAAATACATTATTATTGAAATATGTGCGTTAACATTATAATCGTTGTATAAATAAAATGTCTTATAGCGTAAGTTTTATACTAGAATACACACACTAATCCCTATATTAATTATTACACCGAATACTATTTATAGAAATAAAATAAAATCATCACTGCCTGAATTTGCCTACATATACATACGTACTACGTAAACTACGCGTACAAACAAAAAAAAAAAAACATAAAAATAACGCACCATGTCATTACAATCAAATACTTCACATAAAAAGCACCTCCAATTACAAGTTTTGACAAGAATATAAGTTTAATAAAAATACAATAATTTTACATCACTTGCTTAAAAGTAAAGACTGTTTGGTGTAAATTGTGTCACATTTATTTCTTCGTTTTTGTTCGAATATGTGGCAGATTAGGTGTATTCTTAATTTAACATGATGGCTGCAATAAATTATTAAAAGGTACAAGATAAAAATAAGTATAGTACACCGGAACAAGATTGGCATAAAACAGGAAAAATAGGGTACTTAATGAAAGACTTATACCTGACAATGGGACACATATAAAAATATACACAATCTTCCACACAAAAAAATATAAAAGCATCCAATTTATACAAACAGTCACTACACTTTCTACCAACACAATATTCTTGCACAGTTATCATTTTGTGGAAAAACAAACACCTATTGGCACCGCTGAAATATTTTGTAATATAAAACACTAACTATTACTTATGTTTTGTCAGAATTATAAAAAGATTGCACAGATTTTGAGGGGAGCATTGAAACACACCTAGGTACATTTTGTTCAATTCGTAAGTCGATTTGACATCTAACTAATTTAAAATTATTTTTAAAATATCTATCTTAATACAACGTCTGTTTAACTGCTAAAAGTACTTATCTAACTCTAATAGCTCTAGTATCCAATGGTTAACGTAGTAGTACTTAGCTTTACCTCATAATAATAACTTCAATGTATACAGGGTCAAAAAAATTAGCTAGCTAAACTCCGCAGACCTGATGGGTATCTAAACACGACAAAACAAAAATGTTTGATTTTAGAGGGTCAATGACCGCTGGTATTGTTGTTACTTGAAGTGCGAGTTCATAAAATCTGTTTCATCGTGTTGAGATATCGATACGTCTGTGAAGTGTAAGAACACAAAAAAAAAACTGATTTTTACTAGCGGACCCGACAGACGTTGTCCTGTCTGAACGATCCTAGAACCCGACTGCGGCGCCCACTACTGGGTCCAATTGTGTTTTCAAACCACGCAGAAACCCATTCAAATATACAAACAAAATTTCATCGAAATCGGTCCAGCCGTTGTAAATCGTTGTAAATATACAACGTGGTATACCACGTTGTATATTTTTTTTAAAAGTATCCTATGTCCGTCTCCTGGTTCTAAGCTAGCTCCCCACCAATTTTCAGCCAAATCGGTTCAGCCGTTCTTGAGTTATAAATAGTGTAACTAACACGACTTTCTATTTAAAATACTTATAGATGACTACTTTCTTTTTTGTTTTTTCATGTTTAGATATCGATACCCATCACGTCCGCGGAGTTTGGCTATCTAATTTAATTTGTGTATATTTATTGCATGGAAATCGATCAATGTTTCACTACAAATTGCATTAATCTATTGTATACTAGAGCTGTATTATAGTGCATGCAACCTGTGTCAGTAGGTTTGTACAGTATGAAGGCTTAATTTTTAGCTGCTAATAACTTTTTAATTTAACTTCGTTTGCGCGACGCTTACCATTTTATATTACGAAATATGTAAGAAACAGCCCCCGATAGGCCTTTTAACATTATCGTGTTCTAATACTAAAAACTTATTTGTTAAGGAAATTAAGGCACCAAAAGGTTTAATTTAAATACGATTCTATCACGTACTACGAAAAATAAACAGCAGGCTGTCTACTGTATTTTGTGTGTGTGTGCTGCATTCGTTATGTAAAGCGCATCAGTTTATAAAATAAATGGTAAGCGCCACGTAAACCTGATGACGACATTAAATTTTTATGTCAAAAAGTTCACATCTAACCTTCTTAAAAATAAAACACGGAATAAAGTTATATCAGCAACAACAAAGGAATAACCATACATTTTCATAGGTTTAAACTTGGAATAACTTTATTCTGTGTTTATGAGTAAGACGGTTTGTGTCTAAACACACTATGCCGAACCGAAGTTCGGCATGATTACGCCTGCAATGCTATTTGAATTACTGACGACACACTATGCCGAAATTACGTTGCGTTCTAGCGTACAGCCGAACTTCGGTCGGGCGTAAGTTCAGTGGAATCAGTGGCAATTCAGCGGCAACGTATTCTGTAGAGCACACATTATACTCAACCGAAGTTCGGTTCGATTGCCTAAGAAGATCCGGGGCGGGGTTGGGGGGGACGGAGCGTTCCAGACACTGAAGTTCCGCAACTGAATTTCCGCCGCGTAAGTTCGGCACTTTATGGTGTGTCATATCAGCCGAACATTCGACGACGTGTTCGGCTGATGTGACACACTATACGTGCCGAACTTATGCGGCGGAAATACAATCGCGGAACTTCAGTGTCTTGAACCCCCCCGCCACGGATCTTCTTCGGTAATCGCGTATAATGTGTGCTCTACAGAATACGTTGCTGCCGAATTGCCGCTGAACTTACGCCCGACCGAAGTTCGGCTGTACGCTAGCCGTCGTCAGTAATTCAAATAGCATTGCAGGCGCAATCATGCCGAACTTCGATCGCGTAACTTCGGCATAGTGTTTAGACACGACGTCGATTGTCGAAATATAAAAAAAAAACATTCTTTTCAAATCAAACTCCAATTCGAGATCACGTTGAAGCCAATCTACTAACTTCCATGTAGTGCAATATTAAAGCAACAGTGTGATAAATTATTCAGGTCGCCGCCGCCGTTTATACAACTAACATAATAGTTTTTAATTAACAACATTATTGTTTATTATTATTTTCCTTGTAAGCTTCACACAAAGCATGCTGCGATAGGACACGCCGTACAATCCTTCTAAACTAACCACGTGTTTTAAGTAACGTTTACCTCATAATGCCACTATGGTTGAATGCCACTTGCACCGTGCACTCATACAACGACAAGAAGGCCAATTCCCGTTTTTAAAAACAAAAACCTGTCAAAAATGTAGGTAAATTAGAGGTACAGACCATTCACAATCAGCATTCCAATCCAACCTTCATCATCTGCCTAGCCTTTTCCCAACGATGTTAGGGTCGGCTTCCAGTCTAACCGGATGCAGCTGAATACCAGTAATTATACATGGAGCGATTGCCTATCTGACCTCCACAACCCAGTTATTGGGTAATACGATACCCCTTGGTAAGACTGGTTGTCAGACTTTTGAGCTTCTGACGACCCGTAACGAACGACTGTCAAAGAAATCCTCGAATGACAGCCGGTACCAACGGCTTAACGTGCTTTCTGAGACATGGAGGGGGTCTTGATATGTAAAGATGGCCACCCATCCACGGACCAACCGCGGCAACGTAGCTTAACTTGATCGATCGACCCGTGCGGCTGTTATTACTTACAACAGCAACCTTATAGTAACGAAAATAAAGATCACTGATTTTGACAGACATGTCAGTGGCAGCAACCCAACAGCAACCTTAATGTAACGAAAATAAAGATCACTTTTGATTTTTACAATGATGCAAGTTCAGAGAACTGTGAACGGTATGTATGAGTTTTTGACAGATTGAGGCCGATATTAGAATGAGAACGTTCATAAAATGGTTCTTACGGGATGTACCCCTGTGTTACATACACATACAGTTACAGTGACAGTTAGATAGTTTCAACCTTAGCAAAGTATGAATTTCCGGGGAATTATAGTCAAAAGTGTAAAAGCAATTATGAGGTGGACTATACCTACTTATCTAGCAGGTGTATGTTCCTATAATTAGGTCCTCAGATTATAAAGAGGTGATTGCTGTACCATGCCACGTCACATTTAAATTTCGTACATATACATTCACCTAAATATTATTAATTTCCTTCATCTCATCGTGGACGCTAGGATTTTTATCATGCCAGGGAAGCTTATCCTACACGCATGCTATGCATGCATGCATGTTGTTCTGCTGTGATCCATAAAAAGGGGCTTTTTAGACAATTAGTGCAATAGAATAGAATCCCTCTGCACTCTCCCTTATTAGTTTATTACATGAAACTTTTGGGGGGTGTTTGTAAATTATTAACACTACCAATTTGTCGCCATCTAATGACGTCGTCAGAATAACTAACGTGGTGCCCTAAAGGTGTTTAGAACATATTATAATACAATCAGGCCGTCAACTAAAATAAACTCTTCAAATAAATATACAAAATATTATACACAATTCGAATTACATGTTTTATTGTGCGTAAAATTTCATCTTACTCATTAACGACGGTTTACTCTTTTTAAATTCCTAATATCTCATCTGCATTAACATTATAATTCCTTAATTTCATTCGTTTGTAAATAATAAAATTGCATCCAGTGACTCGGGAGTGCATGAAAATGATCGACGTCGCATCGATGCCATTGATCAATAATAATATCGAATATCGATCTTCTGTAGTAATAGCTTTGATCGAGTGCAGGCTTGAAAAACACTGAATAGCTATCAATTGAATCATTTATCCACCATGGCTTAATTATTTTATCGGACCGTCAACGTGTGGCCGATTGATCAATCATATGTCATTTTTATAAGTGATTTGTTGCACACATGCACAGCTTGAATCGATCGGTCGATGCTCGATGGCGAATAGCACGAATCGATGTGTGTTGTATGAGCCAATCGGCGATTGATCGATGCCAAACGATAAACTCCCCAATATAATAAAATTGTTCTGTTAATATAATAATATTTTTTTTCACTTTAAACTTCTAAATGCATAATATAATAATTTATTCATTGAAATTAATTGATTAATTGATATGGTATATAATTTAAATAGGTACAAGGTATTGTTGATGATTAAAACTATAACTAAAATAAAAAGTAGATCTGTGAGTGACTCTAAGATCATACCAATTTTGAGAGAATGTCTTTGAAAAACCAAATTTTATGCAAGTATTTTATCAAGTTACGAATTTAAGTATCGCGCTTCCAACAGTGCATTTATTACAAGACATTTTTTTAGGCCATAATCGCTACATGGAACGTAAACTCTTTTACCACTATTATCCAAAATAGTAGTCGCCTTACATTGATGTAAAAAATTCAATAAAATGTTTAACACTTATAATAAATCGAAATTTTAAGCGCTGTTATGGAAATTGATAAGGGAATATTAATCTGAGACCCTCTATAATTTTCCACGAGACAAAGCTTTTGATAAAAATTTCTTTGCACTTTTAGCGCGATTCATAAAAAAGGAACGGAATGCGACCACGCCCGAGGAGAGTCCTGGCTTGATTCTGGGCCAAGACCGATCCTTTGCTTCTCTGTTTCAATAAACTCCAATACGGCCATATAAATAAATTTGTACTGTGCCTCGTTTTGCACCATACCAGATCGCTGGTCACGCACCATTTGAACAGTACGGTGGATGTCGATTTCACAGTCGAATCCCTCTTTTCTTATTTGATCTAGGATCATATCGATAACTATAAACGTCCCGGTCCTACCGATGCCTGCCGAACAATGAACGCACACTACCGCCTGTGCGGGAGGATCCGACCCGGTCATAATCTGTTGTAGTCTATAATTTACATCTAACAATATATTCAGAACCCTGCCCGGCTCCGAAGGGACACCGTGATCTGGCCACGCAGTAAAATGAAAATGATAAATAGTTCTTTTGACGCTGCATTCTTCCTTTTTCGTAACTACAAAGCGTCTCAACGTGTAATCAGGAGTAGATGATTCTGACTCATTGTGAATCGTAAACTTTTTGAAAACTTCAGTTTTATTTAATTCTGGCCAATACCGTTCGCACTTAACCTTACCACGCTCAATCTCCTTCGTAGTCATTATAATTATGCGAACGTCCTCCTGCCATATCATCGACCAAAACGGATAGACAGTAGTCGATAAACAGCCTTGAGTGGCGATGTATAACTTATTATATACGTGATCTACAATGCCATTTTCAGTTTCTTCTGTCGATTTTGGTATTGTGGTATTAACATAATTCGGATTGGTCCTGAGGACACAAGGCTCGAAAGATGGGATTAATTTCGTGCCATTACCTTGTACTTTTACGCTAGCTAATTTTTCTTCGCAAACAATGACACTAGTATGAACGGGTGACAACTTCTCTTTATTCTTTGAGGGTGTACTATCTCGACTCAAAGTGCCGGTGGAGCCGTTTTCGTAACTTCCATTACCTGAATCTTGTTCAGAGCCAGGCTCGATCATTTCACATCGGATATAATTAGCGTTTATGTAGTCGGAGCCGGCTGGTGCGTCCGGAGGAATGTCCTTCAGCACCACACGAGTACGATCGAAAGGTATAATATTTTTGTATCTATTTTTTCGTATGTTTTCTGGCTTCGATCCCTCCATTCTGTCGAAAAGTTGCAGATTCTCCATCATTTGCAACGTTTCAAATTCCTCCCAAAACCCTTGCTTGTAAGCCATACTTTCTATCGGACCTTCATTTTCTTTTTGGAGTTGTTTTACTCGAGTGTGGAAATGTCGCACTTGGATACGAGTGGCGTTAAACGGCTGGATCAATCGCAACACTTCGCCTGTGGTTTCGACCATGGGGAAGTTTCTATAATGTTCTATTAGACTGACGAGATCATTAAATTGTTGGCCGCCGCCTACGTCATACTTGTTATCTTGTCGTCGTATGATGACGTGTGTGACTCGGTCTCGCGTTCTCACCGAAAGGACGAAATCACCCGGCTGTCGCTGAGACTCCCGAACTAGAAACGAGCCATTTTTACCGTTTTCTAACATCACCCGTTCTGCTTCTTTCGCGGTGAGTTGTCCATGGTACCAGCGTTCAGTTGTAGGGTCGGCGCAGTTGAGCGGCGTCTTTAACCTGATGATGTTGCCGTTCTTCTCACGCAGTTGACACTGGTTGTCCATGTAGTATTGAACGAGTTCAGAAAGTGTAGCAAATTTCTCGCCTCCATAAAGGTCCAGGAACTCGCCATTATTTTGTATCTTAATATGCGTCACTTCGTTGCCTCGGCGTACTGACAGAGTGAAATCACCCTTATTGCTCATGCTGGGCCTCGCTAAGAAGTATCCATCGTGCCCACACTCCATGAGAATCCTTTCCGCTTCCACCCCTGATAGTGTTGGGTGGAACCATCTTCGTGTAATCATCTTAATTCTATTAAAAGCACCACTTCGATACTTACAATACTCTAAACTAATGTGTGTTTGTCTTGATTCCTAGTTTTTCTCCGTACATCCTCATTTCTCATCTGAAAACAAAGATAAATAGAGTTAAGTAGGTACCTATTAATAATAAACAATGGAATTTCATTACTGCTTGTGAATAGTTTTCTCAACGAGACATTGAGTACTAGGCTATTCAATCTGTTTTAATAAATAAAATTATTAATACGTTGGAATCCGTTTATTATGACTCCGCCTATATTGACCAACCGCATAGTATGAAGTAATTGCAGGGCGAAGTTTGGTTTTCATATAAAATTCTTTCTAACAGAGTTCTGATATAATGACATCGCTTATAGTGACATGTCGCTTAGTATGACTTATTTTTATATCCGGTGGTGACAAAGTTATCAAAAGGAGACAAAAATTGTTGATTTCTTATTAATAAAAAATGGAAAAATAGTAATGTATGTGTCGCAGCCAAGGACCATTTTGGTTACCGATTGAAAGGGTTTTCGATAGGGTTTTCTTAAGCAGATAATCAAAAACCCACGATGTAGGTAACCCTTTTGAATGAGGACTATTTTGGCTATGCATTGAAAGGTGTTTTGATTAGAAATTACTCAACTACGGCAAAGTCAAAAGAAAGGGTTATGATTTTAGCAGTCTATGTATAATGTATGTAAGCATGTATTTACGTGTTCCACCGTAGCGCCTAAATTACGGAACTGATTTTAATGAATAAGGTATCAATAGGTTCGTAGTAATTTTCCGGTTGACTTAAACTACATAATCTATTATGGTGGCTTTACACGTATCCGGGTGACATAGGCTATACAGGGTGAAATTGAATAGATGCGACAAAATTTAAGGGGGTGTTCTACGCATCAATATGAACAACTTTTACTATGGGACCAAACCTGAAATCGCGAAAAAAAAATCAGCTGTTCAGTACATTTTGACGAATTATTGATTTTTTTTTATAGTGGATTTTTCTGTAGTTGGGTTTTAGTTTTTGAACTTACTTTTTATTTATTATTAGATACATGACATACTTATACTTTGTAGTTTTTCTCTCTATTAAATTATATACCCAACAAAAAAAATAGATAGTTGTAAATTTTTTAAGACTATGCTTTGTATGAAGTGTTTGTTACTTCCCTTCGATGTCATTAAAATCAGTGTTAAAACAAAATAGGAATAGGGAAAAACATTGTGAAACACACATGTGCCAGGCATATTAGGTACCTAATATTATTTGCCCATGTGTTTCATTGCATTTCAAGAGTTTATCATGCATCATAATATATCCTAAGTATACAAAATATATTGCAGCATGAATAACATTTTATATAATATTGTTACTTTAATTAAGATTGCATTTGTCTCACTTATGTATTGTAATGGGCAGTTGAATTTTATTTTTATTACCGAATTCTACTTACAATACCACAAAAATGTAAAAATCAACTATAATGGGAAATAAACATATCACATGACAATGACATGACCTACATTTTAAGTTAATTAAATAAATAATAAACACGACATTACCCACCTACCCACCTACCTAGCTTTTTTATAAAACTTGTAAATACTTAGAATTGCTTTTATTAATTTGCTAGTTTTAGGAAATTTAATTTATAAATACAACTAGCTTTTGCCTGCGGCTACGCCCGTCATGGAGGTCGGAAATTAGCCCATGTTTCCATGGGCACAGGTTCTAGGATCGTTCAGACACCATCTCTCGGGTGCGCTAGTAATTTATAATATTTAGTTACTAATTCTATGATTGTTTAAGCAAAGTGTTATGGATGAAGCCACTTTTTATTACAACACATGTACAGTCAGCAACAAAAGTCGATTAACGCTTCAGTTTTTAAAATCTTAATTATTGAGCAAGGTAGTTAATTAAAATCAGAACAGAAGTAAAATAATTTTACAGATCTACTAGACTCTTAGGTATTATAAGAAAAAAGGAGATAATCAAATCATTTTGTATTAATTTACATGATGTGGAAAAGTAGCAGTGTTAATCGACTTATGTTGCTAACCGTACATATATAAATGTGACTGCCTCGTTGGTCTAGTGGTCACAACCGCTACTCCTCCTGGGTTAGATTCCCAGGTAGGGCTAAGTGATATTGGTATCTTCCATCTGGAATTTCTCAGTAGCAGCCCGGAGTCTGGATTTGTGCCCGGTTGATGGCAATAGGCTCGCCCGCTATTACATGGGACTTATATAACTGGTGAAATGTGGGTGTACTATAGGAACACCTCCTGCCTAACTCTTCGGGAAATACAGGTGTGATTTTGCGTATATTAATGTTTCATTCATTCTTACTATATTGGAAGGGCAAGAAATTCCATGTTACTTAAATTATTGAATCCCGAGTAATGAGCCACAATTGATTATCTATTGTGTCTTGCTCGGTATTGCAACCTCGGGACTCAAAGGGTTAATCCACACTTGTGTCAAGGAAGGGTAGGTCTCAGGACTAGTTTAAGGTGCTACCAAAATAAATTGGAGGATTTTTCGTAACCATTTATTTCACTATTGCAGCATGTATGGATTTAATTTTTGGATATATGTTTATTGACTATTTGATTAATACTTTGACTGAAGGAAAACACAATTGGGTTAAATTTCCTCGATAGAATTTAATTCCAAAAAGACCTCTACTTTTTATGTTTTTTTTTTTTCTATAATCTAAATCTATAATATAATCTAAAATCCTAAGTAATTTCATTGCAAAATTGCATTCAAAATGTGCATATTAGGTAATTGAAAATTCTGGCTGATCATAATTTTGATAGATAGCTTAATTAATTTTTAAACAATTTTTATTTAATTTGGCGCAATTGACTCTGTCACTTTCTTATTCCCGCCTAGTTCGCTTTTTACATATCACCTTAAGTCTCCAATCTTGTGATTTTTGTACACAGCTTTTATTTATTTTTTTGACAAATAATTTTTATTTTTTCTTATATTTATTAATTTCCATGCAACCTAACTCAATACTTACTCAAAATAGAATGAGGAACTAAGATTTTTTTTAATTCCTTGCAGTTTAATTTAGTCTAGCAGACAACTGAATGGCTAAGTTTATAACCAAATACCAAAATTGAATGTACCTACAGTATCTTCTTCAAACTTAGCAGATGTATGTGTACAAATGGATCTTTCATAGCCCTGACTCCAGAAGTATAATAAAACCCAGTCTAATAAAAGAGAATTATTGGTAGTCATGAAACAAGATAAAGTAATCAAATATCAGTTATATTGTTTCTTCATATTCAAAGTTAACAGGAAGTTTGACTGACCGTGGGAACATAAAGACTGTGTAGTTGTTATATTCAAGGTGCAATATCAATAGTTCTTAATTCACTCAGTATGTAGTAGTACTTAACTTTGTAAGAATAAGAGACAAATTGTGAAGTTTGTATGTATAATATGACATCATCCTACCTGAGATGTGAATTCAAAAAACAAATAATGCACATCTAACAGATACAGTACCTTTTCAAAAGGTATACCTGAGTTTCAAATTAATAATTTTATCGTGACAGCCACGAATATTGCGGGAAACACCGCGTACTATTGCTAATTATATTTTATACATTCACTATATTGAAGTATGTATTGTTAGGTATACGTACGGAACGAATGCACAAAGCTACAAAGGTACACCCTAGAGAACATGGTTGTAGAAGTCTAAATAATACTACCTACTTCTGTACAATAATCTAATAGTATGACAAAACACTCACCTCAGAAAGGCACCCTATTTTCTTACAGTGAACGATATCCCTCAAAATAGGAGTTCTATGTACCGAAGTGCTGTTGCTATGCTGACACTAGATTTTTTAAAACACTGTTTTCAAGGGCGTCTGAACACACTGACTTATACATGTAAACTATTAACTAAACATATTGATAAACTTAAAAATGAACGATAAGTTGTATTGGTAAACGAAACCAATATTTGACAAAAAAATATATTTCACACAAAAAGAAGAGAAAATGAACTCCGTGCCCGATGGTGCCCGAGTTGCCTGCAGAAATGTCAGTTTAACTTTTTTATTAGTGTTGCCCGAAGTAAATAAAGTAAGTTTACAGAATGTGAGAAAAAATAACAGCTGTTTCGGATATTGATTGGAGGTTTTATGGTTTCACGTACAAAGTACAAAGAGCGTCTGATGATCTCTTTGACACAAGAACCTATGCCATGCCTAGATATGCCATAAGCATGGACGGCCATAAGATATTATTATAGGCTATTCATTTTTTTCGCGCGGTAATGGAAGCCAATCCTTAGCGCAGTTTCCGCATCGCCCATAACTCCTTTAAGGTTAATGCGCTAAGGTATCCCGCGAAATTCAAATTTTCTACGTTTTTTGCAATAAAATACGATTCGCGGCCGTAGCTAATATGGCTTTACAGAATTATAATCATTAGAATCGAATCCTCTACGTAACATCGAAAGTGCTACGCCGAATAACGCAGTACCGAAAGCAAAGCAATGCCGAAAGCACGCAGTAACGACGAAAGCATACGATAACGAATCACGGAACAACGAATGCACGTTATAACGAAAAACTTCACACCGAATTACGCGGCCTTGAAATAACGTAACAACGAACGTAGCAACGACATCAAAAAAATCTTTTCAAACAAAAAAATTGATACCACTACATATGGACAAAAGCTGTTAAGCCCTATACAGATCTCATAATTTGGAGTACTTAAATTTTGCTTAAACTATGATAGATAAGCTAACGTAATATTGTTCTTATTGATCTACTAGTAGGTATATGAAAAAAAATGGAATGGAATATCAGCACGTCAACACATGGACGTGCTTACTCTGCTGCCGTTAAGCAAGCTCATAATGAGCTGCAACGTAAGCCTAGAGTAAGCCTAAGAGTCCCCAAGAGCCCCCCAAACCAGTCCGAAGCACTTCACCACGGTTAACAGGACAGGCGATAAAGATGGGTTCTTCTGTGGGCCTTAGTTGCCCGAAATTAAAGCGATTATTATTTTAAAGTCTTTGACATATCTCGGGACCTTGGGGTCCCGGACCTTAGGAAGGCGTACCAGGAGCCGAAGCCAACTCGCAGAGGCCCCTAAGACCATTTTAAATGATAAGGAGGCACCAATCGACGATTATCCCTGTATGCACTATGCAAGTGCACCCAAGGACAACCCTCGGTTGGTGTAGGATTATTGCAGGATATGGAAGCAAAGAACTAAACCTTTTGTAATACCGTTTGTTTTTTTTTTTTGTGCTGTTTTTTTTTGTTCCATTCCATTTTTTTTTTATACCTAATAGTAGATCAATAAGAACAATATTACGTTAGCATAACTATCATAGTTTAAGCAAAAAAGTAACTACTCCAAATTAACAGCTTTTGTCCATATGTAGTGGTATCAATTTTTTGTTTGAAAAGATTTTTTTGCTGTCGTTGCTACGTTCGTTGTTACGTTATTCCGAGGCCGCGTAATTCGGTGTGAAGTTTTTCGTTGTAACGTGCATTCGTTGTTCCGTGATTCGTTACCGTATGCTTTCGTTGTAATGATATTCGTTACTGCGTGCTTTCGTCATTGTGTTATGCGTTACTACAAACATTCGGTACTGCGTTATTCGGCGTAGCACACTTTTCGAGGTCACGTAGCGGACTCATTAGAATCAGCAATACAACTCCATAAGTTAGCCATAAGCATTTACCTCAAACCTCATGATTTCATGAAATCGCTAGATTTGAGGTAAATGCTAACTTATGGAGTTGTATTGCTGATTCTAATGATTATAATTCTGTAAAGCCATATTAGCTACGGCCGCGAATCATATTTTAATCAACATACAAACTCACACTGACCTACAAATTGCAAGAAACCTAAGAAATTTTGAATTTCCGGGGCTACCCTGGCGCTTTCGCCTTAAGCATTTACTCAAGTAAGTTACTCGTGAATTAAGACATTACTCGACTATAAAATAAGATTTTGTAATGAATTCTTAAATTACGTAAGTAATTACTTCCATACTAATATTATAAATTCGAAAGTAACTCTGTCTGTCTGTCTGTCTGTCTGTTACCTTTTCACGCCTAAACCACTGAACGGATTTCGCTAAAATTTGGCAAGGCTTCATATAGCATCCTGGGGAAGGACATAGGATACTATTTTGTTCAAAAATAATACTACAGGGGCTGATATAGGGGATGAAAGTTTGTAAGGGAAACCCAGTATTTCTTAAGTTAGGGATAACAAATTTATGCTATTGGTAGAAAATTAAGAAATATGCGGTTCAGCGTTTTTTAAAAATCATACCCTAAGGGGGTAAAAAATAGGGGTTGATTTTAAAATTTACAAAACTGCACGGATTTCGATAAAATTTGGCAAGGCTTTATATAGCATCCTGGGGAAGGACATAGGCTACTTTTTGTCTTAAAAAATAATCCTACAGGGGGTAATATAGGCGATGAAAGTTTGTATGGGAAACTCAGTACTTCTTAAGTTAGGGATGCAATGTGAACATTAAAATGTATGCTTTTGATAGGAAATAAAGAAATATGCGGTTCAGCGTTTTTGAAAAATCATCCCCTGGGGTTGTAAAATAGGGGTTGATTTTAAAATTTACAAAACTGCACGGATTTCGACATAATTTGGCAAGGCTTTATATAGCATCCTGGGAAAGGACATAGGATACTTTCAAAAACAATACTACAGGGGGTGATATAGGGGATGAAAGTTTGTATGGAAAACCCAGTATTTCTTAAGTTAGAGATAACAAATTTATGCTATTGGTAGGGAATTAAGAAATATGCGGTTCAGAGTTTTTGAAAATCATACCCTAAGGGGGTAAAATAGGGGTTGATTTTAAAATTTACAAAACTGCACGGAGTTCTACAAAATTTGGCAAGGCTTTATATAGCATCCTGGGGAAAGACATAGGATACTATTTTTTCAAAAATAATACTACAGGGGTTGATATAGGGGATGAAAGTTTGTAAGAGAAACCCAGCATTTCTTAAGTTAGGTATAACAAATTTATGCTATTGGTAGGAAATTAAGAAATATGCGGTTCAGCGTTTTTTAAAAATCATCCCCTAAGTGGGTAAAATAGGGGTTTATTTTAAAATTTACAAAACTGCACGGATTTCGATAAAATTTGGCAAGGCTATAGATAGCATCCTGGGAAAGGACATGGGCTACTTTTTGTCTTAAAACATTGTAGTGTATGTAGATATCACTATATCGCAATACGAGCCGATGACAGTATTGTGACGTTGCCTCAGGCGCATACGTCGCTCGGTTATAAATATCGGTCCGAGTGGTGGGGCGATGAGTCGTGTTGGGACTGTCCGCCTGAGCGGTGGTGCGTTGGTGAGTCAACTATTAGTGTTGTGATATGTGCATATTTTACATTGGCGACGAGGAAGAAACCGTGAGTTTTTTATATTTTATTAGACAAATTATAATAATAAATCAATGTAATAATGACGATTATTCATGTTAAAAAAAAAAAAAATATTATGAGGAACATGACGACTGTTATTTCCCTTTAATGGATGAAAAAAATATAATCTCCTACAGATAGATAATTAAATAATATATTTCGGAAGGAAATATACAAAATATTGTTACATTTCAAACAAAGACATTAAATATTACTTAACAATAGACGGGACAAAGCGAACAAAATCGTAATCCAATACTTATGTCCTAGTGGTCAAAAGTCGCTCAGTCTTGTGTGGTACGCCTGCAGGTCACGTCATATTCGTATCCACCAAATGAAAATTAGTTTCGAAGAAAATATGCCGAATTATATACATTGTGGTATTGCAACCTTGTAGTGATGAAATGACTTGATTCAACTACGGTTCATTTTCGTTACTGTTTTATAATTTATCGAGTATTGAGATAAATTATATAATTTTCTTAGATATTTCTAACTATCTGACGGTTGCTAAATCAAAGGTTGGTGTCGGTAAAAGTGTATCAAGTATTTATTTCATACCTGGCTATTATGTAATTTTGCTGTACGAGTATTATGCTAGATGGCGTCACTGAGATTTGGCATTAACAGTTTTTATGGGACATTTCTTCTGATAGCCTATCTATAGTATCTTAAATCTCTTTGATTTCAAACGTCAAATTATGAATATAAATACGTTAGAGTTTTTCATTAGAAATGAAAGGAGGTAAATAAAAGGAGAAGACTGAAACAATAAATGGTTCATAACTATTTAAATACTATCTTGTTTATTAAGGAAAAAAATTGTGGTTTAATTATTTAAACATAACATCACGCTTATGTGCCCCAAAGGGGCCGGCAGAGATATGTGATGCAATCACGTTTCACCAGTAACGTTGGGCATGTCTGTTGCCATTAAACGGACTACAGTTCAGACTCCGGTATGTTGTTGGGAGGTTCGTGATGGAGAAACTAAGTGACGCTGCCAGACCTGAGAGTCAAACCCGGGACCACATGCTTAGTTATTTGAAATATGCTATATGATTAGTTGAAGAAACTTATACTAAAGTTCTCTCCATAGTATCAACCATAGCTAAAAAGCAGAGATGAAGACAACAGTAAACACGACACATCTTCAAGTAACAGAACCCATTGGAGGCATTTCCAAGTCTGGAAAGTTTTGGAAATCTAAAAAAAAAGGTTTTCAACCATAGATAAAACTAAGGGACTCGAGCATACTTTTGAAAAAAAAAAAAAAAGCATTACGGCAAAAGTTACAGAAAACAAAGGGGCTATCTAAACAAATGTTAGCTGAATTGAAACAAAAATAAGGAAAGGCGACGACAGTATTTACAACGTGCACAAGAAAACAAACATAAAACTGAACTATTACAAGTTATTAAAAATATAACTAAACTGAAAAGAATGAGGAAGAAACAGTTGAGATTTATTAAGAAAAGAGATAACCAAACAAATGTAATACGACGCAAAGGATACCTTGCTTATGCACTCCACACTAGGTCAATCCTGTCTCGTGGAGTCCTTGGGTGGTATTACCATATGAAAATGTGCAAAATGCGCGCAATGCGAAATAGCAGTAGAACATTTCTACTCGTCATTAAATTGACAGTTGTCGGGAAATGACAGTGGTAGCAGTAGAACCTAGCTACTGGTCATTAAATTGACAAGTCATCTAGAATGACGGTAACTGCAGTAGAATAAATCTACTGGTCATTAAATTGACAGTCATCTAGAATGACGGTAACTGCAGTAGAATATATCTACTGGTCATTAAATTGACAAGTCATCAGAGTATAACGCTAACGGCAGTAGAATATATCTACTGGTCATTAAATTGACAAGTCATCTAGAATGACGGTAACTGCAGTAGAATATATCTACTGGTCATTAAATTGACAAGTCATCAGAGTATGACGCTAACGGAAGAATATATCTACTGGTCATTAAATTGACAGGTCATCAGAGAACGACGGTATTAACAGTAGAATATACCTACTGGTCATTAATCGACAGTTATCAAAAAGAAAAATAGTGGTACTCTTTAAGTACATACTGGTCATTAAACAGTGAGGGGCTCGTGGCTAGGTAATAATAGCAGCACGGGTCGATGTATCAGGTTAAGCTACGCTTGCCGGGGTTGATCCGTGGATGGGTGACCATCTAGACATACCGAGACTCCACCGTGCCTCGGAAAGCATGTGGAGGCATCTACATCGCCACATATGAACTACGCATCAATGACATGACGTCACGCAAACCTGCATCGCGCAATTAGAGTTTACCACGCGATTAGCATATATACAACGTCCCGACATCAACCGTCGGGCAGTAGCCCACCAGACACAACATCCGTCTGGTCGGAGGATCCTACCTTTTCTATGAAGAATGAGTGAACTTTACCCTGTTCCTCATGCCTCCAAACTGGTGACCCCGACGTGATATGAACACGCAACCTTCTGATCTCCCTTTTCAATGGAGGATGAGTGAACTTTACACCCTGTTCCTCATACCTCTAAATTGGTGACCCCGAGCATGAACGACAGCGCAGCCTTCGTGCAACTACATCAGCGTGACGTCATCAGCATCACTTCCTCAAACTTTCGAGCGGCGAGTCACACAGCCAGCCAGCATTCACGGCTTCAACAGGTATCCTGACCACCAGCATGCAGCGGACGCGCATTCCTGGTCATCACCTTCAGCCTCAACCCAGAGCTGTACACTCCGACTCACTGGAGCATAACGCAGCGCAGCGTTAAGCCGTTGGTCCCGGCTGTCATTCTCATCATTGACATTGATGTCATTGTCATCTTTGACAGTCGTTACGGGTCGTCCGTCAGAAGCCCGAAAGTCTGACAACCAGTCTTACCAATGGGTATCGTATTACCCAGTAACTGGGTTGTGGAGGTCAGATAGGCAGTTGCTCCATGTAAAATACTGATATTCAGCTGCATCCAGTTAGACTACAAGCCGATTCCAACATACTTGGGAAAAGGCTAGGCAGATTATCAGTCATTTAAGGAACCATTTAACAGAACCATTTAAGTTTTGCAGACGACATTGTCTTATTGAAAAAAGACCCACATAATCTAAGGACAATGATAGAAGACCTAAAGCAACAAAGTGAGAAAATTGGATTATACATGAACATTATCAAGACCAAATTACTAACTAACCTCAAACACATAATCTAAGGAAAATTATGGAAGACCTAAAGCAACAAAGTGAGAAAATCGGATTCTACATCTACATCTACATCCCCCTTTCCCCCGGATCACCTCACGGTGTAGACGTGCTCATAACCCGTATTTGTCGGTCTAAATAATATTTAATTTGTAATTAAAAACAGTTTAATTGTAACTAAAAATTAGGAGTGCATCAAATACAAGGAGATTTAAGTCATACAAGCAGCGGAATAACTCCTGGTGACTTCTTTTTCACACCATCCTGTTACTGCAATCAATTCGGCCACTAACAAGGTACAGTGCAAACCCCTTTCACTGTATTCGCAAATCGGCGCACGCGCAGGCGTGGCTCCAGTAGGACAAGTCACACCAACTCCACCCACTTATCGATGATTTGTCAGCCTAACTCCGCCCCCTAATTAGGAACAATAGACCTAAAACCAAAGTGTGTGTGATGTCTAATTAGTGAAAGGCAAACGAACACCACACTATTATGATCGCCTGGTAGCTGTGGCGACCGACTGGACCTATTTAACCGAGGACCAACGAAACATTTGAATGAAATACATATTTCTCTGTTAGCTTATGATCGCCTGATACACTATCTAGTGCCATTAAACTGCAGCGGTAAACTACAGGCCTAAGGAACTTGAAAGCTCCAACGACTTTATTGCTCCCTAGTGTCTAGAGACGCTTCTCAGTTCTTCCTGTTTAGAGCGACGGATACTCAAACATAAAAAAAAACGAATTAGAACGTGATTCTAAATTAAAGTAACCAACATCCAATAAACTTTTTCGTTCTCATAACTTCCTGGTACCCATAATGAGCGAAACTGGCAATAACTCGCCCTCAGAATCTGATATTTCAGGACAAATGGATATTTCAGAGCACGCGGACCTAAGAACACCTCCTAACTACGTAACTCAACGTCTTAGAACAATAAATGAGCATCAGTACCGTGATGACTTCCGTGCCTTCAAAGAGGAAATGATCAATATGATCTCAAGTCTGATGGCACCTCACCAAGACGAACTCAAAAAAATATATCCAACACTGATGGAAATAAAAACAGTTAATACCAACATTGAGAGCGCAATGGCCGCTCTCTCGGCTCAGAATGAGGACCTAAAAAAGCAGATTGCTCATCTAGAAACCAGGGTGAAAAGAGATGATGAATACATAATAATCCTAGAAGGAAAAATTGAGGACTTGCAACGAGGAACACGAAAATCGAATTTTGAAATAAAAAATGTTCCTAAAGTCCACCAAGAATCTCAAGACAACTTAGTACAGATGGTTGTAGCTCTATCACAAGCTGTAAATAGTACCATAGAAACCAAAGATATTACAGACATATACCGAGTGCAAAATAAGCGTAGCAACACCAGGAACAGTACTATAGTGGTTGAACTAAGTTCAACATTAATTAAAAAGGACTTTATTAAAAAGACAAAGGACTTTAATAAGATCAGTAAAGAAAAAATCTGCGCAAAACACCTCGGATTTAAAACAGGAGAATATACACCAATATACGTCTCAGAACAATTAACCACAAAAGGAGCAAGACTCTTTTATCTAGCCCGCGACCTAGCTAAGTCACGAGACTATAAATTCTGCTGGACCTCCTACGGAAAGGTATATGTAAAGAAGGACGAATCTGCGACAGCCATAATCATAAATAATGAAGCTCAAGTGAATAATCTAATGCAACAAATATGACTAGCTGTATGTATTTCCCTGTTACGGTTGCTTTTTATTGTTTTTGTGTACTACTCAAAATCTCGTAGCCTTAATATTGTTTATAATTTTAACTTTTTATTTTTTAAGCCTAAAGGTTTAATTCAACCGCGCTCACTCTCAATACACATACATTCAACCACTCTTTCGTTCAAACACACACTCACTAGAATAACATACTCTACTTTATACAAATTTATACTATTCGCTCACTCCCACACATCCACACACATCTACAAAAAAATGACTAATAAAGTTAAAGTTCCCATACCACTCATCTTAAATTATGAGTAACACATTACAAACTATAAACAATATAGACAGTACAGAAACTGCTCAGACTGTTAGCTGCTCCCCTGAGGATCTGAATCGACTAATAAAACGAAACCCCGAGGATATTACCATCGTGACACAAAACATACGAACCATTTACTCCAACCACAATGACCTGCTGCTCAACCTACATAGTATCAAAACAGAAATAGACCTAATAACATTAACCGAATGCAGACTCGACTCCTCCAAACCCATACCCCAGCTTCACAACTATCTATCATTCCAAACTACCAATCACTTAAACAAGGCCGATGGAGTTGTTGTCTATGTTAAAAATACTCATAAAACCTCCGTTCAGGAAGTAAAACTGACACATGCATCCTGTCTTCAAATTAACTTTCACCCTGAGCTAACCGTCTTGGCTATCTACCGCTCGCCTTCACATCCAAAATCCGACGAATTTATAAATTCATTAAATAATCACCTAACCACTATTGCTTCAAGCAAAAACATAATAGTTACAGGTGATATAAATATAAACTTGATTTATAACGAGGCAGAACACTCTTATGATCGTTCAAACAGGTTAACCTATCTCAATATGCTGGCGATGCACGGCCTACTTCCAGGACATTCATTACCCACTAGAGGCAAAAACTGTTTAGACCACTTCATGGTAAAACTTGACCCCGCTAATTGTACTGCGACTGTAGCTATATTAAACACAACCATAACAGATCATTCCATGATTTTCTTAAAATTGTCAAACAAAAAACACATACGTAAAATAGCTAAAACTAAAACTTTGATTAACTTTGACAAAGCAATAGAATGCCTAAGTGAAAGTGACTTACATCATTTGTTAAACTTTACCGACCCAAATACAATTTGTGACCGATTAATACATATAATACAAACCTGCCTTAAAAATAACACCATTACGACAGTAATACCGCAAAAATGTAGATTAGTAAAACCATGGATGACGGTCGGATTACTGCGCTGTATACGCAACCGTAATGATATGCAACTTAAGTTAAAGTCTGAGCCTCATAACGAAATATTAAAGATCACCTTCAAAAGATACAGAAACTATTGCAACTGTATTATTAAAAAGCTAAAGCGGAAACACGACCGAGATCTATTATCTAAAGCGCATAAAAATCCCAAAAAAATATGGGAAACTATAAATATAATTACGCATCGAAAGCCAAAAAAAACCCCCAATACGGATCTTTTAGAGCTTCAGGCTACTCCGAAAGAGTCAGCTGACATGGTAAACAAATACTTTTCCAACATAGGTAAAATTCTTGCGAACGAAATAATTGACAGCACCACAGCAGGTTACGGCCAAAACTATAGTTATAACTCACCTAATGATCTACCTTTATCATCTTGTGTACTTTTAAACACTGACCAAGATGAAGTTCACCGCGTTTTAATGTCTCTGAAATCAGATAGTGCCCCGGGTTGGGACGGCATATCTGTCAATTTCCTAAAGACCGCCCATGCTCTTGTCGTCCCAATTATAACCCACTTAGCGAACCAGTGCTTTGAGCATGCTACCTACCCTAACGCCTTAAAACTTGCTGTTATAACACCGGTGCACAAGAGTGGAGACAGAGCTAATCCGTCGAATTATAGGCCTATTTCTGTACTGCCATCAATATCTAAAATATTAGAAAGATTAATAAACTCACGTCTCTTATCTTACCTTAATAAAAATGATCTTCTATCGTCTTCGCAGTACGGTTTCAGACAAAAAATGTCTACGGAAGATGCAGTACTGGCGCTTGCCTCCGCTGTAACCGGTCAAGTGGACAGCGGAGGCAAGTGCCTTGCCGTGTTCCTGGATCTTCAAAAGGCTTTCGACACAGTCTCTGTCTCCGCTCTGTTGGATAGGTTGGAATCAATAGGAATAAGAGGTATTCCCCACGCTTTGCTCAAAGACTATCTAAGCGAACGTAAACAAAAGATTAAGATAGGCAATACCATTAGTTCTGAAGAGACCGTCCAGTTCGGAGTTGGCCAGGGTAGTGTGCTCGGACCGACATTGTTCCTTATATATATAAATACCCTATGTAGTATGAAAATCGAGGATGCACGCATTCTTTCATACGCAGATGACACTGCAATAGTTTTCAGTGCCGCTACCTGGGACAATCTTCGGATAACTGCCGAGCGGGGTCTGGCAAGGATAGCAGCCTGGCTTGACCATAGCCTTTTAACCTTAAATACTTCCAAAACTAATTTCATCTGTTTCACAAAGTACAACTCCTCTCAACCCCCTCCAGAATTCAAAATTAAGATTCATAAATGTAATTTTCCTGTAAACCCAAATTGTTCTTGCACTGAAATTACTAGAGTGGAATCCACCAAATACCTAGGTATTATGGTGGATCAACGGTTATCATGGCACAGTCACACGGAATTAATAATGAAGCGAATACGGAAGTTAATCTGGACTTTCAAGACATTACGTCATGTAACCTCGAAAAAACTTCTACTACAGATTTACATCTCACTTGCTCAGTCCGTCCTGGCATATTGCCTACCTGTCTGGGGTGGTGCCACTAAAATTAAATTCCTAGACCTCGAGAGGTCTCAGAGATCACTACTGAAAGTTATGCTTTTTAAACCCTTCAGATTTTCAACTGAGAACCTTTACCATACTTCAGATCTTCTGACTGTTAGAAAGCTTTATGTTCTTAATATAATTCTAACCAAGCATAAAACACTATCGTTTAACCCACAGAAGACAAAGGTTAGAAGGAAAGACACGGTTGCTCCCAATGTCTCAGTAAAGTCTACATTCGCAAAAAGGCAATATCCTAGGCAATCATCCCATTTATACAATCTTCTTAATAAAGAACTTGATATATACCCTCTAACCTACCGCGAATGTAAAAGCGCTTTGTTTAAATGCCTTATGTCGAAGACTTATGACGAAGTGGAAAAAATGGTGCAATCGATAAGACTATAATAATTTATACACTTAAGATGGCTATGGTGTCTGTTGCTAATGGAAGATAATGTTCTGCATTATCTTCCGATCCCAAGATTATTCGTAGGGTTAGCTAGCGAATATCACAGTTTTTTATTCCAAATATATGTTGTATTGTGTATGTTCAATCCCTCACTCTCACACACTCACACCCACTACTCACACACACATTCACCTCCACACCATCTCCTACACACATAACACACACATCCCAGCGCATTTTCTGCCTTTTTATAAATTTCATTTCATTTTTTTGTTTTTATTTTTGTTTTTTTTGTTTGTATAATTTTACATTATCGCATTAACTTGATATGAATTATAACCTAGGGAAGGGCGGAGCATCCTAACACAAGCACACTACTTGCTTAAAAGGATTCTCCCACATTGCAACTAAAATAAGTCATTTAAGTTGATGTAATAAACATTTTTTTTTTTTTTTTTTTTTTTTTTTTTACATGAACATAAACAAGACCAAATTACTTGCTAACCGGTATATTTACCTAGGACAAATCATCTCTCACAGAGACCAATCTACCAACGAAATAAACAAAAGAATAACCAATAAGCTGGAAAAAATACTGGTCCCTAAAGGAAGTAATGAAATCCACTGAAACAAGCACATAAATTAAACAGAAAGTTTTGATACCTGCATTCTCCCCTACCTCACCTATGGCTGTGAAATCTGGTCTCTCACTAAACTTCACAGGAACAGTCTAGTACACTGCCAAAGAGCCATGGAGAAGATTTGAGTTAAAAAGCAGGACAGGAAAAGAAACACCTGCATAAGATCAAAAGCTAGAGTAACAGACGTGCTAGTAAAGATAGATCAACTAAAGTGGAGATGGATAGGCCATATACTGCGAAGTACTCAAGAAAAATAGAGTAAAATAATCACTGAATGGTACCATAAAATGGCAAAAGGAATAGAGGAAGGCAATGGGAGGATGAGTTAAGATTAACAGCCGGTACTAACTGGAGAAGAGCGGTTAGGTATAGAAAGCAATGGAAGATGTTAGAGGAAGCCTATGCCAAGAGGCACACTGAACTGAGAGACAATCTGTAAAGCACTACAATATTTTTAGACTAGTCTTAAAAGTTGCTGTTGCAATGCTGTTGGTGTTCTTTAATAAATAAAGACTAGGTACTTGTAACTTAATACATACTATGTAGGTGAAAAATATAAAAACGTATCACTTCTTCCTAAAGGTCCTTATTATTTAATGCAGGGGATATTTAATACAGAAATAAAATAAATTAAAATAAGGAAGGGATGTAGTGTATGTAGATATCACTATATCGCAATACGAGCCGATGACAGTATTGTGACGTTGCCTCAGGCGCATACGTCACTCGGTTATAAATATCGGTCCGAGTGGTGGGGCGATGAGTCGTGTTCGGACTGTCCGCCTAAGCGGTGGTGCGTTGGTGAGTCAACTATTAGTTAGCGTCAGAATGGCTGGTTGCCGTTAGCGTCAGAATGGCTGGTTGCCTATGGCAAACGCCTCTGAAAGTATATTCAAGAATTGCTACATAATTGCTTATATTTGCTACATTTCTTCAATAATTGCTACATACGATGGATTCAGAGAAAAATTAATATTTTTTTGACCAGCCATTCTGACGTCAGGATGGCTGGTCGCCTCCGTGTTCAGCATGAAGGACGCAGAATTTCTAAAAGTTTGTTATGTCAATAATTGCTACCTAATTGCTTCATTCACGAATTTAAGTTTGAGCTTCATACATACATTAGGTAAAAAGATATAGCTTTTATTAATTTTTTTACGAAGAAGTGCCTACTAATTTGGAAAGGCAACAGATTTTTTTACTACAGCGCGCGTCTTGTTTAAATCTTGCAGGCGTGCGCTTATTTTATTTATTTATTTCTATTTATTTCGGACATAATCCATATAAGTAAGTGTTAGTAACAATTTTCTTAAGATCTATGTTAGTAGGTACGAAATACAGTCACAATCTTCCCGTAACTATTGCCACCCAGTGAGCCTGAATGGGACAGTCGAGGCGGGATGCAATCATTTGCAAAATGCTGTTGGTGCTACCGCGCAGTCTTTGAAATAATGACGCCACTTTCTTACGCATTATAGCGTGAAAACCGTCCACGCGCGCATTAGCGAACATTTGTGACGCACTACAATGTCGCGGCAACCCCAACAGCATTCTGAAAGCATTATTATACTGAATCCGTAGGACGTTGTAGGCTCGCTGCGTATACCGAACCCACAGGCCGCTCGAGTAAAAAGATTGGCAATATGCCCTAAAAAGTGTTATTTTAACTTCATTAGTACATCGAGCGAACCTACGGGCCAGCATATTGCTCCTTACTGCCAACGCCCTACGTTCTCTCTCTATATCTGGGTCATCCTTTAAGTCCTCCGTGACCAGATGACCCAAATATTTAAAGCTCCGCACAATTTTCAGGGCCGCCCCATCGACCATGATCGGAGGCACCACACTAGGTCTCTGTTTACCGGCACTAAAAATCAGTACCTCACTTTTCCCTGTATTGTACCTGAGACCATGCTCGGATGCGTAGCGTTCACATATTTGAACCAATGTCCTCAGGGCGTTGACCGAGGGGGCCAGCAGAACCATATCATCAGCATAGCTTATGTTGTTCACACAAGTTCCGTCAATGTAGCATCCGACATGTGTCCTGCTGAGCTCCTCGATCAACTGGTTCACATATAGGCTAAAGAGGCCGGTCGACGTGAGGCCCCCCTGCCTCACCCCGCATTCCAACCTATATTCGTCAGATAGTGTATCCACCCATCTCACCTGGTTAGTCTGGTTTTTATACCAGAATTTAAGAATCCCGCTATATGGCATACCCGTTTCCTCCAGCTTCCGCCACAGTATGTCATAGGCCACTGTGTCAAAAGCTTTTGACACATCGAGGAAACAGGCATATATCGGTGTCTTTCTCTCCGTGTAATACCTGACAGTATGCTTAAGGGATAAGATCGCACTCCCAGTGGATAGCCCCGCCCTGAAACCGAATTGTGCGTCATGTAAATGTAAGTACCCACTGAGACTCTCATTAAGCAAACTGTCAAGTATCTTAGCTGTTGTAGTAGCAAGTGAGATGGGTCGATAATTTGACCTATCCGATACATCCCCCGTCCTGTTCTTAAGAATGGGTACAACCAATGTTTTCATCAGTGACTGCGGCAAGTATGAGTGCCCGATACACAGCGTAAAGAACATCGCCAGTACACGCGGCAGATGTACACCTGCATACCTGAAATGCTCGATGCTGAGGCCGTCGTACCCTGGAGATTTACCCCCCTTCATCCTTCGAATTGCCGCGGCAACTTCTTTAGCTGAAAAGCGAGTATTCCTCCCGGGCACGTCAGCCCCAGCGCTGCCTGTATCGGTCATCGCAGGCCCAAGGGGAGATCTTACCATAAAGTGATCTTTAAAATTATTGGCAATACCCTTAGGATCACTGATGCCACCGACGCTCACAGGAACACTCGGCTTGGGGTTCATCTTGTTGGTATTCTTCCAGAAAGCTGAAAAATTCCCCGCTGAATGATTTGAGGCAAGAATATCCATCTTAATTTGTTCTTGCCTGTTCTGACACCATTTCAGCTTGGACTTAAAAACCCTCCGGCTATCACACATTCGTTCATAAACAGTCCCATTTGATGGTCTACCAGCTAACACCCACAGCTGAAACCCCAGCCTAGCCTCTCTGTGAGCGCCCGCGACATGCCTGTTCCACCCGGTGATGTACCCACCCCTTCTAAAACAAGGACGACTGTATGATCTTACAGACGCCTGCGTTAAAATGTTTGTAAGCCTAGTGTACATGTTATCTAACAAGGCGGTGTGAGCCGGGTCAGAACAGAATGAATCAGCGCATGAACTGAATTCCATGGGGAAATCCAGCTCTCTGAGCTCCTCGTGGCATAGACTATGATATAGCTCAACCTGCTGAACCTCTCTTCTGCCCCAGGTGACACCGTTACATACTATTATTATCCATAGCACACTTAACAGCAACCTTATCAATGTTACATTCCACATACAGTGGAGAGTGGTCAGACCAATACACGTCATGCTGCACCCACACATTGTAAACAGTCTCCTGAGCGGCTTTCGTGACAATACAGTGGTCCAACCACCTCCTACATCCATGCGCCTCACTCGTGAAAGTGTAGGTATTAGACTGCATACCTAACATCTCCATATCCACGCAGCACCAGTCTTGTTCTAAACAGAAACTCAACAGTTCATCACAAAATAGTTCGTTTGGATGAGCATTAAAATCCCCTAAGATATAAACTGCTTCACTATCAGTGTTAACTTCTATCACAGACTTTATTACACTTAGGCAGTCCGTAAACATAGTTAAATTTTCTATACCGTTACACGGCATGTACACACTAAAAATTATAACTGACCCATTTTGAGTCATCGCTTTTATCGCACATATACGCGCATTACTACATTCTATTACTGAGACTGACTCAAACGCACTTTTCCGCCACAGAATAGCCACCCCGCCATACGGCCTGCCACTTAGGAGACCTAACGACGTGTCCACCGCAGACGTACCAGTGCAGCCGAAATCCTCGTCTATTGTGCTAAGTAATGGCAAATCATGCGGCAACAACCACGTTTCCTGAAGCGCTACTACGTCAGCAGCCTTACACAGTGATCGTATCCCCTCCATTGATCTCTTCATCGCCTTACAATTAAAGCTGACTAATGTACTGCGCTTTTGTGTATTCTCCATTTAGACCTTTTATAATACCCGCTGACTATTCACGACCTTTACTATTATCCCTAATATTGACAAAGCGTCTGAACGTAATGCCAGACGGCCACAAATTATTATCTAGAAAAATGTCAATACTATTCTCCGTTACATAAATCTTGTAAGAATTATAATCTCTTGGTTTCTTCATTTTAATTTTCAATAACGATACCTTCTCCTTTGTCTTATCATAAATATAACTCACGATGTCAGACTCAATTACATTGCTTAGAGTGATGTTGTATAATGAATAGCTTTTAAAACGTACCTACCCTCAAAAACACAATACATTTACTAGTATCAGTATGTAAAATAGCTGGGACAGATAATACTTTGAAAACTGTTTTAACTTATTTGATAAGTACATCAAAAGCAAAATATTGCACTAAGTAGTGAAAGAACAAAGGCGAAATCGTAGCTGAATTTAATTTGAGCGACTAAAAGTGACTTATATACGAAGGCAGCTCTATTATTTTTCTACGTTTTTTTAAAATATCACCTTAACTAGTTAAAAATACTAGTTTAAATGAAAAGTTATTTGTGTGAAAAGTGTTGCCATTTTGTATTTATTCGTCCAAGTGACAGTAAGTACAGCATTATTGTATTATAATCCAAATTTTTCGTCATGGGTGTCATTTTCGTGTTATTTTAGGTCGCTGAAAACGATAGTGGGGTCAAAATGAAAATCCAAGATGGCGGCTGCGAAAATTTCCTAATTTTTCGTCATGGGTGTCATTTTCATGATATTTTAGGTCACTGAAAGCGATAGTGGGTTCAAAATGAATAACTATCGTTTTCAGCGACCTAAAATATCACGAAAATGACACCCATGACGAAAAGTTAGGAAATTTTCGCAGCCGCCATCTTGGATTTTCATTTTGAACCCACTATCGTTTTCAGCGACCTCAAATATCTCGGGTCAGTCTCGGGTCAGTCTCAACTGAGCACGGACGCGTATTGCTTGCCGAAGTGACAAGTGACTCATCGCGAGAATAATGTCGTCAATGACTGTAAAATGTGTGAACTGCAATGTTGTGATTAGTGAGCTTCTGGCATTTCTACGAAATGTCTTGGATTTTATGGATGAAGAGAGCATTCATCAGTTGTGTACGTCATCCTTCACAGCTGATGATATTGTTAAAGCGAAATCATTGCTATTTGAATCGCTGGCCACCTCAAAAAAAATGCCAATTCGTCGAAAAGATGGCAAGAAGAAAATGTCCAGAGATTTAGATGACATAATTTGTCTAATGAAAACAACGGATCCTGACCTATTCCCTATATTTGTGGCTAAGGAGTTGCATAAACTTCCACCTGTAACCTTTGATCATGTGGATGCGACCAGACTATTAAAGGACATTTTAATATTACAAAATAAGTGCAAGGCTTTTGAAGAAAAAATGGTGACACGAGAACAGTTTGATGTGCTCAAGTTTGAGGTACAAAATATGAAATGTGCTTCGTTAGTAGACAATTACTGTACTCCTAATATTAATATAAATAGAAGGAGAGGTGCTTGCTTGGAGAATAGTGACTCATTTGATAATAGTGGCCCTGTAGGTTTGCAGTATGTGCCGATATCGTCAACGCAATTAACAGCTGATACAAAGGTGAATGACCTAGTGGCGGTAGATTCTTCATTAATTGCGATAGATACCGCTAAAGACGGTGTGTCTAAAAATATTAAGCAAAGAAGTGCAGCAGCGACGATTACGAATGTTGCGAGCGAGAGCGAGACAAATACGTCAAAAATAAGCGCACGAGAAAGCATGATGTTCGCAACGACGGAAGCAAGTGACGCGGTAGGTGTGACCTTGAGCGAGCCAATCATTGCGCCGACTACGTCTATGTGTGCGCCTGGGCCGATCGAGGCCCCTACCATCGTTACGTTTGCCGATGTGGTGTCGACTGGAAATAAGTCGAGTGAATTACAAACAGTGAACAGTTCGAGTATGTCTAACTCGAATGTGAATAGTGAGCAAATGGTAGCGGACCATAACAAGGAATGGCAGTTAGTGCAAAACAAATCATCGAAACTGAATAGGTTAGTTAGTCAGAGGGGTCGTGCTTCTACTGATCCTGATGTTAAGTTTCGGGCGGCCGATGTAAAGGTGCCATTGTTAATTTCAAACGTTAGTACTGAAACGCAAGAAAATGATATTATTAGTTACATTAAGACTAAAACAAATGAGAGTGTGTCTTTAAAAAAGATTAACATTAAATCATTTAAACAGTACAATGCTTATAAAATATTTGTTTCAAAACGTAAAGTTGATGTATTTCTAAATGACCAATTGTGGCCGGATGGCATTACTTTTAGGCGTTTTGTGCATTTTATGTATAGAACCAAGGCTGAGTCTAAAGTTAAAGTTAGTTAAATATTTTCACAATGTATAGTAACAAGAATGAGTACTCAAAATTTACTAGTTTTAATTGTCAGTCAGCAAAGCGCTCTATTGATAACATTCGAGCAATCTGTGCGTGGTCAGATCTTGTAGCCCTCCAAGAGACATGGCTTCTTCCCCATGACTTATTGATGTTAGGGACCATTAGTCAAGACTTTGAATTTACTGGTAAGTCAGCGGTTGACACATCCGTTGGACCGTTACGAGGAAGACCGTATGGGGGAGTGGCCATACTCTGGCGGAAAGGTATGTTTGAGTCAGTTTCTATTCTGGACTGTAGTAGTAAACGAATTGTGGCCATTAGGGCAGTGACTGGAGAGCGCTCTATTATTGTTTTCTCTGTCTATATGCCTATAGACTCGCCAGAGAATTTAACTATGTTTACTGACATTTTAAGTGAGATAAGTGCTATTGTAGCGAGTTACGATGTTGAAAACGTATTTATATTGGGAGATTTCAACGCGCACCCCAAAGAAAACTTTTATAATGAATTATTGAACTTTTGTACGGATCAGTCATGGGTTTGTGCCGACATTGAAAAATTAGGTGCTGAACGGAATCACTACACATATATTAGTGATGCGCATGGGTGTAAGAGATGGCTCGACCACTGTGTGGTATCTTTATCGGCGTGGCACACCGTTGTAGATGTAGGAATTAAAGAGGATGTTTATAACTCTGATCATTTACCTATCTATATTGTATGTGATTTAAGTATAGTAAGGTCAAAACTAGAGACTCAGACAGTGCTCCGTAGTGCGATTGTATGGGGTGAAAGAAACTGTTCTGAAATTGAGGGGTACCGATTTTTGTGCAATAGTAAATTGCGGGACATTGATTTCCCCCAAGAGTTCACGGAGTGCAGTCATGGGTCATGCAACCTAGCTGAACATAAAATTGTACTGGATAAATTGTATGATCGGATTGTGAATGTTCTGAGTGAGGCAGCTGAACAATCTAAGGAGAAGAGTGACTATAGGCCTCACGTACAATATCGGCCTCTCTATGGCTGGAATAAACATGTACGGGAAGCTCACAGCGAGGCTAGGCTTAAACTTAAAACCTGGATAGAATACAAACGACCTACTCAGGGTTACATTTGTGAGCAAATGCAAGAGGCTCGTAAAGTATTCAAAAGTCGCTTGAAATGGTGCCAAAAGAATCAAGAAAAAATTAAAATGGACATATTGGCAGAACAGCGAGCTACTAAGAACTTTGGCAAATTTTGGAAATCCACAGGTAAGATGGATATTAAGCCTGGCCTCGCGGTGTGTGTGGAGGGGAAGAGTGATCGGGAGGACATTGCAAACCTGTTTAAGAAACATTTCCAAGTGCAATCTCCACTTGGTCCCTCAGTTCCTCCTACGGGTGATGATTATTGTTGTCAGGAACGGGAGACGCTTATGCACTTCTCTGCCAAGCAAGTCAAAGGAGTTATACAAGGAATGAGCAGAGGCAAGTCTCCCGGTCATGATGGACTTAGTATTGAACACCTGAAATATGCAGGGGTCCACGTGCCGAGGGTCTTGTCTCTGTTCTATACGATGTGTGTTAGGCATTCATACCTGCCAGAAAATTTAATGAAAACAATTGTGGTTCCTATAGTTAAAAACAGGGTAGGGGACATATCCAGTAAAGGGAATTATCGCCCGATTTCCTTGGCAACGATCATGGCTAAGGTGTTGGACAGTATGCTTGACTCATGTTTGAAAAATATTTTAAATCTTCATGAAGCACAGTTCGGGTTTCAGCCTGGACTATCAACTGAAACTGCTATCTTGAGCCTCAAGCATACTGTTCAATACTATACTGATCGTAAGACGCCGGTGTACGCCTGTTTCCTCGACCTCTCAAAGGCTTTCGATCTTGTTTCCTATGATGTGCTTTGGGACAAGTTGAGGGACAGGGGTGCACCTGCTGAACTGTTGAAAATCTTCCGTTACTGGTATGCCAATCAACAGAACCAGGTAAAGTGGTCTAACACTCTCTCTTCAGCATACAGATTGGAATGCGGTGTGAGACAAGGGGGGTTGACATCCCCTAGGCTTTTCAATCTGTATGTTGATGGCCTCATCACTGAGCTCAGTAGCATGAGCATTGGATGTCGAATAAATGGAGTGAGTGTCAATAACATCAATTATGCCGACGATATGGTGCTGCTGGGCCCAACTGCTGGGGCAATCAGAGAATTGCTCAAAGTGTGTGAGACATATGCTGCCTCACACGGACTGATTTATAATGTCACCAAGAGTGAATATATGGTCTTTAAGGCCGGTGGTAGGTGTCCTGACTCTGTTCCGGAAATAATAAGGCTGAATGGGCTCCCATTAAACAGAGTGCCAAAATTTAAGTATCTCGGGCATTTCATCACCGAAGACCTTAAGGATGATATAGATATTGAGAGAGAGCGTAGGGCGCTAGTGGTCAGAGGTAACATGTTGGCCCGTAGATTTGCTCGTTGCTCTGACCAAGTGAAAATTACTCTTTTCAAGGCCTACTGTCAGAGTTTTTACACGAGCAATCTATGGGTCAGCTATACCAAGAGATCGCTGGATGCCCTGCGCATACAGTATAATAATGCTTTCAGGATGTTGTTGCGACTGCCTCGGTTCTGCAGCGCCTCGGAAATGTTTGCTGAAGCTCACACAGATGGCTTTCAAGCTATAATTCGCAAAAAAACCGCGTCGCTGCTGAGCAGAGTGCGAGGTAGTCGCAACTATATCCTGAGAGCTGTGGCGGAGAGCTATACTCCTAATATTAGGCATTTTGTGCAGAGGCTGATCAGGTAGGAAACAGGTTTCCTTATCTGGTCGTCCTCTGCATGGAGTGTGCGTTATTTTACTTTTATTTTATTTGTACCTGTACTACTAACACTAGATTATAAGTCTTTGTAATACTAACACAATATGGATCACTGTTGTCCGAATTAAATGAAATTTAATTTAATTTAATTTAAATATCACGAAAATGACACCCATGACCGAAAATTAGGAAATTTTCGCAGCCGCCATCTTGGATTTTCATTTTGACCCCACTATCGTTTTCAGCGACCTAAAATAACACTAAAATGACACCCATGACGAAAAATTTGGATTATAATACAATAATGCTGTACTTACTGTCACTTGGAAGAATAAATACAAAATGGCAACACTAAACACTTTTCACACAAATAACTTTTCATTTAAACTAGTATTTTTAACTAGTTAAGGTGATATTTTGAAAAAACGTAGAAAAATAATAGAGCTGCCTTCGTATATAAGTCACTTTTAGTCGCTCAAATTAAATTCAGCTACGATTTCGCCTTTGTTCTTTCACTACTTATTGCAATATTTTTCTTTTGATGTACTTATCAAATAAGTTAAAAGTTTTCAACGTATTATCTGACCCAGCTATTTTACATACTGATACTAGTACCCAAATGTATTGTGTTATTGAGGGTAGGTACGTTTTAAAAGCTATTCATTAAACAACATCACTCTAAGCGAACGCCTGCAAGATTTAAACAAGACGCGCGCTGCGTTGTAGTAAAAAAATCTGTTGCCTTTCCAAATTATTAGGCACTTCTTCGTAAAAAAATTAATAAAATCTATATCTTTTTACCTAATGTATGTATGAAGCTCAAACTTAAATTCGTGAATGAAGCAATTAGGTAGCAATTATTGACATAACAAACTTTTAGAAATTCTGCGTCCTTCATGCTGAACACGGAGGCCATCCTGACGTCAGAATGGCTGGTCAAAAAAATATTCATTTTTCTCTTAATCCATCGTATGTAGCAATTATTGAAGAAATGTAGCAAATATAAGCAATTATGTAGCAATTCTTGAATATACTTTCAGAGGCGTTTGCCATAGGCAACCAGTTAGCGTCAGAATGGCTGGTTGCCTATGGCAAACGCCTCTGAAAGTATATTCAAGAATTGCTACATAATTGCTTATATTTGCTACATTTCTTCAATAATTGCTACATACGATGGATTCAGAGAAAAATGAATATTTTTTTTTGACCAGCCATTCTGACGTCAGGATGGCCTCCGTGTTCAGCATGAAGGACGCAGAATTTCTAAAAGTTTGTTATGTCAATAATTGCTACCTAATTGCTTCATTCACGAATTTAAGTTTGAGCTTCATACATACATTAGGTAAAAAGATATAGCTTTTATTAATTTTTTTACGAAGAAGTGCCTAATAATTTGGAAAGGCAACAGATTTTTTTACTACAACGCAGCGCGCGTCTTGTTTAAATCTTGCAGGCGTTCGCTTAGAGTGATGTTGTTTAATGAATAGCTTTTAAAACGTACCTACCCTCAATAACACAATACATTTAGGTACTAGTATCAGTATGTAAAATAGCTGGGTCAGATAATACGTTGAAAACTTTTAACTTATTTGATAAGTACATCAAAAGAAAAATATTGCAATAAGTAGTGAAAGAACAAAGGCGAAATCGTAGCTGAATTTAATTTGAGCGACTAAAAGTGACTTATATACGAAGGCAGCTCTATTATTTTTCTACGTTTTTTCAAAATATCACCTTAACTAGTTAAAAATACTAGTTTAAATGAAAAGTTATTTGTGTGAAAAGTGTTTAGTGTTGCCATTTTGTATTTATTCTTCCAAGTGACAGTAAGTACAGCATTATTGTATTATAATCCAAATTTTTCGTCATGGGTGTCATTTTAGTGTTATTTTAGGTCGCTGAAAACGATAGTGGGGTCAAAATGAAAATCGAAGATGGCGGCTGCGAAAATTTCCTAATTTTTCGTTATGGGTGTCATTTTCGTGATATTTTAGGTCACTGAAAGCGATAGTGGGTTCAAAATGAAAATCCAAGATGGCGGCTGCGAAAATTTCCTAACTTTTCGTCATGGGTGTCATTTTCGTGATATTTTAGGTCGCTGAAAACGATAGTTATTCATTTTGAACCCACTATCGCTTTCAGTGACCTAAAATATCATGAAAATGACACCCATGACGAAAAATTAGGAAATTTTCGCAGCCGCCATCTTGGATTTTCATTTTGACCCCACTATCGTTTTCAGCGACCTAAAATAACACGAAAATGACACCCATGACGAAAAATTTGGATTATAATACAATAATGCTGTACTTACTGTCACTTGGACGAATAAATACAAAATGGCAACACTTTTCACACAAATAACTTTTCATTTAAACTAGTATTTTTAACTAGTTAAGGTGATATTTTAAAAAAACGTAGAAAAATAATAGAGCTGCCTTCGTATATAAGTCACTTTTAGTCGCTCAAATTAAATTCAGCTACGATTTCGCCTTTGTTCTTTCACTACTTAGTGCAATATTTTGCTTTTGATGTACTTATCAAATAAGTTAAAACAGTTTTCAAAGTATTATCTGTCCCAGCTATTTTACATACTGATACTAGTAAATGTATTGTGTTTTTGAGGGTAGGTACGTTTTAAAAGCTATTCATTATACAACATCACTCTAAGCGCACGCCTGCAAGATTTAAACAAGACGCGCGCTGTAGTAAAAAAATCTGTTGCCTTTCCAAATTAGTAGGCACTTCTTCGTAAAAAAATTAATAAAAGCTATATCTTTTTACCTAATGTATGTATGAAGCTCAAACTTAAATTCGTGAATGAAGCAATTAGGTAGCAATTATTGACATAACAAACTTTTAGAAATTCTGCGTCCTTCATGCTGAACACGGAGGCGACCAGCCATCCTGACGTCAGAATGGCTGGTCAAAAAAATATTAATTTTTCTCTGAATCCATCGTATGTAGCAATTATTGAAGAAATGTAGCAAAAAGCAATTATGTAGCAATTCTTGAATATACTTTCAGAGGCGTTTGCCATAGGCAACCAGCCATTCTGACGCTAACAACTATTAGTGCTGTGATATGTGCATATTTTACAAACATAATCCTACAAGGGGTGATATAAGGGATGAAAGTTTGTATGGGAAACCCAGCATTTCTTAAGTTAGGGATATGAAAATTCAAATTTATGCTTTTAGTAGGAAATAAAGAAATATATGGTACAGCGTTTTTTTAAAAATCGTCCCCTAAGGGGTAGGTACAATAATAGGGGTTGACAAATGTTTGTGTACCTACCTCTTTTTAAGAGATTTATGGGATTGGAAATGTAGTCATAGTTCGAATCTTGAGGTAACATTTAGTCTTTATTTCATTCGACGTTTTTACGAGGAAATTATTTGAACGAGTGGACACTCGGACAAAAGTTATTTGTTATTAGAGCGTGACTGGCATAATAAATTTTAAGTAATTAACAAAGTCCCCCAGCCGCGTAAGTCTGTCTGTTTGAATGCGATAATGTCAAAAACTGTCAAAAAGTACCGAACGGATTTTCATTACGGTTTTCTCCAATGAACGGAGTGATTCAGTGTAATTCATTATGGTTTTGTATAAATTGGCTGAAATATGACGACGACTGTTGAAGATGTCGGAAAAAATCATGCCGACTGGTAGCTTTATGCCTACTAAGTATACACGGTAACGATATATCGTAGCGATTTGAGTTTGCACAGTTATATCGGACGGCCCTATGTTTTCCACATGAACGTTCCCATGGGATATTTTCCGACATCCACGCGAGCGAAGCCGCGGGCAAAAGCTAGTCTTTTATAAATACAAGTGTCAGACGTCAGCTGTCACGCACACCAGCTTATCAAAGTTGGCCTGTTTGTTTGTTCTTTTGCAGCGCAGCAAAATCTAAATCTACACATAAATATTATCAAAGCTATAAACTATAATTATATGGTATTGTCATAGACTTATAAAAAAAGATGGACTCCGCGCCACGCATATTGAAAGTGAAGCATCCTACCGATCTATGTGTGCGTGATTTGAGTACCTGCAAAGACGCCGTCGCTCGTGTCACGTAATGGCGGCCGGTCGGCATACTATGATGTAAATGTGTGCGCGAGGCGTGTTTGTACAAACGGACCCGGCATACTTACTGTGCTTCACTTTCGATATGCGCAGCGCGGAGTCCATCTTTTTTTATAAGTCTATGGGTATTGTATTTGTACCCTGATTAATAAGAAATCTATTTGCAAAAACTATTTATTTACTCATAATTTCATTTCTCGTTTGGAACAGAAGAAGATTTTATTTTACCGAAGTAGCTTGACAACACTTTTTTCACAGCAAGACGTTTGGTCGGATTCGAACATTCTCCTTGCTGATTTGATGACTTGTTCCAGTGTTCAAAACTTTGACGCCTGAATATTTTCCCTAGAGATTGCCACTTTTGTTCTGGACTTATTTCCTTATCCTCGAAATGTTCTTGGCTTTCAGACGGCCGATCACCCTGGAAAATAAGAAGATTATGAAAACGCTGAATTTTTGTCGTATGGTTTATTTTGATAGGTAAATTAAGAATCACTTACATCGTTAGATTTTGTTGAACGAAGCTGACTGCGAAAGAAATTAGATATAGACTTCTTCCAAGTTTTCGGGTTTTTGTAGGAGTTTAATTCAAAGTTTCCCGTTCCTGTACCTTCGGCTGGTATCTTTTTACTTTTCTTTGTGCACGTTTCTTCGTCTTCTTTAGCTATTGACTCATTTTGCACTAGATAAGCTTCGGGACACAGCATATTGATTTATTATTATCAAAAATCCTTTGCAGTTTTCACTATATAATATTCAAAATTATTTTTAATCTACGAGTGTCATGTGAAATCGTCAGTTGTTTAAAAAAAAATACAATAAACTTTGAATAAAGAATACTTTTTGCATTTCCATACCTATATTCTCTGTCTACGTACGTATTGGTTTAAAAAAGGTTTAAAAGGTCCTCGCCTCCCTCAGAAGAACAATCTTCTGAGGTCCTCGCACACACTTACTTTATCTATGGTGACTGAAAATACTCATGATAACAAACAACTTTTACTACGGGATCAAACCTGAAATCGCGAAAAAAAAATCAGCTTCCCCATACATTCATGTTCGCATAACTCGTCAAAATGTAGGGAACAGCTGATTTTTTTTTCGCGATTTCGGGTTTGGTCCCATAGTAAAAGTTGTTTGTTATCACGAGCACAATCATGTGTTTAAGTATCGGTCACTAATTACCAGTCACGGCAGTCACCCTATATAGTGTATTATAAAGCAAAGATACGCTACGTTCAACTGAGTGGCGGCAGCGTTCAGATATCGTTGCGCTGTTATTACAAATGTAGGTACTTACATAAAGGTGTGCAGTAGTTTTCAACTACGACTGCGATAAATAATACGGAACGTATGATACAGAAAGAGATAGCTTTGTATTTTAGGTAAATTATTGTCACGCCGCGCCGTCGTCGTCGCATCGTCGAGGGCTTAGCGAGTTTTTAAACTTACTCGATCACGTTAACGTAACCGTCAGTTTGTACTGAAACTGAATAAGCGTCGTCTGGTGACTGTAATGGGCAACACAATTATTCCATACAAATTGACGTACGTCAACGTTAACGTAAACGCTTAGAGCATTTAACCTAAATGCTCTAAGCGTAAACGCGATCGAGTAAGTATAAAACTCGCACTAGGTGGGTACCGCGCTAGGCCGGCAGTGTGGATGCACACTAAACTCAGTGTTGCCGCTTAGGAAAAAATAAACTCACCAAACTTTTACTAAAATGGCACTAGATTTTGACTAGATTGAGTGAAAAATAAATTTAAAAGTCACTAGAAGTCACTAAATTATTTAATAAATTTTCGTAAGCAAAATTACTGATTATACCTAATGGTAATTAAAAACAAATATGAAAAATCAATGAACGAAATACACCTTTCAATTTGAATTAAGGTTGATGCGCCAGGGTAGCCCGCGAAATTCAAAATTTCTTACGTTTTTTGCAATTTCTAGGTCAGTCTGAGCTTGTATGTTTATTAGAATATGATTCGCGGCCGTAGCTAATATGGCTTTACAGAATTATAATCATTAGAATCAGCAATACAACTCCATAAGTTAGCATTTACCTCAAATCTAGCGATTTCATGAAAGCATGAGGCTTGAGGTAAATGCTAACTTATGGAGTTGTATTGCTGATTCTAATGATTATAATTCTGTAAAGCCATATTAGCTACGGCCGCGAATCATATTTTAATCAACATACAAGCTCACACGGACCTACAAATTGCAAAAAACGTAAGAAATTTTGAATTTCGCGGTCTACCTTGGCGCTTTCACCTTAAGTCTAATAAATCTGAGTTTAAAATTTATTACTTAGTAGAATTAAATCCTCATCTATCTTCGTCCGGCACATCCATTTCAGAAACTAATGAAACAAAACACTCAGAGACCTTAGAGTTAGTTAGCTACTTTTCTTTGTTTGAGCTATGGACCAAATAAACTATTTAATCATAATCACTATACTTTAAACATTATATGGTAAAAAAGCAATATATTTCTCTCATGACAGAGTGAGATGCATAATCATGCGTATAATCGAACGAAATGCCTGAACGTGGATCGTTAATTATAGGGAAATACTCGGTTATATTATATAATATAAATAACCGCTGTGTTGAACATGAAAAAGTCACTAAAAGTCACCAGACTTTTTTTGTCACTAAATCATAGAAAAACGTCTCTATAAACAGCAAAAACTCACCAGATCTAGTGAAAAAGTCTATTCTATTCTATTTCTTGTTGTGGCAAGCAAAGCCGATGTCGACCATTCTACCATTGTCAAAAGTGATATGTAAATCAAGTGTGCATTGAAAAAAAATTTTTTTTAAAAAATCCAAAAAAATATATAAAAACAACGACAAAAAAGCATAAAAACAAAGAAAAAACTACGACGATACAGTTACTAAAACGGCAACACTGATGCCGATTCTCTTGTCACCTTAGAGATGGCAAGCAGCGAATCACCGAACAACATTTTCTGCCACTTTATGCGGGGGGCGAGGAAAACACATACAGCACACTACGAAAATTTGACAACCACACACAGATACATGCTTCGTATTGCTACGAACGCACACGAAAGAATAATAGCCACACAATAAAAAAACACATACACATTGACAAATTTGTGCGTATCTACGCAACTGTCCTATGACAACAAACACAAAGTGCTAGTGATGTGACACAAACAATCACTGGCATTTCATTACATGAATCAAAAATCAATCTGCCTAGCCTTTTCCCAACTATGTTGGGGTCTGCTTCCAGTCTAACCGGATGCAGCTGAATACCAGTATTTTACATGGAGTGACTGCCTATCTGACCTCCACAACCCAGTTACTGGGTTATACGATACTCCTTGGTAAGACTGGTTGTCAGATTTTCAGACAGCCGGGACCAACGGCTTAACGTGCTTTCCGAGGCACGGAGGAGTCTCGGTATGTAAAGATGGTCACTCATTCACTGACCAACCCCGGCAACCCTGCTATTTCATTACATGAATGAATGAATAAATAAAATGTTCATTCGTTTTATTTTCTTGTATGTACAGACGCCAGCAGGTCAAGCCACCCGAAACTGTCAAATTTTCCCAATCAACCTTGAACCTAATACTTTAGATATAAAGATTGTAGTAGCTTGACGTGCTGGCGTCTTTACACAAAAATACGCAATATGATTAATGCCTGCGAAACTACGTAGGTAGCTGTTGGATACAAGGTTTGATTCGGTGTATGATCACAATAAAAGACGAATGCGATTTTATAGGACACTGTTTGTTTATTCTTTTAGAACAATTTATAAGCTTTAGAACAATAAATTGGTATTATCACTTTATCACTGCTGTTATACGAGAACACATTTCTACAGGAACGTAAGGTAATGTAAAAGGCTGCACCCGGAAGAGACCGGAACAAAAGGAAGTATACATAGATTAAATAAATAGTAAGTAAAGCTAATTTACATCACTATGTCCCGACATCCTTCATGGTGTAGTGATGGACTTGTGTCATTCTGTTAGAATTAGGTTACTAAGAATAATAAATATACTCGTGTAACTTGCAGTGATTATATTTGAGAAAGTAAAAGTATATACAAAGTAAAACACAAAATACGTTTTTCTTCCATTGACAACTCTAAAGACAGTAACTAATAAATAATCAGTTGCCAGGGAACAATAGAGAAGACTCTACTGTTAAACCATAGTGGATTACAACCTTCATGGTTCAACACCCCCACTTAATCCACTATGTTGTGTGCAGAACACATGTTTCTGCTTACCAACTCCCTTTGTCATCATATCAGCAGGCATAAGGGCAGTCTCACAATATTCAACACTAATTACCCTTTGCTCTGCTAACTCCCTAATGAAATGATACCGTATATTTATATGTTTGGAACGTTTTCCAATAGCAGGAGTATAAACTAGCTTACTGGCACTTTGACTATCACTAAAAATAGTTACAGCAGTATTATGCCTGCCAGTCAGTTCAGAATATAAACCATTTACTGATATCACTTCCTTAGCGACCTCACAGATTGCGATGTACTCAGATTCAGCAGTACTGAGCGCAACACAACGCTGTTTTATAGACTGCCAAGACACCGCAGCACCACCGAAAACTATGGTATAACCAGAGAAAGATTTCCCATCAGGCCCATTTCCCCAATCTGCATCTGCATAGGCAACCAAAGGCTTATTACATTTTTTGTAACACAGCGATAGCTCCGCCGTCCCCTTCAGATACCTTAACACTCGTTTCAGTGCCGCCATGTGAGTAGAATCATTGCAGTTATTAAATTGACTTAGCATCGTAACTGCATACGATATATCAGGTCTTGTACAACATGCCAGATACATTAGTGAACCGATAATTTCCTGATACCGCGTGTTGTCACTTTTTCCACCGGGTTTCAGGCGAAGATTCACTTCAACGGGTGTACTAACTGGTTTACAATCCAACATTCCATATTTCTCCAAGATTTTTGAAATGTATTTCTTTTGAGACAAGTGGATTTCACTTATACTCTTCCTCTCGATCCGGACTCCAAGACATTCTCTTGCTTCACCCAAATCCTTTATTTTGAAGGTTCTTCCAATCTGATGTATCACCGTCCTGGCTTCTATAGCTTTATTTGTGAATATATAAAAATCATCCACGTACAGAGCTATGACAGTGAAAATTCCTTCATAATTCTTTGTGTAGACACACTGGTCATATTTAGACCGAGTAAAACCCATCTTTATTATGTGCTCATGAATCTTTTGGTTCCAACATCTGGCAGCTTGCTTGAGGCCATATATGGCTTTCTTCAATTTGCAAACCTTGCCTTCACTCCCCTCTTGAACAAAAGATTGCGGCTGTTCCATATAAATCTCTTCATGCAGATCTCCATTCAAAAAAGCGGTGGTAACATCAATATGATGAACGCTCAGGTTCTTCTCAACTGCCAGTGCTAGTAGAAGACGAATCGAAGACATCTTGACTACCGGTGCGAATGTTTCGAAATAGTCTTCACCAGGTTTTTGCGAATAACCCTTAGCAACCAGCCTGGCCTTATGGCGCTGGGTGCTGCCATCAGCTCCAACCTTCAACTTGAAAACCCATTTCGTTTTGACAACATTAGCGTCTAATGGTCGATCAACCAATTCCCAGGTTCCATTTACCTTCAAGGAATTGAACTCATCTTTCATCGCTTCCACCCAAAACTTCTTGTCAGAACGCTCCATGGCATCTTTAACTGAAGTAGGATCAGGATCACCTGATACGTGGAAATTATATACCATGTCCTTCTCCCGCTTCGGAACCCTATTTCGAGCAGGGTAACGTCTCGAATTTTGCAAATCTCCTGCAGGACACTCTAAGTCGACAGAAGCTGAACTTTGCAAATCCTCAGAGTCGTAAAAATTCTCTACAGAATCCGATCTCGTCAGTGAACTAGCCCTCACTGTACTAGATGCACTTCCAGTTTCTTCTTCATCTATATTCGAACTAGCCACCGGAACCCCCACTGCAACAGGACCAGCAATCCTTGGAATCTCTGGTTGAGTAGTGGAACGACTAACTCCAGGAATGTCATACGGTAGTAAATCTACGACCACAGCATCCTTCTTAGAAACAGGAATAGCGATTCCATGTTTCTTTTTAGTACTCACGAAAACATTTTCCATAAATGTAGCATCTCGAGCGATGATAATCCTCCTTGGATCATCCTCCAAATTGATAAATCGGTACGCCTTCGAATTGGTGGAATACCCAGTCATTATCATTTGAACAGTCTTTGGATCAAACTTCTTGCGACTATGATCCTTTACCAGAACCTGAGCTCTACATCCGAATATTTTCAAATTCGATAGATCGACTCTCTCTCCTGTAAAAACCTCCTCTGGAACTTTATCCTTGAGGGCCATTGTAGGAGATCGGTTCTTCAGGTACACGGCACAACCGACAGCTTCTCCCCAAAATCTCTTGTCCAAACCAGCCTCATGCACCATACATCTAGCCTTTTCAGTTACTGTGCGTATTGTTCGTTCTGCCACTCCATTCTGTTGAGGAGTGTAAGGAACTGATCTCTGGTGTTGGATCCCATGTTTCTTCAGGTAACCTTGAAACTCTCCGTTGGTATACTCAGTGCCATTATCGCTACGAAATTTCTTTATTTTCTTCCCCGTCTGATTTTCAACAAGTGCCTTGAATTCCATAAATTTTGCGAAAACTTCCGTCTTGGATTTTAATAAATAGCCAAATGTTTTTCGGCTAAAGTCATCCACAAAAATCAGATAGTACCTATTACCACCCCAGGATTCCACCTCCATAGGGCCCGCTAAATCCGAATGCACAAGTTCAAGAAAGTCTTTTGCTCTCTTGCTTTTACCTTTTGGAAACATTTTGACGCACTCCTTCCCTTTGCAGCAACCTTCACACGGTTCCATGCTAACCGCTCCATACGATAACCCATCTGCTAAACCTTTCAATTTTTCCATCAAAGGTCTACTCAAATGACCCAATCTTCTGTGCCATAAATCAAAGTCACTATCTGGAGGAGACGTAAGAACCATTGCTGCCTCTTTATTTAAAACATATAAACCATGTTTCAGGGGTGCTGTTAACAAAGCATTACTACCTACAGCTACGTCATTTTCCTTAAAAACTTTACAACAAGTTTTATCAAAGACAACAACACAATCTTTACTACACATCTTACTTACTGATAGTAAATTAGTCATCAAACCTGGTACATTTAAAACATCTTCAAACCTTATAGAACGTCCCATGGCAAACACATCCCCCTTTACATTGGATACGATTTTGTCATTGTTCGCAGTTGTTACCACTTTTGAACTAACGTTTTCCTTGTTCTCCAAAATGTGTTTGTCTGACGTCATATGTGATGTAGCACCGGAATCTATGACCCATGCACCGCTGACCGTCGCTGACAAAGCAGTTATCAGACCGACTGCCTCTTTACTATTCTTCTTATCGTGTGGTGCATTACCCTTGTTGTCATTAGGTTTCCTGTCTTTGCACTGCCATTTATAATGTCCTTTCTTCTTACACAGATGACATATAACCACCTTCTTGGTTTTGTCACTCTTTGACATAAGTGCCGAGTCGTCTTCGTTTGTGCTCTTTCTCATACTTTCTTTTAGTAATGCTGCCATCACAGTTTCTGTCGAAATCTGTATGTTCGAATGCTCTAATGTCATCACCAGAGAATTGAAGGCATCTGTCAAACCAGCCAGCATTACAATCCCGACGAACTCATCATCAAGACCAGCTTTTATGCTTATTAACGCCTGACTCGTAGTCTGAATGTCATTCAAGTACTCCTCCATAGTGCTGAACATTGATAGTTTGACGTTGAACAACTTCCGCAACAGATATAGCCGCCGCAGTAGTCCACCGTCAGCATACGCTCGCTTTATTACTAACCAAGTATCTCTCGCTGTTTTAACATGCATTATCATGGGATATATCTTCTCCGTGCACATAAGGCAAATTTTGCTTCTAGCTTTGGCATCTCTCTTTTTTGCCTCCACTGAATCTAGCTTAAAATCATCACTAATGCAGTCCCATAAGTCCACGTCAGTCAGAAACATTTCCATGGCAAAGGCCCATGTGCCATAGTTGGCCTGCCCCGAAAGTTTCTCAAAACTCCTAACAGCTTCCATATTTGAAATTGAGATCAGATACTTCTCCACTTACTCAGATATCACACCAGATCTAGTCTGGGCCCATAACCTGTTAGAATTAGGTTACTAAGAATAATAAATATACTCGTGTAACTTGCAGTGATTATATTTGAGAAAGTAAAAGTATATACAAAGTAAAACACAAAATACGTTTTTCTTCCATTGACAACTCTAAAGACAGTAACTAATAAATAATCAGTTGCCAGGGAACAATAGAGAAGACTCTACTGTTAAACCATATCATGGTTCAACACATTCCAACACTCCTCCTCACGAGTTCTTCACTCATGAGAGGCCAAGGCAGCTTCGCAGCATCTGGAGCCTCAGTCCAGGGATACCCTTTGTCAGGATGTCAGCCTCCATGTCCTGGGTAGGTTTATACTGGATGCTGATTTCCCCTCGTTGAACACACTCCCTTATGAAGTGCTGTTTTATTTCTATGTGTTTTGACTTTCCACTGATGATGGGGTTGTTGGAAAGTCGCTGAGCAGCTTGATTGTCACTGAAAATTACAATATTGTTTATATTAGTGCCTAAATCACTAAATAACAATTTTAAATGGATAGCCTCTTTTGCAGCTTCAGTTAGGGCTATATATTCAGCTTCTGCTGTTGATAGAGCAACACATCTTTGCTTCTTAGATTCCCAGCTGATGCAACCATTTGCATATTTAAAGCAATAGCCAGAGTAAGACTTTCTGTCTATTTTGCAACCGGCCCAATCTGCATCAGCCATTCCATATACTTTTTTATTTGATTTGGTGTAGCAGATACCAACATCCATGGTACCTTTGAGATACCTCAATATGCGTTTTACATATTTAAAATGTTCTTCACTGTATGCATTGTTAAACTGTGATAGATAGCTTACTGCATAGGATATGTCTGGTCGGCTTGCCACAGATAAATACATCAAGGTTCCAATCAGGTTTTGATATGGAATATTCTTGTCACAATCTTCACTTTTTTCAAGGTTTAAATATGATTCTATTGGAGTACTTATTGGTTTGCAATTTTCCATGTTATACCTTTTCAACGCTTTTTGTATGTATTTTTGTTGAGTAATTTTTAGTTTATTGTCATCATAATTAATTTCCATACCAAGAAGATATTTTAATTTTCCAATATCTTTCATTTCAAATGTTTGGCTTAGATGTTTTTTGAATTTCTCTAGTGAGCTTTCATTTGAGTAAGCTATGGCCAAATCGTCAACATACACTGCAACAATCATCTTATCTGTGCCTAGTGCCCATGTATAGATACATGGATCAGCTGTTGATGATTTAAAGTTCATTTTCTTGAGTTCATGGTCCAATTTATAAAACCATCGTCGACCAGCTTGTTTTAGACCATACAAGGCCTTTTTTAATAAGCAGACTTTTTCACCTTTTATTTGTTTTAAGTCTTGAAGCATATCTCTTGCTTTGTTGAATAAATCCAAATTTTCTTTTTCACTTTCTTCAAGCATAATTTTTGTTATGTATTCTTCTAGATACTCAGGTTTTTTCATGACTATTTTTTCATTTAGGTCTCCATTCAGATAAGCAGTAGTTACATCCATTTGATGGAGCTTTAAATTATGTTCAACTACATGAGCCAATAATGTTCTGATTGAACTTGGTTTGGCCACTGGAGCATAAGTCTCGTTGTAGTCAATTCCTGGTCTTTGAGTAAAACCACGAGCCACCAAACGCGCCTTTTTGGTAATTTTTTCGTCTGGACCCATTTTTTCTTTTAAGACCATTTTGTAGTCCACAATATGTTTTGAATTCTCCTCCTTTCGTTGAATTTTCCATGTGTCATTTTTAATGTGAGCTTTTATTTCAGCTTTTATGGCTTCCTGCCATTCATGTTTATTAACATCATTTATTTCTATCTCTCCGCATAAATAAGAGCATTCATCTGCCTCTTGAAGATCATAATCTTTGGCCCATACTGGAGGTTCTTTTTTTCTTTCAGGACGTCGACTTTGGTCTTTATCCTTTTCCTCACTTTGACTTTGACTTGGCTCTTCTTTGTGAGGTGAAGTCATATTTTGTGGACTTAATGTATTAGTTTCAGTGTCTTCATTTTCATCTTCATATTCACTGAAAGAGTGCATAGTTTCATCACCATCATCATCATCACTACTTTCCACATTTGGCTGAAAAGTAGAAGGCTGAAAAGAAAAAAGCTGAAAAGGTAAAATGTTTGTCTTCCTTTCTTGTTTTTTGCCTTTATTATTATTTGTTTTTTCTGTTTTAGACTGTTCTGGTTCAGGCAGAATCTGATCATTTTGGATATCATTATTTTGATAGTACATTTTTCCATCCAACACTTTTACATCACGACGTACAATGACATCATTTTTCTTTGGCAAATATATTCTGTAAGCTTTGCTGTATTTTGCATATCCAACAAACACACCTTCACTTGCTTTTGGTGAAAATTTACTGTGCTTCTTTTGTTTGTGGAGTGTGAATACTTTTGATCCAAAAATGTGTAAATGTTTTACAGATGGTGTGCGACCAACCCATTTCATGTATGGTGTCTCTCCATTTAAAGATTTAGTTGGACATCTGTTCACAATATAATTTGCTGTTACTATTGCTTCTGCCCACAACCTGTCAGGAACTTTTGATTCAATCAGCATGCATCTGGCCTTTTCTACTAGAGTTCTATTTTTTCTTTCGGCCAGCCCATTTTGCTGTGGTGTATATATAACTGATAATCTTCTCTGAATACCATTATCCTTTAAATATGTCTCAAATTCATTGTTGCAATACTCTGTACCATTATCTGACTGTAAATATTTTATTTTATGTTCTGTGAATGTTTCAACTTCTTCTTTATATTCTTTGAATTTTTCTTTATATTCTTTGAATCACGCAACAAATTTTGGCGCTACGATCGTGAGCATCACACTCGTAAGTTCAGTCGTAAAGCGACCGCCCTTGACTTGATTCACCGAGCTTTAGAGTCTTCTGACCCGCTTTTGTCGAGTATGTCAATTGACAAGAGACAAAAAAACAATAAAAGGTCTAAAATTCCCGAAAAAGTTCTAAAACTTTTAAAGCCGACTCATGATAACGTACTCATACACGGTGTTCTTGCAAAAAACTGTCGATGTATTCGAATGTGATTCCGACGATATCAACATCGTGTTATCGTCAGACGAAGTATTTATCGATTGGGATAATGACGACATCGACAAAATGTAACTTTTTTATTTGTTTTTATTTATCGTTTGGACAACCCTATTTCCAAAGAAATTTCTAAAATATTTAGAAACGCTTTTTCTCACCACCCCTTTGAGTTACGTATGTAATTTTTTAGGACGTGATAAACAACAATTATGTACATATTTATAGCAAAGAAAAAGATGCGGTAATGATAGGGGTACTAAAAAGTGAAATTCAAAAATGTTCATGTATCTCATTAACAATCAAAGCTAACAGCTCCTTAATTTTTTATATGGATAAATATTTTGATATTACGTCGTTTGTGGTATTGGAAAAAACGATGCCATTAATACTTTTGGAGAAAAAAAAACAATAACTTTTCTTTGAGGTCGTTAAACTTTCACAAAAAAATTTTTTTCTCTGAAATTATAGCTACAATTTTACGGTAGGAATTTTTACCAATTATTAAGTATCACAAGTTCTTTCGAATTAATCTTAGAGCATTTAACTAGCTCTAAGGAATTAATACATAAAATCTAAGACATAAAATATATCTGGCCACATCTAAGTCAAAATGGTGTTGGCTGATTGGCTCCTTAAAACTTTTGGCAGATGACGCTAGCATAGCTTTCACCTGTCACATTTGTTTACTTAATTTGTGTGTTCGGTTTTGTAATTTTTTTCATCAAAGTACCAGGATGGATGATAAGATAAACATGTACTCAACATGGAGAATAAGTGAGCTAAAGGCTGAACTGAAAAAATGAGGTGCTTCTTTACAAGGAAGAAAAGCAGACCTTATTGAAAGGTATACTCTTAAAATTATACATCAAGCTATTTTATTTATGAAACAGTTTTGTGTGTAGGACGTATACATTTCATAATACTTTTCGCCAATTATACATTACTACAAAAAGCCGAATTAGACCACTTTTTTGAATTACTTTTTTTAACCACTTTTTTTAAATTCTACAGCTATCGGAAATTGTTGTGCACCTATTCCATTGCAATAAGGCACTTCACATTTATTAGGCATTTTGTAAAATCTTAAACAAACAAATACTTCATACAAATGAATATAATTTTGGTTAAAGCTATGCTAGCGCCACTTTGACAGTAGCCAACCCCATTACCTGAGCCAATTACAGACTGTGAGCTATCTAATCTGTGGCACGCATGCGCCATTTCAAGATTTCAAGTCTGCTTATGGCGGGAAATCCAGAAGCCAGTCAAAAATTTTTTGACGAGTCCAAAGTTTTACTTTTATTTTTTCAATAATTATCTATATTTTTATAAGCAGAAACTCAGCTGCTAATGTCTGCAACAGCTACTTTTTCGTCACAGGTACGAATATCTACGGTTCAATAAGTTTTATTGACGTTTATTTTTTTATTTTAGTCAGCTTGCTTTACGGGCCTTTGTAAAAGTAGGTGTCTGTGAACTAAATATAGTGTTATAGTATACATTATATACACAGATTTAGGACATTTTAATTGATCTAGCTTTTCTTTCAAACTTTAAACTAAGTAAGTCAAGTACCTGTAGGTACCAAATATGCAAATATCGCAGGATTTAATGCTATGTAAGTAGCCATTTTATGTCGATTGTTGAGAACTCCATTACTTATTTACCTATTTATTTACCTACTCTTTTTTATTATGCCACTCCACTCACTATAACGTTCAATTCGAATACTTTTATTCCACTTGTGGGTTATCCCAACAGCTGTAATAATAAATTTTCAAACGGGTTTTGAAAGGTAGGTACAACTGTTCTACTATCCGCGTCTATTTCGCGTAGGCGTACCTACCTTATAATCAACAAAAGCAATAATTTATTTTTATTAACCCTGACTATGAATTGAATGAGTTTCTGCAACTTCAGCATTCTCCGAGTCTAACCTATCCCAGGAGGGATGCAAAAATTTTCGAGGTCGCTTCTCTTGCATCCTAGTTTCTCAAACATTTCTACATAATAATATGTACACGTTATAGTTACTTCTATTTCTGTATGAACGGTCAATCAAAACATAACTTAATCGAAGCGGGGTGCGGGGTGCTAAAAATTTCGAGATATTCTCCATAACAGGCAGTCCCATTATCCTAAAGTGCCTTAAGGCTTTATTGAAATTGGTAGGTAATACTAATAACTAAGCTCATAATCAATTTGAATTCTGAATGAGAAGGTTGGACCTTCTAATATATTCAGAAAATTGTTTATAAAAAAAACATAAAATGCTGTATTATAAATCTGTAGGTACTTCTCATTTAACTTCACTGCCATCAGAAATTCTTTATTTCTTCTAAAAAAAGTTGGCAACCCTACCCCCCCCCCCCCCCCCTTTACCTAAATCTGATTCATGATGATTCAGTTATGGATTTGAATGTCGGTCAAAACGCTTATAATTTCAATGTTCTTCCAAACAGGCTGTGGCAGAATGGGTAAGGTTATTTCCACGACAGGCAACAGAAACTTACACAAGCTCCGTAACATTTATGAAACAGTTAACGGTCGTCGCCCTCAGCACCATAACATATTTGAAGAACGTGTTCCCTGAAGAGAATTACACTGCCGAGAACTTCGGTGGTATCAAGATAAAGGTACTGAAAAAGAAATGTAGGGATGAGCTAGCCCATTTTGTTAGCACGGCACTGACGCAGGCTTTTGAGGCGTTTGATAAGAAATATGTAAGTACCTAGTTGAATTTATCGTAGATATACATACTTACTTACATTATTTGAATTATAGCGATAGAAACGCTCCGTTCCGATATTTTTTTTTTGCCACTAGTTCCATTTTGAATGAATCTGAAAATAATGGAACTAATGGTGAATTTGTTATCACTAGTTCCATCATGGAACTGTTAATGGAACTAGTGGCAACGAATCCTGTAGTGTAGTGTGCGTAAGTGTGTGTGAGAGTTTGTTACGCTGAAACGGCTGAACGGATTTGGATGAAATTTGGCACATGGGTAGATCATGACCTGGGTACTATTTATCCCGGTAGCATGTTCCCGTGGGATAATTTCCGACCTCCTGATTATCATAATAGATATCGTACTCATATTTATTCATGTATAAATTAGTAACTACCTACGTATTCATGTCGGGGTTACCCGACCAATTTCTATCTCTAATGGAGAGCGCCATGACCAAGAGTTTATCACGCGGTGGTCACAGAGTTGCCGCAAGCCGAATTGATGCTGCCGTTTTGCAAACCATGTGTTTTGAAGTCCTCTTTATTTCCAGCTCCACCAACTTGTAATATGTTTTTACGACGGCGAGTGCAAAATCGAGAACTTGGTGGAATACCACATCTTCGAATACTTGTACAGCACTGATGGGGTGACCATGAACATGCACTCTAAAACTCGGGGCAGTGCCAAGAGTTGCACAAGATATGCTTTCGAAAATGTTAGAGCGAGGGTTCTCCACCTGATTAAATCGTGTGTGGTCATCATGCAGGGTTGTCAGAACGATATGCCTGAGTTTTATGACGTCAGCTTGCGTTTGTATTATAATGAAGGTGAGATTCTGCAGTACTTTACGCTTTGGAGTCAAGTTTTGTTAGATTTGATTTTGTAAATGATCTAATGATCCACGATAATTTGCTCTCTTGTCTGCTACGACCTAGCTGCCTGCGTAAAAATCATAATAAATTAAAATTAAAATAGTTCATACTTATAAATACAAAAAAAAAAACAAACTAATTTCATAGCATTCTGAGTTTGGTCTTTTGGTCCAACCAGCTATTCCAACTCTCATATATGTAACTTCTTACAGACGCACCTGAAGGTTATCAAGCGCCAGGGTTTCTCAGTATGACTGAGGACCAGGATCACTTGGAGCCAACTCTTCCAGAAACGGTTCAGTTGGGATGGGTGGAGACGCCGTACCATAGAATGACAGCTCGCACGTATATCAGGGACAGTATGGGGTCCAGGCATGATGCTATCGTGAGTACATAAAATAAAATACTAGTTCGGTCTAATGCCAATACGGTGTCGTGAACTCGTGACGATAGGGTCGTCAATGAAAGAGCTACCTACCATAGTCATCCAAAGACTCGATTTATTGCAAAAATGTTTTCGTTTGTGAATTTTTGAACTATTTTTTCCCGTTAGGAATATTTATTGGATTTTTTTTTATTACAGCAAAATGCACCGAAGATGACGCAAAACGATCAAGACGATTTCGAGAGCAGTAAGTTTTGAAAATCTTTTCTACTCGAGAAAGTAAGAGAGAGAAATATTAAGGAAGAAAAAGAGACGTGTTTTGCCGACCCTAAATAAATTGGGATATGGGCAGTAGAATGATGATGACTAATACTTAGTACTATTAATATAATATTTTGTAAGTACCTAAAATAAAATCTTTGTCATATGATAGGTTCAGCTATGAGAAGCGCATCGGTAGCCAGCGAGATGCGAATACACTGTCCATGTAATAATTTCGATGCGGACGACGTAACGCACGCCCTTCTGACTTGCCAGTAAGTATTTTTCATATTACAAAAAAAAAATAAAAAAATTACTGCCTCGTTGGTCGAGTAATCTTAAGTACGGCTAATATGAGATTGTCCAGTGTTCAATTTCCAGATCTGGCTGTGTATTTTTGGTTTTCCTGCTAGGAAAACCCAAAAATTTGTAAGTAAATAGTCCAGTCCAAAGTTTTGACTTTGCACTTTGCTGGATAAATGACACAAATAAATAACATGAAACCTTTTAAACATCTGACGAAGCTATGCACCTATGCTTAAGTCTGCTTACATCTTTGGAGAGTACAGGCGTGATGGTATGATATTATAGCTTATACCCGCGACCTATTGGCGACCGCGTACCGGAAGACGTAGGCCTCCTACAAGGTAGGCCGATGACCTAGTAAAGGCCGCAGGAATCCGCTGGATGCGGGAAGTACGGAACCGGTAGAAGTGGCAGTGCTTGGGGGAGGCCTAGGCAATGGACGTCTTCCGGCTGAAATGATGATGATACCTGCTACTACTTAACTTTATTTCAAAGGTACTGCAGCACTCAACAACACGCTGCGTGCTTCGGTCTGTCACGCGAGAACGCAGCGCGAGTACAACGACACTGTTGCACGGAATGTTCCGACAAGGAACGTAGCAGAGAGCCCACTGACCAACGACTGGCGTCCCTCAGCGTTAAGAAGAGAGAAGTAAGTCGCTTTACAATACAATGGCCTATCTCGCGAGAACGCAGTAAGAGTACTCCGACACTGTTGCACGGAGGGTTCCGATATAGAACCGAGCAAGCAGAGCCCACTGACCAACGACTGGCGACCCTCGGCGTTAAGAAGAGAGAAGTAAGTCGCTTTACAATACAATGTCCTGTCTCGCGAGAACGCAGTAAGACTACAACGACACTGTTGCATGGAGTGTTCCGATAAGGAACCGAGCAGAGAGCCCACTGACCAACGACTGGCGTCCCTCGGCGTTAAGAAGAGAGAATTAAGTCGCTTTACAATACAATGGCCTGTCTTGTGCGAACGCAACGCGAGTACAACGACACTGTTGCACGGAGTATTCCGATAAGGAACAGAGCAGCGAGCCCACTGACCAACGACTGGCGTCCCTCGGCGTTAAGAACAGAGAAGTAAGTCGCTTTACAATACAATGGCCTGTCTCGCGAGAACGCAGTAAGAGTACAACGACACTGTTGCACGGAGTGTTCCGATAAGGAACCGAGCAGAGAGCCCACTGACCAACGACTGGCGTCCCTCGGCGTGAAGAAGAGAAAAGTAAGTCGCTTTACAATACAATGGCCTGTCTCGCGAGAAAGCAGTAAGAGTACAACGACACTGTTGCACGGAGTGTTCCGATAAGGACCCGAGCAGAGAGCCCACTGACCAACGACTGGCGTCTGTCGGCGTTAAGAAGAGAGAAGTAAGTCGCTTTACAATACAATGGCCTGTCTCGTGAGAAAGCAGTAAGAGTACAACGACACTGTTGCACGGAGTGTTCCGATAAGGACCCGAGCAGAGAGCCCACTGACCAACGACTGGCGTCTGTCGGCGTTAAGAAGAGAGAAGTAAGTCGCTTTACAATACAATGGCCTGTCTCGTGAGAAAGCAGTAAGAGTACAACGACACTGTTGCACGGAGTGTTCCGATAAGGAACCGAGCAGAGAGCCCACTGACCAACGACTGGCGTCCCTCGGCGTTAAGAAGAGAGAAGTTATTCCTTTTTTGCCATAACATTGTTCATAACCAACAATCACTACAGTCACTACACTTAATAAAAATGTTAAATTCACTGACAGACAACGCACAGCCTGAACAGCTGGATCAAAAAGCATAAAATATTGCACCAGAGTTCTTTTTATAACGAAGGTGTTCTAATTAAATTAAATTAATTATTTGTTTATTAATGGCAACTAGGCCCAATTGTTAGTAACATTAATCTTAAAAATGATTGTTAATAAACACAGAAACAAAAACAAAAAGAAAAAACTGTAAGGTTAGCTGTGGGGTCTTCTGGACAGAACCGCCACAGCGTGCGATAACCACGGTGCGTCGCACTTTTCAATGAACATACTTAGGATGCCGTTAGAACCAGACCGCGCTCTTGTTAAGATGGAATTTGTTTTTTTGCGCATTATGGCGTAAAAATCATCAGTAAGCGCAAAAGCGAACATACCGGAAGCACTACAATAGCGCGGTAGTGCCAAAAGCACCCTGAAGCAGTTATTATATTGAATACGCAGAGCGTCTAGCGATCTCTTGGTATGCCTTACCCACAGGCCACTCGTGTAGAACGATTGGCAATACGCCTTAAACAGCGTAACCTTTACCTCATTACTATAACGAGCGAACCTGTGTATCAGCATGTTGGCCCGGACCGCTAGCGCTCTGCGCTCTCGATCAATATCTACGTCGTCTTTGAGGTCTCCGGTTAGAAAGTGTCCCAGGTATTTTTTATCTACTCTTTTAGGTGGCAACCCATTCAGCATTACCACTGGGTCGCTATGTACCTACACGTCTACCGGAGGCCTCAAAGACCATGTAAGTATACACTTTTGTTTACATTGTAAACAAGCCCATGACTCATGACATATCCCTCACACACGCGTACGCGTAATAAGGAAGGATTTTTGGGGCTGGCCCGTAAGTTAGATGTACAAAAACGCATTGCAACCTTTTCATTGAAAGTCGAATAACTGTTGGAACCGTTAATTTCAATTTAAGTTCACAGATCGTAATAGCTAAAGCTAACGTTCGTCTTCCACAGTGTCTCTGCATATTCCGTCGTACCATAGAGTGGTGCTTTCGAGTTCCCGCCGTCGGAGCGCAGGATCTCATCGACAAGTTCGCTCTGTCACCTGCGAATGCGTCTAAACTGATGAAGCTGTTGCATTCATACGGCATTATTGATCAAGGCTCCGATTCTGAGTAAGTGTATACCTATATCACCTTTTGTTGTTACTAACATTAGTTTAAAGAATTTTCGTGGCTTTAGCACGATTTTAGATAATTATGGCTTTGGCTTGCTTCCTCATAAGGTTTATTCATTGATTATTCTCAGGAATCACATTTTTTTTAACCTACCTAATACTTCACGAAAAATCATTTTATTCTAGTATTTGACATTGCCTAATAATCCACAGTCTCGTTTCACCCTGCGAAATAATCCAAGATAAGTTAAATTCGGTGAAGAGCAAATATTTCCAATACGAAGAACCGGACTTAGTTGACCGTTTGATTGCCGAGACTCTTTCCCAAAGCAGCCAACCTGACCCCATAGGAGAGGTCCTTAGTCCTATGGAAAAGGTGAACCTACAAAATGCTACCACACTTGGGAAGATTATAGAGCCTGAACCTATAAAGGTAGTCGAAGATGAGACTTTGAAAGAGTATAGGGATGCTATTATGCGTGATGTGGAAGAAGAACAAGGTTTGCCACTAAGCGGTAGTCATAATCCCGTCAAAGTTGAAGATTTGGGTAAAAGGACCACAAAGAGGAAGTCGACTGCGACTAAAAAGACCGGAGGAGTTCGAAATAAAAGGGCTAAGGCTAGATGCTCTCATGATTAATTTTCTTTTGTTTAAGAACTTTATAGTTAGGTATATAATTTGACCGCTACCGCAGTACCACGCCAAGCGGCGAGACGGGGGCATATGCAGGCCACTTATTTGTCAATGTTCACTGCGTCCCGCGCCCCGCGGTACAGTGGTAGCCGTCGAACTATAGTATGTAGTAGTGATTTGTTAATTTTAAATGTTAAGTTTTTAATTTCAATATGTTGTATCTTTCACAAATAAGAACACCTATATTTAAGTAACAGACTAACAATAACTAGTTTTAATAACTTGGTTTGTTACAAAACTTTTTAACGATAACCTTTTCGTTTATAAAATGAATTATTCGATTGTAATTTGCATTTTTCTTGTATTACCAGCTAAACATTTCATGAATAAGATAAATACATATTTTAAACTTGTTTCATTGACAACGAACTTATTTGTAAAACAAACATTTTTGTCACATACAAGCTACACCACTAGCCGCACTTTAAAAGACCATCAAACAGAACGCAAATCATATAAATAGTAGATTATGCACCGAGCGAGGGGCTAAAGTTGTGTCTTATGTCACGGGCGTCATATTGAATCTCGAGCGCAATGAAGGATTTGGGATTCAACTCCCGAGCGCAGCGAGGGAGTTAAGAGTTTAACTCACGAGCGAAGCGAGGGAGTTAATACAAGAATCCTGAATGCAGCGAGGGATTCAAGCTAGCCCAAGGTAAAGACACCTTTAGCCCAGAGGAGGATACTCTACTTTTTACACCTACTGTGAGAAAATAATAGCCATAGTACGAAAAACAAAGTATTTATTAAATAAACAAACAGTAAGAATAACATATTGGATGGTTGGCTGTATGCATTTTGAATTTAGAACGTCATTGGAGACGCTCGTGAAAATAGAGTATTTATGATAAAATGTGTAACAAAATAAATTAACTAATGTTACAGCCAATTACTATTACGGTATTACGGCGATGTACGGTATTTGTTAGTATTAATGCCAGTTTAATGTTATTCCATTCCTTTTAAAAAATGGTTCGTAGTTATCTAATTATTCTTACAACATTATGTCTTCGAAAACATGGCGACGATATGAAGAAGCAGTCGTTATGATTTTCTAGGAAATCGAGAATATCATCCACGCGTAGTAAGGGTTTCGAGAATAGCTTTCCTCTTTATGGCACCAAAGGGTGTTTGTTAGTACTATACTGCCAATTTAGCTGAGCATGTGAGATTCCAAATTCAAATCACATTATTGACCAGCGGGTCATAATGAAATCCAGTACAACATTATTGACCGGCTGTGCCCCGGCCACTAATGACTTACTTTAGGTTAAGGTTGCTTGACATATAATTTGACATTTTCGAGCAGGTGGTGTGAAAAAATAATTAGGTACTAATAAATTTTACTATCACTCATTCACAGGAACCTTGCTTCACATTGTTTTAAATAGAAACGAAAGTCATTTATGCAAGTCTTTTGGTCTATTCTAGTTGAGCAAGGCTATCAACTGGCTACCCGGTATGTTTGGGTAGTTGCATTACAAGTTCTACAATATTATTGTACTACAATAATTATTTATTTCCTACATAACTAACGCAATGGCCACCTAAACCTAACGATATAATGCGACTCTTCAATACTATTGACTGTTTTTCATTGTCACGTTATCACGGACACTTCACTGGAGGAGACCTCAGTGTTACGAAGTCTCCAAAGTTGGTGAACACTCGACCCCAATACTTGGGGTCGGCTCTGGGATCTATATCCTGGTTGTTGGGAGGTACCGCAGTTGCATTCACTTTATCCAGCTCAGATAGTAATGCTTGCAGAATTTCTGGTTTTCTGGAAAATAAATTCGATCCTTAATTTAGAAGTTTTTGGCATATTTCTAAAAAATGTGGACATTGCTAAGTCCATAATGTGTGCGTCTATCTGACAGGCCCCAACGAGATTCATCAACAGGTGATAGCTTGTCATAAAGACATTATTTTGTACCTAAAGAAAATAAATAAGACATATTTTGTACCTCGACAGTTTTTGATTAAGTGACGTTTTTATGAAGTGTCTTGCTAGCGGGCCCTTTATGGTTATTTTTATTGTTATTATACTTACAGATCGCACAATAGTATTAGGAGCTTGATACTATTATGTACCTTACAAATCCAAAATCTCGACTTTCTGTGAGCTACACTTCAGAAGGTATTCGTTATTTAAACAAGCGTCCAGCCAGCGGGCCCCTTTTTAAATACTACTATTTTATATCATACAATAGTGTTAGGAGCTTGATACTATTATGTACCTTACAAATCCAAAATTTCGACTTTCTGTGAGCTCTTCAGAAGATATTCTATTATTATTATTCTTCTGAAGTATAGCTCACAGAAAGTCAAAATTTTGGATTTGTAAGGTACATAATAGTATCAAGCTCCTATCACTATTGTATGATATAAAATAGTTGTATTTAAAAAGGGGCCCGCTGGCTGGACGCTTGTTTAAATAACGAATATCTTCTGAAGTATAGCTCACAGAAAGTCGAAATTTTGGATTTGTAAGGTACATAATAGTATCAAGCTCCTAACACTATTGTATGATATAAAATAGTAGTATTTAAAAAGGGGCCCGCTGGCTGGACGCTTGTTTAAATAACGAATATCTTCTGAAGTGTAGCTCACAGAAAGTCGAGATTTTGGATTTGTAAGGTACATTTAATAGTATCAAGCTCCTAATGTAAAAGATCGCTTTTAGCGATAAGACCGCCCATTGTGTCACCCTATGTAAAATTTCAACATTTATATCTGTAATTTTTATGGTGTGCATAATAAAGAGTATTCTATCTATCTAACACTATTGTGCGATCTGTAGGTATAATAACAATAAAAATAACCATAAAGGGCCCGCTAGCAAGACACTTCATAAAAACGTCATTTAATCAAAAACTGTCGAGGTACAAAACATATCTTATTTATTTTCTTTATGTACAAAATAATGTCTTTATGAAAAGCTATCACCCGTTGATGAATCTCGTTGGGGCCTGTCAGATAGACGCACACGTCCATAATGCCTATTATTGTGTCTAAAAAGACACATCAGAGTCATGTATCGTGAAATTTGGAAACAAAATTCACGATACATGATACGATACGATAAATTCATGTAAGTATTCATTAATTTGTCAAGGATTCTAACTAAGGGCCGGTTTTTTACTAACCAATAGTTAAAAATATTATGTAATGGTTGTGCGGGTTGGTAATGTCACATGACTTCTGGCAAAATGCCTTTTGTCAAAATGTGAACCTTTAACCATTAGTTAATATTTTTAACCATTGATTGAGTTAACTACGGATTAAAAAACAGTTAACCAATAGTTAAAAAAATAGTAACTCTAATGGGTAAATTTTGGCAAAATGACTTTTCAAAATGCTGTTAGTTACTATTTTTTTAACATGAATGAGTTAACATGAATACGCTCATTCATGTTAACTTATTTTGCCAAACCGTTAGTTACAATTTTTAACCATTGGTTGAGTTATCTAAATATCTACGGATCAAGAAAACGGCCTTAAAGCGTTTTGAGATTGCTTGCGTGTGTAAAGGGACTAACTGAGTAGGTTAACTTACTCGTCAGCCATATTCCTTCGCTCGCAAGGATCTACATTGATATCAAAGAGGCACGGAGCTACCAACGGCTTGCAGGTTGTAAGTGGAATACTCTTATCACACTTTATTGTTGACGCATCTCTGAAAATAACAAATGGTTTTTAACACCACATAAAAAGTTATTTAAGTGTTTTATTACTTTCTTCGATAGTTCTGTTGTCGTCTCAGTTTGTCTTGTATAAGTACTTCATTACCATTTCAACCACAAAATACGATATCTAAGATAATCTGTTCCAAAAGTATCAAGAAATATATTACTAGCTGACCCCACAGACGTTGTTCTGTCTTAGCTATGAATATTCTAATGTAAACGCGTGAAGTTAAAATAGTCGGTAAGCTTTCTGAAATTTTCCAATTTTCTGTGAAATTTTCTTAATTTTTTCTTTCATAAGAAACTTCTGACAATAATAAACACAACAAAAAAGAATTAGCAAAATTGTTACATCCGTTCACGCGTGATGCGATGACCAAGGGAAATAGGGATTCATTTTTATTTATATAAGATACGGTATGGAACTGAAACATGTGCGACAAATTAAACAACAATTAATACTAGTCCACAGAAGTATAGCAAAATTAAATATTAAATTAAAAACCGTAAAATAAAAAAGTTAATTGTTCAAACAAAATAAATTCAGTAAAAGTAATCACTCTGTTTAAACAACCGAGCTGGCCGCCTGCGGTGCACCACAGTGCCCAATCCATTGTTCACCGAAAATGTTTTTTTTTTGTTTGCACACATATTGAAGGATTCAAGTTCATTGATTCATCGACCTAGTGGTCCAATTCTACAGAGTATTTAAATTTACTCAAAATTAAAACTACTTATTGACCTAATTACTGGACTGATTTCGTTAATTTTTTGTATATCGTTTTGTATAGCAAAGGCGATAACAAGTATGTTGTTGAATTTATGTGAGTTCCATACCGTATATATGACAAAAGATTTAAATAGCAGTGTTTGGGGGATGCCTATGTCCAGCAGACGTCTTTCGGCTGAAATGATGATATGATAAAAGCGTAAACAAACCCAGTATAGGTTACTTTCTTAAGCAATCACCCACTCAAGAGACTTAATTAACATATTCATCTGTACCTACCTATCTAGAAGGTTTCAACTTTATATCTCACCACGGCAATGACTCCAACAATAAAAGTACTTTACATAGTTAAAAAATCTTCGACGAAAATTCAGGTTATCTCTGTGGCACTACAAATTGTCATCCATAATTCCATAGGTACAGTCCGCGCGCGAGCTCCTTTCATAATTAACACATCTTCTACCTCTGCGCGCCGCGCCTTTAATTAATTATTAAATCATTCTATGAGGATAGTATGTGCTTGAAAACCGCCCGCTTCCTCAGCCCCCGATTCCTCGGAGCTCGCGCGAGGACTGTACGTTTTCTGATCCATTTGTTTACATTTAGGTATTTGTAGACCATAATAATTATTAAAGGGATGATAATTGCAAAATTACCTGATGCTTGTAATCTTGTCTTTACTAGGCAGTTTTGCAATCTTGCCGATGGCCTCAGCGGATTTGCTTTTGTAAACTAAATCAAAGTTGTAAGTGCCTTCACGACCACCCGGCCCGTACCAATAGTCCCAGGAACCGTTGTAATTTGTGCCTGAAATAACATTGTTTGGAAGTATACTAAGTTGTTTTATAAAATGTATTTGCAAGGGAACAACTATCTGAACAAGTGAAGCAGGTACAGTCAACCGCACATCAGTGCTAACATTTGTACTACGGAAATCACCTTTACTGATACGACCTAAAGACGCTCTCAATGTCAATTTGTGGTTTTTGACCTAAGATTTTTCTGCAAAAAAAATTGAACCATACGGAAAGGACCAGTTTCAGCATCAAAGGACTAATTTTTATGAAAATGTTGCTCCTGGACCTTGTATGGAAAGGATTATTTTCTGCAACTGTAGCCATTATGTAGGAAAAAAATGCAGATGCACCAGCACCTTAAAGGGAAAGCGGTAAGGTAGCCACGAAATTCAAATTTTCTTACGATTTTTGCAATTTGCAGCTCAGTGTAAGGGTGTATGTTGATTAAAGCACAGATTAATACAAATGGGGCACTCCGCAGTTTAGGTATGAAGCTAAAAGTACGCGGCGGGCCCCGTCCGCGGGGCTAATTCAGTAGGTCAGAAGGTATAAGAGTTACGCGATAGAAAGAGGCAACTTGTAGTTGAATATAACTGCAGGTAATAAGCGTTGTGCGACCTGAATTGCGCTTTATTGTGTCCCATCTGTATTACCTAATCTGTGATTAAAGTTTGATTCGCGACCGTAACAAGGATGTATTTACAGAATTATAATCATTAGAATCAGTGATACAACTCCTAGGTTAGTATAATCCTCGAATATCAATATTTCATGAAATAGTCATTCAATAGGGGTACCTAGACAGATGTATTTATGTTTTTAATTATTATAATTCTATTATTATAGATTATACAGGGTGAAATTGAATTCATGGGCATCCTTTTAAGGGGTCATTGTACTCATCATTGCGAACAACTTTTACTATGGGACCAAACCTAAAATCGCGAGAAAAAAAATCAGTTCAATACATTTATGTTCGCATAATTCGTCAAAATGTACTGAACAGCTGATTTTTTTCGCGATTTCAGGTTTTTTGGTCCCATAGTAAAAGTTGTTCATAATGATGGGTACAATGACCCCTTAAAAGGATGCCCATGAATTCAATTTCACCATGTATGTTACGGTCGTGAATCATACCTATTCAGATCAACATACAACCTAATACTGACCTGGGGCCCTACTATGACGTGAAAAAACATCATGGATTCGTTCAGAAAAAAGGATAGTGCTATAGGTCGTATATAGCTCCGTCTCTCTCTCTCACACACTGGAACCGTTCAACTTCAGCCCTGCTATAAGAGCTCATAGTAAGCCCCCCTGGCGATGGCGCTAGATCTTGCTTTAATTGATTGTCATGTCATGTTAGTTACAATACCTTTATGGACTTTCCAATTGTCAACAGTAATAGAAGCTAATCCCCAGATGTCATCTATGTTGTGCACTATCTTAGTTCTCTGAGATGGTAGATCTTTGGATAAAGCTTCCCATAAGTCGAAGCCGTCGATGTTTTTGTCTGTAAATACACTGCAAACATAATATTTAATTATCTAATCAGAGTCATAATCAGCCAATTATTGAAAAGTAGTGTATGAACCGTTCCACTGAGTTGGGATATAGCTTGGTCTGGAGACTAACGGTAAGCGCGCAGAGATAAACAAAATGAAAGCTCGAGCATTTTTCATTGATCCTACTAAATTATTATAAATGTGAAAGTTTGTATGTTTGTTACTCAATCACGCAAAAGCAGCTGAACGGATTTGGATGAAATTTGGCACCTGGATTAACACATATAGGGTAATTTTTATCCCGGTAGTAGGTTCCCGTGGGATAATTTCTGACATCCACGCGGACGAAGCCGCGGGCAAAAGTTATTAAGTAAATAAAGACCTAAAATACAAGGTCAAATTAAATTGGGTAGTGAAACTCCGCGGACGTGATGGTATCGATATCTAAACACGACAAGATGAAAATATATTGCTTTTGTAAACTACTCAATACTTCAAATAACTATGCACTACGTGACGTAGTTGACCCCCCAAAAAATCATCAAAACATTTTTTTTTTGCTTTTTTAGGGTTCCGTAGTCAACGAGGAACCCTTATAGTTTTGCTATGTCCGTCCGTAGCTTAGCTCAGAAGCTGTTAAGTACTAGAAAGCTATAATTTGGCATGGATATAAATATTCATTACGCCGACTAATTGGTAAAAATAAAATCATAAAAAAAAATTTTTTAGGGTACCTTCTGTACACGTACTTAAGAGTGGGGATGTTTTTTTTTTTCTCGTCTACCCCATGGTGTGGGGTGTTGTTAGATGGGTCTTTCAAAAATATTGCAGGTTTGTGAAAACAATTTTTCAGTTTAGGGATCCGTTTCTGAAATATTAAGCTTTAAAGTGCTAATTTTTGTTAGAGTCAAAAATTCACGGTAGTACTATATACCTACCGGATGACTTTTTTTTACCGTCTCGAAAAAAAATGGGTATATTAGGTGATCGAAGTAGAAGCCTATGGCATACCTAATAAAAAAAATCAAAAATTCAAATCATATGCAGGCTGCATATGATTGGAATTTCGATATTTTTAAAGGATGTATTATTTTTTTTCAAAATTTCTGTTTTTCTGGTACAAAAATGAAAAGTTTACATCGAATTTGTTCTATTTATTGGTACTTAGATATTTTTTTCTGTCTAAGCTATTAAAAAAAAAAAAAACTAGGTATGCCATAGACTTCTACTCTGTTCACCTAATATACCCAATTTTTTTCGAGACGGTAAAAAAAGTCATCCGGTATATAACGAAGTTAAAAGGAAAACTATCACAGCTAAGTAGGCTTTTCAAGTTTACGAGTATTCATGAAACAAGAAAAAGCCCTCTTCTTAGTCCGCATTATTGTGCAACTACGGAACCCTATTACTGCGCGTGGCAAGACACGCACTTGCCCGGTTTTTTTTTAGATATCGATACCTATCACGTCTGCGGAGTTTCGCTATCTTATTTAATTTGACTCTGTAGAGTTTAAATAATCAGGAAAAAACAATAATTGTGATACCTGGTATTGCCTCCAGCAGCACTGTAAAATGTAGGTAGCCAATCCACGATGTGGAATGTTTGGTTGGCGACTCGAGACTGCTGATTTATTAGAGGACTCCACAGTAGACCTGCGCCGCGGATGCCACCTTCCCACAGTGTATTTTTTACCTAAAATAAAAAAAAACCGGTCAAGAGCGAGTCGGACTCGCGCACCGAGGGTTCCGTTCCGATTTCTGAAAAAGTATGCTATTTAGAGACATCGTTTTATTTTTCCTGTAATCTTTACATAAACTTCTATCACATAGAATAATTTCAGATTTTTCTCTTTGCAAACTTCGGAGATAAGGGGGGGGGGGGGGGGGGTATTTTTTTTTACATTTTTCATCACAAGTCGAAAACTATAGGGTCTAATAAAAAGGGTTTGAGAATGTGCAAATAGCGTTCTTTCATATGATACCCCACATGCCCTAGTAGCTCCACTTTGAATTTTTAAGACCCCCTTTCAGTCCCTGTTGCAAAAAAAAACATAAATATTTTTATTTATTTCTTATTTGCAAAATAGTTGGGTAAACGTTACCTAAAACTGTTCCAAATTTCAAGTTGATAGCATTAGTAGTTTTCGAGATATCCAGGTGTGACAGACAGACAGACAGACTTAGTCACACCATAAGGGTTCCTTTTTTACCATTTTGGTACGGAACCCTAAAAACAAATCATAGTGATTGTCTGTTGTTGTTGTGTAGTGATTGTTGTATTGATAGTTATTGTCTAATGATAATGATTCTCACGACCTGGGAGCTATGAGCTGTTATAGCAGGGCAGAAGGAAGTTAAACGGTTCCAGTGTGATAGAGGGACGGAGCTATAAAATAAATAATAAAATAAAATAAAATATATTTTATTGACATAAAAATGGAGTTACATTTACAATTGAAGCCCTGACTCCTGAGCTAGGTGGTACCTGTGTTACAGGAGTCAGTGTCTTCACCCGATTTTGGAACATTAACAGTTTATGCAACAAAATTAAAATAATAAATCAAAAAAACAAATGAAAATTAGTGCATGCATGCTCTTGAGTGGTGTGTATGTGAGTGTGTTGTATTTTGTGTGTGAGGGTGTGTGTGTGTGTGTGTGTATTTGTATGAGTGGTTGTACTTGGTGACTGGACTTTGGGTTAAATATCTGATTTCGTTTACCTTAAATACTATTTAATTATCACGTGTATTGTTCTTTAAGTAAGTTTTCCGTCTGTTGGTAGTCCAATGTTTGAAGCCATGTGTTTAGTATTATCTTAGTTTTATTTATTGTTAGTGGGTTGAAGTTAAGGATTCTGTTAACTTTATTATAAATATAAGTAGCTAAATATAGACGTTGTCGTCGATAGCTATATACGACCTATAGCACCATCCTTTTTTCTCAACGGATCCTGATGGAACCATGAGCTTTTTTCACGTCATAGTACGGCCCCTGGCTACGAGAGTGCACCTTGCACTTGAAATAATATTGGATAACTCAATATCATATTCATCATGATCCTGCCATTATGCTAATTAATTTTGGGGTCGGAACAGCACGTCTTTTTTCTTCCATACATCTCTATTAGCTGTCATTTCAGAGTTCAACTCAATATCATATTACTATCATATTCATCATGATCCTGCCATTATGCTAATTAATTTTGGGGTCGGAACAGCACGTCTTTTTTCTTCCATACATCTCTATTAGCTGTCATTTCAGAGTTCAACTCAATATCATATTACTGACAATAATTTCATCGATTTATCTTTGACAGTCGTTACGGGTCGTCAGAAGCCCAAAAATCTGACAACCAGTCTTACCAAGGGGTATCGTATTACCCAGTAACTGCGTTGTGGAGGTTAGATAAGCAGTCGCTCCATGTAAAATACTGGTATTCAGCTGCATCCGGTTTGACTGGAAGCCGACCCCAACATATGGGAAAAAGCTAGGCAGATGATAATGAATTTCGTCAATTTATCATCTAATACGAGTAGTTAAGTGGCATTTAATTTTCCAAAATAGAACACACACACAAAAGAAGATAACTTAAACAACCACTTAGATTTTTTTTATCTTTATAGCTAGGTGGTTGTTTAAGGTGAGTACTTCTCTCGTATTGGAATAAAAATACGAGCAGATCTCATATTGTGGTGAAAATATTAGTTAGTTATTAGGTAGGGTGTAGCAAGCTGATACTGACTGCCCAGGGTAAGTCGGAAGTATGTATCATCATCATCCACAGCCCGACTTCACTCACTGCTGGGCAAAGGCCTCTCTTTTCTTGTGCCAATCCCCACGCTCCTGTGCCAGCCTCATTCATGTTTTGCTCGCGATGGCAACAATGTCGTACGTCCATCTCACCACCGCACGACCGATATCGGTCTTCCAGTCCTTGGACGCCGCTCTATTACAGCCTTACTCCACCTGACACCACTGCGCCTTGCCCAACTCCATTTGAGTTCCGATATCGAAGACCTACGTAGGCCTTCGGAACTCGGTCGATCAGCCTGATGCCAAGTGTGCAACCAGGTAGGTATACTTAATTATGACCTCGTGGAGGTTATTTGTCAAACCATACTGACCCCCTTAAGAGGATAGTTAGAGGCAGCGTTGTCATTGAACCCTGCAGCAGGTCCGCCATTGTCAGTGCTGAACAAGATAATCGTGTTCTCCAGTAAGCCTTTCTTCCCCAATGATTCCACCACCTTGCCTACTGACTCGTCCAACTTTGTAAGCATACCTGAGGAATAAAAGTTTTTTATGTTTGAAAGAGTACTTGAAAATTACTGGGTAATTTTATCTAGATAGGTGTACTAGGTAACTATCTAGATAAAATCTACACGTTCAAATTAAATTAACTAGCGAAACTCCGCAGAACTCCTCAGACGTGATGGGTATCGATATCTAAATACGACAAAATAAAAATTATCTATTTATTTTCAGCTCTCGGTACGTTAGTACTATTATTTATTCTGTGCTCTCGGTGTTAAGCCGAGCACTGAGAATCCAACAATGTGCATCCCAGCGCGTCATAATCATACTACACAGTTGGATTTTCAACTTTCTGTGTTGAGCTGAGCACTGAGAATCCAACAGAGTGCATCCCAGCGCGTCGAAAAAAATACACAATTGGATTTTCAACTCTGTGTTGAGCCGAGCACTGATAATCCAACAGAGTGCATCCCAGCGCGTCGTAAACGTACTACACTTGGATTTTCAACTTTCTGTGTTGAGCCGAGCACTGAGAATCCAACAGAGTGCATCCCAACGCGTCGAAAAAATACACAATTGGATTTTCAACTCTGTGTTGAGCCGAGCACTGACAATCCAACAGAGTGCATCCCAGCGCGTCATAAACATACATTGTTGGATTTTCAAATCTGTGTTGAGACGAGCACTGAGAATCGAACAGAGTGCATCCCAGCGCGTCAAAAACATACACTGTTGGATTTTCAACTGTCGGTGTTGAGCTCACTGAGAACCCAACAAAGTGCATCCCAGCGCGTCAAAAACACACACTGTTGGATTTTCAACTGTCTGTGTTGAGCCAAGCACTGAAAATCCAACAGAGTGCCTCCCAGAGCGTCAAGAACATACACTGTTGGATTTTCAACTCTCGGTGTTGAGCCGAGCACTGAGAATCCAATAGAGTGCATCCCAGCGCGTCAAAAACATACACTGTTGGATTTTCAACTCTCTGTGTTGAGCCGAGCACTGACAATTCAACAGAGTGCATCCCAGTGCGTCAAAAAAATACAGTGTTGGATTTTCAATTCTCGGTGCTAATCAGTGCGTTGAAGGTTCAATGCGCAATAAAAAATCGACCGTGGGTACGAGGGCTAACTGTTGCAATAGTTGATAATAATAATGAGTAACCGCGTGCAATCCGATAATGAATGCTGTGGTGCATTGGCACTTTAACGCGAACATTTAAAATTAGATCTGCAATAACAACAACATACTGAATCAACATTCACCAAGCCTTTTTCTACGGTCGGTGGCAAAATAGATTTATTTGTTAGAGTTGTAAAGAAACTTTACATCCAATAATTCTTTTATTTGAATATCTGTACGGTTCAGTCATCTCATGGTGAGTCACATCACCTCAGCCTATCATTCATAGTCACACCACACATCATCACACATGCCATGAAAACATTAATATAGACTACAAAATAAAATAATTGTTCTGGGTTTGGCTAATAATATAAACCTTACAACCAACCAATATATTTGTGAGATTTATGTTTGTGAACGTGCCCACAGAACAGGAGGACTTCAAACTTGCTTGCAAAGGATACAGTCATAGAAAAACGAACCAGCATATTTTCTCCTCTGCGTATCGTTGATGTGTGAGAATCTATCAATGACAGCGTCTGGCGCTCTAAGGAACTCTGATGGGTTCCCACTGTGCATCGCAGAATGTGCAACCATCAAAAATAATGGCTCACTTTTGTTGTGAGCGATTACCACCTGAAAAAAATTATAACTTCATTTCATCATCATTATAATCAGACTGTGGCATTATAACTTGGCGCAACTTTTAACAAGTATGACGTTAATTAGCTAACAATTTACTTCCATTTTAGACGTGCAACATCTTTCCGCTCGCTTTTCTGCAATCTGTGGGAGTGATTTCGTGAAAAGGGACGGAAGTATGTAACAGGAAGCCGGGGAAGCGCGCGTTATTTGATTTGACCAATGAGCGCGCGCGGTGCTGATGTTAATTCTGCTTATTACCGCCAAGGTGAGATGTCAGATGTTACACATTATAATGCGACTACTGTAAGGATTGCTCCTTTTAAAAAAAAATAATTTACTGCTAATTAAGGCACAGCTATCATGAAGCAAGTTAATTGCATATTAAAATAGCTAACTTTCTTACTTTTACTGCTTCTTTGGTGTAAATGTCTGTCGCATACTGACCAAATAGGTCATCAGCAACCTCGAAGCCTGGACAAAAAAAAATATAAATAAGTCTTAAACAACTGTCCAAAACCATATGAGTAGTACCTACTTAACTAACACATTGTTTGTAGATTTTAACAATAATATTGTATTATGGCGCTACTAGAATGATGTTCAACTAATGTAAATAAGTTTGACAATGTAGCAATTTTCTTGTCTCGTGTGACGCCTAGGTATATAATGATTTATTGACAAAACATCGAGATTTCTGTGCCAAATCTAAGTTACATATAAATAAATAATAGTGTACATATGTAATTTGTATTAAGTAAATCCTACAAATATTTTATAAATACGAAAGTTTGGATGGATGGATGTTTGTTACTCAATCACGACAGACCGGCTCACAGATCTGGATGAAATTTGGCATAGAAATAGATTATATTCTGGAATAGCACTAGGCTCCTTTATCCCGATAGTACTTTCCCATAGGATAATTTCCAACATCCACGCGGGCGAAGACGCTCGCAAGAGCTAGTACCTATTAATATACCTACTCGTAATATCACATAAACCTTCCGGAATAAATTCAAAACAACGCGGTCACACAGGAGACACAAAAGCGACTTGACTATTTACCTATAGATTGTGACAATTTTTTATAGAAACAATTCTTTGCAAATGCCATAAAAATACGTGAAATATTTTTTGAACCTACTAATCGGCCTATTTAAAATGGGCAGATTAGTAGTTATTATACCTCTCCTGAAGTCAAATCCCCATGTATTCAGCTCCATATTGGTGTGGTCATATAAATCGATCTTTCCATTCCAAAAGCCGATGTGAGAGTCAAATCTGGAAAAATAAATAGTTTATCAAGTTTAGGAAAACAAAAACATTATTGACACGAAGGAAGAAGATTCACAAAGAATTTTGTGCAATCATCCCATGCGTGCGAATTTTTCCCCATATTTGTTGTGATTTATTTTTACATTTACAAACAAAAAAACTAATTTTCTTTCTTTCCTGCAATCGATGCAATTTATCAGCATCTACGACTACTATTATCTGACGACTTGTCACAACCACAATGGCAGATGATAGTCAGTTTGTCGACTTCTTATAAACTGGCTTTGCTGCCCATCCTCTTGGTGTGAGCTGACAGATTGATGATGATTATCCTTTTGCCCGTCTTTTTCGCATCACGAGGTATTTAAACATTGCCGGCAACCAAACGTAACGAAATCTTTCATAGTCCTTCACAAAATGATAAATTATAATTAATCAAATATCCCGTAGGCACTAACCCTCTGTTCAAAGGAAGATATTCCCTCTTGTAATGCCCCAGGTGCCATTTTCCAACTAGATGCGTTTTGTAACCTAGATCTTTCAGGTATTGTGGAAGTATCTTCTCAGATAGAGGAAGGCCTCTCGGCTCTTCTCCGTATATAACGCTGTGTTGCATTCCTGGGAAAGTGATTAGAGTTCCAAAAATAAAATCTGTAACTAAATACTTTTTTTTAAGTAAATAAAGAGAGTCACCCCACACTAAGGTACTTCTTCTGTATCATGGTTACGCTTGCAAACAGAAATCTTACATGGTACCTGGAACAGTTTTAATTAGACCATTCGAATAATTTTCCCGTGCGGGAATCGAAACTGCGACACGTCTCGTAGCACAGTAGCCAATCGCTTAGTCAGCCATTGCATTAGTCGTGTCGGTAGATTAGTTAAAGTACCTGGTGAAATTTTCCCAGATACGAGTAGACCGAGAGGTGACAGGATTTTTCGTAACGATCATGGATACGGTTAGATTTACTTCGATGGGTTGTAGAGTAGTCCCCTAATGTGAATGACGTCGGTCTGCCTGCTCTGAGTGGTTGCAACTTCGAGTTATAGCGCTTACAAGAGGCGTCATTGTTACGAAAAAAAAAACGATCAGGGAAATGGTCAGTATTGGTACACATTCAAAGTATGGCGTCTCCGCAGATGAAAAAAGTTGGTCTGCCGGCTCTCACTGGTTGCATTTCAGAGCTATGATGCGCGCAACATTGTTGCAAAAATAAAACGACAAGAGAAATGGTCAGTTTTAGTACCCATTCGAAGTATGGTGTCTCCACAGGTGAAACGAGTTGGTCTGCCAGCTCTCAGTGGTAGTATTTCAGAGCAATCGTTGTGTATGCAAGACGCTTATTTTTGGAGAAAGCCTAAAAAATACATCAAAAAACGGGACAATAGGCGAATTTTTCAAGTGCACGCCGGTCGGTGTCGTACCCCCACCCTACACCTGCGCCCGCTGCGTGACCGTTCCCCCTGTAAAGGAATAGGGAAAAAGCTAGAGGTGTCAAGAGGTGTCAATAAGAGAAATGGTCAGTTTTAGTTCCTATTCAAAGTATGGTGTCTCCACAGGTGAAACGAGTTGGTCTGCCGGCTCTTAGTCGTTGTATTTCAGAGCATTGTTATATGCAAGGCGCTCAGTTATAGAAAAATTCAGCTTAACGGTAATCAGTCAAATAAAGAATGAAATCGAACAAATCCAATTTTTAATAATTCAGCTTATTGCTTTGGGTAAATCGCAGATAAATAATTTTGTAGAATATAGCTAAGACTTAGAGTTAAATATTTACTTACTTCTAACAGTCTATATGTTTTGAGTTGTTTCATTAGCTATACTCTACAAAATGATTAACCTGTGATTTACCCAAAGTAACAAGTTGAATCATTAAAAATTGGATTTGTTCGATTTCATTCTTTATTTTATTGATTACCGTTAAGTTGAATTTTTCTATAACTAAGCGCCTTGCGTATAACAAAGCTCTGAAATACAACCACTAAGAGCCGGCAGACCAACTCTTTTCACCTGTGGAGACACCATACTTAGGATAGGTACTAAAACTGACCATTTCTCTTATTGACACCTCTTGACACCTCTAGCTTTTTCCCTATTCCTTTACAGGGGGAACGGTCACGCAGCGGGCGCAGGTGTAGGGTGGGGGTACGACACCGGCCGGCGTGCACTTGAAAAATTCGCCTATTGTCCCGTTTTTTGATGTATTTTTTAGGCTTTCTCCAAAAATAAGCGTCTTGCATACACAACGATTGCTCTGAAATACTACCACTGAGAGCTGGCAGACCAACTCGTTTCACCTGTGGAGACACCATACTTCGAATGGGTACTAAAACTGACCATTTCTCTTATCGTTTTATTTTTGCAACAATGTTGCGCGCATCATAGCTCTGAAATGCAACCAGTGAGAGCCGGCAGACCAACTTTTTTCATCTGCGGAGACGCCATACTTTGAATGTGTACCAAAACTGACCATTTCCCTGATCGTTTTTTTTTCGTAACAATGACGCCTCTTGTAAGCGCTATAACTCGAAGTTGCAACCACTCAGAGCAGGCAGACCGACGTCATTCACATTAGGGGACTACTCTACAACCCATCGAAGTAAATCTAACCGTATCCATGATCGTTACGAAAAATCCTGTGACCTCTTAGTCTAGAGATTTATGTATATTTTGTTTATAGTACCTACCTACTTTAAAAAAATAATAATTTGTAGGTTGTGAATTTTGGAAATTGAAACTTGTTTTTTCTCGGACCTCCACGAGGCATTATAATCTTTTCTACAAAACACATTACAATGATTATTTTATTTGGACACCATTTGGCTAATCAATAATTTACGAACAAAATGAAATACAAAAAAAAAAAAAAAAAAATAGTAGCGAAGTTCTGGGTCAGCGGAGATGGAGACCGCCCGTGGGACGCCCCCCAGCTAAATGGACTGACGTTCTTAAAAAGGTGACTGAGTTAGACTGGATGCGAAAGCCGGAGGACAGGGTGTTGCGGCGTAGCTTGTGGGAGAGGCCTATTGTCCAGCAATGGACTGCAATAGGCCGAGTTCATTGTGGCGAAGTTAGTAATATCTAACCTACTCACCAGTATGTATGGGGTATTTGGCAGTCATAAGCGCAGACCTAGACGGGGTGCAAATAGGAGTGACGTAGTAGTTCTGGAGCACGATGCCGGAGTACGCCAGAGCGTCGATGTTCGGCGTAGGAATCTGGTTCGAGCCGTGGAAGCCGACATCGTTCCAACCCTTTATAAAACAAAAGTATGAAAAGTATTGATTGACAGATATACAAAGAAAAGTATGCGCTTCGAGAATCATCGTCTTTTTTTTGTGAAATAGGAACGCGGAATGATGAAGATCGATTATACATAAAGAGCTGTTATTTTGCTTTTATGTAAGTAACATGATTTCAAAATTACATATTGAGTACTTATTCAAAATAAAAATAAACAATTTAAAAAAATATAAACACGACTGCCCTAATGAAACTTAACCTTCCGGAGCGCATACCTTTTTTGTTTGAACTGTACTTTATGGGCAGTGTTAGCCATGAGACAAAAAAAAATACTCTCGGTTTAATAAGTGTTAAACTACCATGACTACTTGACAAGGCCTACTGAGATCAACAATAACATAGTGAAAACAGACTGGTAAACAAAACATTAAGCCAGGTATTCCAATCACACGACATACCTACGTTAGGTGATGATCAAAGGTCTGACAAGAGGCAAATCACCTGGACATGTGGAACATCTCAGGTTTGCTGGACCTCATCGCGTTTGCTGGACTTTATACTACATTTACAATAAGATTAGACATTTTTAAGGATGGCATTAAAGGAAAAAAAGTGGTTACAATACCAACTGTTTACTGTAGTTGCCATTTGTTATGCCACCAACGCAATAGAAGTCAAAATCGGTTGAACGGACTGTAAAAAAGGTTTGTTTAAATATTTAATCTTATTGTAAATGTAGTATAGAATTCTTTCTATGCTTTTTAGTTTATGTATCAACCATTATTACTTACCAACAAACTTCATGAAAACTATAGCTGTACCAATAGTAAAAAATAGAACTGGTGATGATTCTGATAGAAATAACTACAGACCCATCTCTAAGGCTACAACTGTTAAAATTCTTAATAGTCTGCTTGAGCAACAGTTCACAGACCTAGGTCCGTATTACAGAAGGAAACTCAAGCACTGATCTTTGTTTAAATCTAGTTTCAACCAATCAAATGGCTTAAATCTAGTTTTTTTTTTACGAAATGCTCGAGTATTGAGTGACGTTCTTTAATAAGGATCCTAGAGTTTAGGAGCGCGCAAGCCCCGCCACGACTTCAACGTAGAGATACAGGATACGTCAGTGAGGTTATTATTATTTTAGTAAAGAACATTACCCTCCTTTTGGGTTCTGCCAATCGATTCAAAAACTTTGGGCTCATCAAAGTAAACCGTTTGCCTGGTGTACCTGTTCCCGGATCCGACCGACCGGACTGAACCGGATCGGACCGTAAGTACCTAGGTATAGGTACTGTTTACAATACAAATTTTTACCTCGGCTCCTAGCAAATTTACTTGTAAGATTACATCATCTGTGCAATTATAATTGTATGCACAGCACATACCTACCTATAGTTTCGTCAAACCTCAAACAAAAACAAAGGATGTGTCCAAAATGCTAAATATTGAGTAGGTACAAAAAGCAACCTTGTATCTGACTTCTGCCAAATTAAATCCTCATATACCTATACTATAAGGTCCCATTAATATAGATGGACAAATTTTCACAGGGTGTGTTCTACCCATGAATATGAACAACTTTCACTATAGGACTAACTCTGAAATCGCGAAAAAAATCTGCTGTTCAGTACATTTATCTACACCAAACTCGTCAAAATGTAGAGCAGCTGATTTTTTTTCGCTATTTCAGGTTTCGTCCCATAGTAAAAGTTGTTCATATTCACGGGTTCACCCTGTGAAAATTTGTCCATCTATTTTAATGGGACCCTATACAACATTAGTTTTTGTTTACCCTAAACCCGAAAAGTGTGTTCACTTAAATCGACAAAATGTATGGAATGGAACAGCTGATTTTTTTTCGCCATTTCAAGGTTGGTCCCATAGAAAAAAATGTTCAAAATTATGAGTACAATGACCCCTTTTCGAGTTTAGTGTAAACAAAACTAATGTTGTATATTACCTACTAGCGAACCAGCTCAGCTTCGCACGGTTTTTACGACTTGACAAAAGATGAAGGATTCTATATTGTATCTATGTTAAATCTACTTATAAACCTTCCGGAATAAATTCTCTAAATAATAGTCAAAACCGCATCAAAATCCGTTGCGTAGTTTAGAAGAACAACGCGGCCACACAGACACACGAAAAGCAACTTTATTTTATAATAAGTATAGATTAGATGTGAGGTATTTCTTTACTTAGATCCCGAGCTGCAATCAATGCAGACCATTGCAGCTATGATAATAAAAAGGTGTGCGTACGCGCAGCGGAATGTTGTTGAATTTAAAGATTTTAATTATGCAGATATTTAGTGTATGACGTCGTATAATTGTGTATGGTAAAAAAAAATTTGTGCACGCAACCATTGTGGAGAAATTCACCAAAAACTGATTCCGCTGGGCGAACGTTGTCCTGGCGGAACTTTTTTTAATCCATAGACTTTAGAAGAAAAGAGATGTGTCCAAAAATTAGTGTGTATTTGTGTGTAATTGTGTATGTATGAATAAAACTAGTGCATGCATAAACTTCGGAGAAATTCAAGTTTCCGCTACGCGAACGTTTGGCCATTAGCTAGTTTTCATATAAAGCGCTTACATAGAGAACTGTAGATTTTTACATACGTTGTTTTGAATTTGTTTATATTTGTTTAAAAAACAGATTTAGAAAAAATCGTAGGGCTTAAAAGATAAAAATATAAACGTAAAATACGCTTATTAGGTCTTAGTTCTTAAAGTATGCACTTTGGGGTCTAGATTTTCACGTTTATACAAACCTTGTAAGTGTCTGCAACATGTTGCCAAGTATCAATGATGTTCCGTTAGTAACTAAAGAGTTATAGGACAAATTTACCATGAACAGATCACTGTTTACAAAGCAGTCAAATATCACGACGTTCTGGAGGAATTGCATGGTAATATGTATGTCAATAATTAGTGTATTCATTCAACTATTCTTATGCAAAATTTCATGTCATTAAATTCAGTAATTAAATAAAAACAATTATAATACTGACGAAGCATCGAAAACCTACATAACCCGACCAAGTTCGGATGGCTACCAAAAAGCGGCCATGCCATATATCTTAGAAACGTTCTTAACCTTCCAATATAGTATTTATTAATATGGTACAGTTGCGTACACAAGCGTTAGGAAAAAATAAAACAATTGCATTTCTTGAATGAAAAATATTTTTTTAATAATAACGCCAGTATCTACGATAAAAACAAATCTTCAATCAACAAGTACTTCTCTATTTAAATATCCGCGTACAAAAATATATTTAATTACATATAATACTTAATTATGTAATTATAATAACGTTAACAAACGCTTGCAATGACAGCAATAGACTTAAATGTGTTTAACTAAAATAGATTATGAACTAGCTTCTGCCGGCGACTTCGTTCGCGTGGATGACGAAACTTAGGGTAAGTATAATATTTCGAGCTTCAATAAAAATTAAAATCACATCACATAACTAACCTATTCAGTTGTTTAGATTTGATCAACACTAAAAAAGTGCTTATAAACTAAAACATTGGTATAAAAACCGAACTTCGAACAAAATAATTCTGCATAATTTGGTGGGGTGCGGGGGAACACGCTCACATACATAAGAAAAAAAAATCGATTCAAGAAGTAGTTTTTTTTAAGTTATTAGATTGTTTGATCCACTAAAGTTGCAAAGGGGAACGCTCGTGCATGCCTAGTCTATTGGTTAAATAGTGTAATAAGCTACAATATGATAAATATTTACCTAAACAGTAGTACATACTTACATGTGGTAAATATTTAATTTCCCTAAGGGGTCTATAGTTAGAATCCTGATCCGTGAAATCTTCAATAGAAATTAGCTGTATGAATTTTATTTGTCTTAAATATATTTAGATTATATCTCAAGTCTCAAGCGCATACTTAAATAAAGTACCTACGTAAATAGTACCTACTTTCTGTCATAGTCAAATACATTTAAAAAAGTATGTGTACAAAAATAAATGACCTATAAATTATATCGAAACAACAATTGTGTTATCACCTATACCAATTCAATACCGGTATTATACTGTAAATTTTGGGATGTTACCTAAATATATTGCACGGCCGCTTTTTTGTAGCCATCCGAACTTGGTCGGGTTATGTAGGTTTTCGATGCTTCGTCAGTATTATAATTGTTTTTCTTTAATTACTGAATTTAATGACATGAAATTTTGCATAAGAATAGTTGAATGAATACACTAATTATTGACATACATATTACCATGCAATTCCTTCAGAACGTCGTGATATTTGACTGCTTTGTAAACAGTGATCTGTTCATGGTAAATTTGTCCTATAACTCTTTAGTTACTAACGGAACATCATTGATACTTGGCAACATGTTGCAGACACTTACAAGGTTTGTATAAACGTGAAAATCTAGACCCCAAAGTGCATACTTTAAGAACTAAGACCTAATAAGCGTATTTTACGTTTATATTTTTATCTTTTAAGCCCTACGATTTTTTCTAAATCTGTTTTTTAAACAAATATAAACAAATTCAAAACAACGTATGTAAAAATCTACAGCTCTCTATGTAAGCGCTTTATATGAAAACTAGCTAATGGCCAAACGTTCGCGTAGCGGAAACTTGAATTTCTCCGAAGTTTATGCATGCACTACTTTTATTCATACATACACAATTACACACAAATACACACTAATTTTTGGACACATCTCTTTTCTTCTAAAGCCTATGGATTAAAAAAAGTTCCGCCAGGACAACGTTCGCCCAGCGGAATCAGTTTTTGGTGAATTTCTCCACAATGGTTGCGTGCACAATTTTTTTTTTACCATACACAATTATACGACGTCATACACTAAATATCTGCATAATTAAAATCTTTAAATTCAACAACATTCCGCTGCGCGTACGCACACAATAAAAAGTGTGTATTCTCATTATTTATGGATTTCTACTATTTACATATGTAGGCGGGTTTATCGTGTTTGCAAGCACTCCGGGTAGGTAAACAGTCATATTTATCGGCAGTGCATGTCCTATCGTTCATAAACATTTTTATTATGGTTTTGAACCGGCTTTTGCAGTAGATACGTACCTAACTTGTCACGATTATGTTCGATAGCAGAGGATTTATCGCCGAAGAGAGTATCGACTGGTTTATAAATTTCCTGTTTTTAATTGGTTGCCTATCTGCATACACGCCTTTTAGGTCGTTGCCGGTTATTAATATATGGGTACGCAGGATTATCTAATGTTGATAACGTGACGTGTTTATAAACATTGGTATAAAAGAACAAGAATTTCGTGAAATATAAAGATTGTGAATCTTTCACTTCACAGAAATACGGAACCCTTAAAAAGAAGTGGTTCTTAAGTTTACTTATTTTCCTTTGGGCAAAGTTTCTAACTAGGTACTTGCTATTCTGAAGTTTAAGTATATCCTGTAGGCTATTATTAAGAGCACTTAATAAAATTCAATCAAATTAAACTTCAACTTGATACAAAAATAAGATTAAAAAAAAATTAACTCACCAAATCATCAGCTAAGAAGATCACAATATTCGGCCTCACTTCGGCCGTAGCCCGGCACAGCACTAAACAGGCACTTAATAGCAACAACATGCCGCGACGCTCTCCCGATTACGAATGCCGACACAATGAGGAGCTCGGAACCGAACTAGGCTATCTACAACCGCGGTGCATGGAGGGTAATGAAGGTACATCCTTATACTACGTTATGATTTAGCGCTTTATGTCACTGACATACTTTCATTGAATAACTTATGAGATGTTATGAATGAAAATGCGGTTTTGCGAGCAGTACCTTAGCGCATCGATCCTTCAGGTAAAATGAATGTTCCCTGCAGTAGCTGCTATAATGTCGATAGGGCAAATAATCACCACAACAATAATTTGGCACCTGTAGCTTTTGCCCGCGGCTCCGCTTGCGTGGATGTAGGAAAATATACCACGGGAACGGACTACCGGGTATTCCTTCCTTATTCCTTGTCTACGTTATAAAGGAAACCTCTGTGCAAAATTTTAGCTTTCTAGGTCCAAGGCTGGACGTTGATGAGTCAGTCAATCAGTCAGTCAGGACTTCTCTTTTTATTTATACAACGTGTAACGTTAAATGCGCAAAAGCTCTTAAGGTGTCATTGTACTCATCATTATGAACAACTTTTACTATGGGACCAAACATGAAATCGCGAAAAAAAATCTGCTGTTCAGTACATTTTGACAAACTATGCGAACATAAATGTACTGAACAGCTGATTATTTTTTCGCGATTTCAGGTTCATAGTAAAAGTTGTTCATAATGATGAGTCCAATGACACCTTAAGAGGTTTTGCGCATTTAACGTTACACGTTGTATAGATGTATACAACATATTGTAAAAAAATTAAAAGAGTAACGGTGGAGTTTCTTGACCGTTCTTCTCCTTACGAAACTAACTTTTGGGAGGGGCAAATATAATCAATTCTATTATTTTTTTTGTAAACGTAACGGATTTTGTAAAGGGCGAGATCACCTGCCGTATTTCATGAAGTCAAAAACAAAAAAAAAAAACATTTATTTCAAATATGCTTTAAAAAGTCACTCTAAATGTTTTAGAAAAATTTTACAACTTTATCAAGCGAAATCGCACACAAAAGACGTAAGGTCCAAATTGAGAATGATGATTATATAACTCACCTACATACTATTTGAAATTCAGCTACAACTGATTTCAGGTGATATTACTGTAGAGCACACATTATACGCGACCGAAGTTAGGTTCGATTGTCGAAGATCCGGGGCGGGGAACAGCGGGAGGCAGGCATGCCCGCGCCCCGCGTGTCCGCCCCACGGTGCTATAGCTTAAGGCGTGGTATTAGCCCAACATTTACAAAAAATGGTTTCTTGGGTTGTCGAGTATGACGTAACCACAAATATCATTTTCAATTTTCAAACTTACTTCAAGCCAGCTAATGGTGACAATAGATTAAGCGGTTGTTTGCCGTTTAAAATGTAGTCAGTCCGCGCCTTAAGCTGGGCACTCACGGTCAGTTCATTTGGATTAAACAAATGGATGAACCACCAAAATACTTGCATAGGAAATTGATTCGAGTTGCCATGTAAATAAGGAGCAAAATCGAATCAGCGAAAAGTTCAAAGTATTTTTATTTGCAAATACGAAAGTGCTCCCTATGTAACGACATGGCTCTATTTCCTGTTCAAGTATTTATGCACGACAGCGTTCAAGACACTGAAGTTCCGCAACTGAATTTCCGTCACGTAAGTTCGGCACTTATGGTGTGTCATATCAGCCGAACACGTCGGAACGTAACATCAGCCGCGGAACTTCGGTCGCGTAACTTCGGCATAGTGTGTTTAGGCACTAAGTCATGCTTTAGATAAACGTTGAATGTTGTAAAATACTGTAAAAAAATATAATATTTTACTACAAAGAAGTTCAATATAACCGTAAACCAGTAGGTACCATACACACATAAAGATGCAGTTGAGGTTTTTAGAGTTGGCAAGTTATGTTTTAAATGAATTGGACTACGGAACTCTCAAAAGGTGCTGTGCTCCAACTATTTTTAAAGTTGGACAACTGCCCCTAGTAAAGACCCATGGTCCAACTAGTTGGACAGAACAGTTGGACCACTGCCCCGGACTGACTAAAAGGCTATGCAGTTATCGTCCTATTAGCGTGCATCTTGCTATGCTCCGTGGCGTTCATGTTTGTTCATCAGTTGACATATTCATGATAACCAAAGTAATTGAAGTGCACAAAATAAAGGGAACTAATTTTATGAGCTGTTATTTAAATATTCGAGATGTTATTATGATCAGTTGAAAAACATATTGAGCAGTTATTTAATTTAATGGCGGTTGATTAATTATTGCGACAGTAAAACATGGACAGTAATAAAAAATCAATTAGTCGGTTATTTTATCATACAATGTCAATTCTAAAAATAATTGAGCAGTCCAATAACTGAATGAGCGGTAAAAATGATGGAATGAGCGGTTCGATAAATAGTTCGGCAGATCATAGCGAGCGGTGACTCCCGAACTGCCATACTCCTGGCCTGTCCATACGCTTGAAGTACGCCGTACCTCCAGTTGAAGCTAAAAACATTCCACTCGGACAAAAAAGGAAGAGAGGCAAGACCGTCGAACGTCAAACCTGCTCTTATTAGGTATACAATAAGTTTATTTTAGCTGCTACTAAGCAAATTCTATGTCATTTTAATTACTTAAGTATGTTTCGAATTACGAATAAAAGTTCCTATTATTATTATACAATTTGTTTTATTTAATTCCTTCAGTCAAAGCAAAAGTAATTTAATTTTTCATTACTATTTTTTAGGGTTCGGTACCAAAAAGGTAAAAAGGAAACCTTATGGTGCGACTTCGTCCGTCTGTCCGTCCGTCACACCGCTATATCTCGAAAACTACTTTACCACCTCATTGTTTATAGAATTGCTTAGAATGAGATTTCTTACCGACAAATTCCGATTTATTACTGCCCACACGTAACCGCTCGTTCAATAATTTTTACCGCCCATTTAATTGTTTTCCTGCTCAATTATATATTCACTGATCTATTTCATTATTTTTTATTACTCATTTTTGTTTACTTTACTGCTTAGTTTTAACTGCTGAACTAGTTATTAAACGTGCCATTTATAATTTTTAACTTACCTAAACCGCTATTTACAACTGCCTCTTTAAATCAGTGCCCAAATAAATATACACAATACACGGATAGTATGCATAAAGCCAAAGATAAGGTCCAATTTTCCTTATTAAAAGCTTTTCTTAGCAAAAAAGTTAAACAAGAAAATAAAATGATTCTCGCTCGGATTTTTTTAATTTTTTTCGAAATATCTATCGCTCGCGCCTTTTGCATAATTCTGCATTGCAGTGAATATGGTACAACAAAATAAAACAAGGCTCATACAAATAATTCAGTTTATTATCCATATAAATTACAGTCCATTAGCGTATCACACAGAGTCGTACTTAGGAAAAATAAAAGCATCGAGACAATGTGTTATTATTATTATATTAGGTACAGCTGCCCGAAACAACCGTGGTGTTGTGGGGGAGGCAGGACTCACAGCCTACAACTCGTCTTATTATAAAACTCATTCAATCCCAGCTCACCTTTAGAACGATCAAATCAAAGATTGGAATGTCAAAGAATACACCATCAGTGTTTTATTTCATGTATGATGTTTTTGAAATCATGGGTCATTAACATTTCTTTGTACATAGAACACCATCCGTGAAGATCAGTGAGATGCATAATAACAACTGAATTGGACATGGACATACGATGAAACAAAACCCAATCGTACTGCATATTTAAAAGCACTCGACAATTATCTCCCGCGCATTTAATTATGCCGCGAGTTGTGAACCAAAAAGTAATTGTTTTATGTTTGTGACGTCATTAATGCGTTTTGATGAAAATTTTACTTTCATGTAAGTAAATATTAGTGTAAATAAGTAGTCAGTTTCGTAGCCAAGCAAATACTGTTGCTTTGTAAACTATAGGAAATGTACAAAATAATACTGATATTCCCATATAAAATCTAAGTTCATATTGAAATCAATCGTGAGAAGACAAAAAGGATGGTGGGTATCCTAAAACATTTTGGCTGTGAGTCCATCGCCGCCATGTTGGATCGTGCTCATTCATTAAGGATATCAAATGGAACATTATGCGATATGCAAAAATCTATTTATTTTTATGTTCGTGGTAACAGCAGTTAGAAGACAAGGATTACATGCCTCAGAATTATCTAACTCTAGTACCAATCAAATGAGAAGTGTGTAGTTCCTTACGAGTATTATAAAACTGTTGTACTTAAGTATATTTAGTTCATAGATAAGGGGTGTTCATTAATTTCATGATGCGTTTAGGGGGTGAGGGGGTCGAGCCGAATCTCACCCAATCTCAAATATCACGTAATTTTTCTTTCGCAAGAAAAAGTATTTATAAAAAAATATCAAGCAAATTAATAAAACCAACGCAATAAAGCACAGATTAACGTATTTACAGTAAAAATACGCATTTTGAAAATCTCACGAGAGATTAGGGGGCGGAGGGAGGGAGTCCATCCAAATCTCACGACATCTCACCAAGGGGGTAGTGGGGGTCGAAAAATCGACAAAATTGCCTCACGTAATTAATGAGCGCCTAAAACAAACGTTTTTAATAACTTGAGTACTTATTATGAGCACGATCCTCAGAAAATTATGCTAGTAATTAATAGTGAAATTTCAAGTATGACAAATATATTACAAATACGGCTATATAATGAAGTTAATACTCGACAACAAGCAATGTGTTTCTATCTAAATGTACAAGTCATGAGTATAATGCAAAAAGGAATTATCGCATGAAAATGTTGAGAATTCGCTACTAACAATTATTTAAGCCGATAAATTATATACAGATAAACCCTTTCATACTGAACCCACAACGAGTTAACGAAAACATATCAAAATTAAACTACTTATTCCACATATTATATTATATTCCACATTTATGTATTATGTAAGTATAACATTTATTAAACGAAATTCATAACAAAAACTAATGAATACGCAGCGACAACAGAAGTGATTTGAATATAAATTTATAAGTTCAGTTGTGACAGAAGATAAGAATTTAAATGAAATGCCACTTCTGTCGTCGACTGTGCTGAAACAAAATGAATTCTTTATCACACATACACTAAAGCCGAAATATCTTGGCGAGCCCGAACCATTTTTTAGGAACGAAATGGTGACTTATGGCGAGTGTGAGTGAGAGAACATGCGCGAAAGTTCGTAGTGCTTATGGACTCGCCAAGATATTTCAGCCGTAGTGTACGTATATCGTAAAAATGCAACATAAGTCCACTCAACATTATTTTGTTCACTTGGTCACAATGATAAAATAAAGGGACGCTGAAGTTCTTTGGCAGTACAGAAATGAAATTATTTAAATTAATTATATATTATAATTATTATCATATAGAACGTAAGACAAAATAATAACAGCTTGTTTAAAAGTAGTAAGTAGGTTACTTATTATAAATTGCAAAAATTATAAATAATGGTTGGTCATAGAGATGTAAAACTTTACCCATATTATATCCCTTATTTACTCGAATAAAATTACATATTGCTCTACTTTATCTAAACACTATTAAATATAATACCTTTGACATAACTACTGTATGTAAAAAATAGTAGAATATTATTATAATATTAAGATCGTATAAATATCAAGAAGTTATTATTTAGTACTTAACTTAAATATAAGGAAACCGCGGTATATAAGTATTACGGGCAAGAAAGACAGACGAGCATATAATTTTCTATAATATATTATTATACTATAATTATATATATTAACGACATTGAAAGAAAGTTTCAAAAGAAGGCAGATACGCACTTTTATGTTGAGCTAGGTTTAACAGGACATAACGTTTTGTACTTACCTTGAGCATAGATTTCAAAGTAGCCGGAAGATGTTGTATCCTTTTATTATATTTTAAATGATGAAACATGATTGAAGTTGCTGTTATAGAACTTTTTTGTATTCACAGTATTTTGTTAGTTTAATAAATCTAGCTTTGGCTTTACCAACATACTCTTTTGGTTGTATATTATGAGAGCAATAATGTTATTAAGACTCCATAACAATCCAGCCTTTTATTAGTAATTTTGAGTGTTAAAATCGTAAACAAAACTCATCTCTATTGTCACGCATAAAGACCCAATTTCCTATAACAACATTTTCAACCTCCAAGCTCAACATATCAGGTGTCGCGACACTAGCGCCACCACACAACTATGACCTGGTAGATGACGTCATAGGATGCAACCAGACAGCGTGCTATTGATGCCTCAAAATATGTCACCTGATACAGGGTTAAATTAAAATAGCTAGCGAAATTCTGCAGACGTGTTAAGGATCGATTTCTACAGACGATAATATAAAAATAAATAACATTCTATGTTTGTTTTTGGAAGTCAACGACATCTAGTAGTGTTGTTACTAAATCTGTTTTCTTCTGTCAAAATTATTTACTTTTTTGTTTTATAGAAACCCCAGAAACCTGTCGCATCTGCGGAGTTACGCTAGTTAATTTATTTTGACCCTGTATCGTACGGCTCAAAATATCTGAAAATGTCGTCGATAAATCGCAGTCTGGTTTCACCCTTAGTGCAACTAAACGCGCACAGAAACAAACGCACGCCTACATACAAACGCTATGACGACACACCGTCTCACACACACGTATATTTGAACTATACAAACAAACTGCTCACAATACTTTACTCCTTACGGGGTTTGCGTTTCCGTTGACCGTCGCCGGCGGCCTCTGTGTCTACTAAAGGTGTAGTCTGGAACAAAAGAAAACAAGTTACTAACTTGATATTTTATTTTCTGGAGTAGAGTAGACACATAATCATACTAGCAATGATTACCTTTAGATGCGTTACCCGGGCTCAAAAATGAGAAATTAAATGAAGGGTAATTGCCCGGCGTGATATCAGTCACGCACGCGCGCCAGTGAACATGCAGCAGCTAGTGACGTAACTAAATAAGTATATTCATCTCTTTCTTACAACAGGTATCGGCATGCGTCTTTCCTTTTCTTTGCGGCCAGTATATACTGGTATGTTGGTACATCATGGCTTTTTTTTTTTTTTTTTGAGGGTGGGAAATCATCAAATAACTTCTCCCGCTCTGGGTGGAGCGGAAGGGCGTGTCAGACTTTTACTGACTAAAACCCACCCATGTTCCTTCAGTTGCCTATGCCAGGGCCGCGATAACCTCTTCAGACAACCCGCGACCCCAGCGGCCAGTGGTACATCATGGCTTACGCTGTTTTTGAAAGCACTGATGTTCGTGTATGACGCGTCTATCTATAATACGTCATTGCATACTAGCTTCTCCGCGCACTTCGTTCGCGTGAAATTTCTTGTTCCCCCGACCCACCCCGTCGCGTCGCATCGCATCGCGTGCTCACGCTATTATTTCGTTTTTGCTTACAGATAGTGCAATCCACGAAGACGCGCCCCACTATTCCTCCTAACCTTTTATAGTAGGTATATGTGTGCAAGCTTTCGCCAATGTTTTAGTGTTATCGGTACACGCTAATTACCGTGTACTAACTACAGTGTGTAGCATATTTACATACCCAGACTAATCCGTGCCTCGGAAAGCACGTTAAGCTGTTGGTCCCGGCTATCATTCGCGGATCTTGGACAGTCGTTACGGGTCGTCAGAAGCCCGAAAGTCTGACAACCAGTCTTAGAAAGAGCTATCGTATTACCCAGTTACTGGGTTGTGGAGGTCAGATAGGCAGTCGCTCCATGTAAAATTTTGGTATTCAGCTGCATCCGGTTAGACTGGAAGCCGACCCCAAAATATTTGAGAAAAGGTTAGGCAGATTGATTGACTTCTCTATTAGTTATCATCTCGGTAGTCACCCCGTTTCTAGCAATATCACCATTCACACATTCCATGCTTCGTTTCTTTATTCTTCCCCTGCTCTTTTAGCCAACAAAATATAAACTGTTTTATCTCTTGTACAAGGGGTACAAGAGGTAATTATTATAAATTAAACTGCAATGTTAACTTACCTCTTCAGTAGAAGTAACAACATCAGCATCATCAGCGTCTGGTCCCTCCAAGTCAGCCTTGCTGGGCCGTTCCTGTTCCTCCCTCATGTCTTCTTCAGCCTCTGATAGATGAGGATCGTCTTCTGCAACGGCATCTGTCTTTTTCATGTCAGCGTCAGAATCCTGTGTGGCAGATTATTTGTTTAGCAATATTATGGGTTTAAAAAAAGTTTTATGACTTTCCCTTTTCTTTTTCGCTTTTAGTGTTCTTTAATGTAATTTATTTATGAATTATTATTAAAATAAACCGGAAATTAGACAAAACAGATAACCCTAAGCAAAATCTCTCTGTGTCTTTTTATTTTAATAATATACTCACATGCGATATAATCTCCAAAATAAGTAATTCGCAGCTGATATTTGTCCCACACTTTTAACTTTATATTATTATGTTTCGGGCCAATTTTAACCTGAATCATTTACCTTATGTACCTACGTAAAATCATGTTTACGTAAACATCAATCAATAAACAACAATCAACTTCCTAAAGGAAATATAAAATTAACATAGTATAATCTTTGATGCCGTTGTTACTAATACTATTATGGATTGTATGTACTTGTATGTGTGTATTGTTATTATTATAAGACTTACCGATTTAGATGACCCGAAGCAAGCATAAGCGATGAGTCCGACAACCACAAAGGTGCCTACTATGACCACGGCGTATATCCAGGGGTTGTCGCCAGCGAACCTCATCGCGCGGTCAAATACTGAGTCCTGTGGATTTTAGCTTTGGTACAAACTAGCCAACTACTTATACACATATGTTATACCGGTATACAACTCAGGAGGAAAATGTAATATAATAACGGAGACGTGTGTCAAAAAAGGAATACGGGTTGTGCTTGTGGGGTATAAGTGAAAATATTTTTTTCGATTGTTTAGCATGGAAGAAATTCTCGGATAAAATAAACTTCAATTACAGTTTTTAGCACATCCTGATTATGGAATTAATTGATTTTACAAGGGTTCAGCGGCGAACAACGGCAAAAAATACGATTTACTGGATTTAAAATGTGAACAAATTACAATTTGTTTAGTCGAAGGATATGAGGATACCATATTTAAAATACAGTAAATCGTTTTTTTTTTGATAATTTGTTGCGGTTCGCAGATTAGCATACTTTTTATTCAGCGATCACTTCAATACAATAGCTAACTTGTCACACTTCGAAGGTTTTTGCATACGGAAGGACTAGCTATTCGTAAAGGCCTTTTTCCACGGTAAGTCTAGCTATAAATGCACGTGACCTCGTTGGCCCGTCGTATGAGGCAGGCGATGTATGCCACGATGGGAATGGAGACGTATACCGCGTAAAGCGCCCACCAGCCTGGCTTGTAGTTCATCGCGCGTAACATGCGACCCCACAGCGTTTGCTGTGCACGGTAATAAGTTATTCAACTATAACGTTTAGTGGCACAAATAACTGGAAGTGTTTCAATTGTTTTGTACTACAATGTAAGGAATCTCTCCTTTTTGTATGTGCTATATGTTTATTACACATATTGTTAATGTTAACAAGATCCGCAATGATAAAAAAAACCGCTTTGGTTTGCGATAAGAGTTTGCCAAAACTTTCGGTTCCATCGAGCATTGTTTGCTTAAGAATAGCAACTGGCTCCATATCAATGAGCTTGGTATTCTATTTTTATTAAAATACCTTTCAAAATCATTAAATCAATCAAATCAAATCAAAAATAAAGTGCCTTTCAATATTATTTCAAAGTCGATATTGACTTCATACACTTAGGCCAGTTACATCAAAATAAATTCTCCACTTACCGAATCCCTCGATATCTTGGCACGCTTGAGCACGAAGGATGCTTGAGCCCATTCCTCAGCGACGGCCTGGTCGTCTGTGATGATCAGGTTGTCGAACAACAGCATTGGAGACATCGACCACAGCTCGAAACCGACTGCGTGCTGGAGGAATAAGGAAAAGTGAATGTAGCTTGTAGTAGACGAGTAGCAAATATGTTGATATGCATCAAATGGTTACAAATTCTACTAATAAAAAAAAAATAAAAAAATCATTTATTTTCACCAGACACTTACAACTGCAAGACAGTTTGTCGGCAGGATTAGAGCTCCTTTTACAATCATTTTTGGTCATTGCAGAGATATAAAAAAAAAAAAAAAAACAGATCTATGGGTACTTGGAACTACCAAACTAAACCACCCAGCACACAAGTGACACGCGCCACATAACAGAATAACATAAAAAATAGCCATAAAATGCGAAAATAACTCTTGTCTGTCCGGCTGAATGGATTTCTATGGAATTTGACCATGACCTGCATTAGGACATAATTATTATAGGATACTAGACTTTTTATCCGAACACATAGCATCACATAATCATCCTGTAACATTCCCACTGCTGAGACACAAGTCTGCTTCCTCTGTATGAGGGGGAGTGGACCCTGGAATACCTGGTCAACCAAGAAATCCTTACTATTTCATCTATCTGACCATCGCCTATCACATCCTCGAAAAAATGTAGTAATTCTTTTTAATCTAGTTTGAATCAGGTTCAGGTTAAGGTTTGAGGTCTTCTCAGATCTCCATACAGGCTTATACGAAATTGTACTTGGAAAATAATAATTTCGGAACTTCATCCTCGTCAATCCTAGCCTTTTCCCAACTATGTTGGGGTCGGCTTCATTCTAACCGGATGCAGCTGAATACCAGTATTTTACATGGAGCAACTGCCTATCTGACCTCCACAACCCAGTTACTGGGTAATACGAAACCCAGTAACTGAAGTCTATGTAAGATTAATCTCGTTAGTTATCTAGTATAGGTTCTTTATTTATACTAAAAGAACATACATTGCTCACATATGAATATACTAGCTTTTGCCCGCGGCTTCGCCCGCGTAGATGTCGGAAAATATCTCATGGGAACGTTCATGTGGTAAACATAGGGCCGTCCGATATAACTATGCAAACTCAAATCGCTGCGATATATCGTTGCCCAGCATGATTTTTTCCGACGTCTTCAACAATCATCGTCATATTTCAGCCAATTTACAAAAAACTATAATGAATCACTCCGGCCACTGTTGAAAACCGTATGAAAATCCATTCGTCGTAAAAACGTCGAATGAAATAAATACTAAATGTTACCTCAATATACGACTATGACTACATTTCCAATCCCTTAAATCTCTTAAAAATAGAAAGGTACACAAACATTTTAATATTATTTGTTAATTTTAAAATCAACCCAATGTATGGGATGATTTTGCAAAAACGCTGTAACATTCGTCGACCGTAGGTTCAATTGAGGTAAGGGACAAAATACGATTTTTCAGGAGAGGCCGACAAAGTTTTTTTTCGGACTAAATCGCCTATAACTTTTTTTCTTATTAACCTTTTTCGGGTCTGATTTCACACATAATCTTGTATTTTAGTGCTCTATCTACACGTGTAACATTTATTTAAATAAATTAGCTATTTAAGAAAATAGATGTCCCTTACAACAACGTATTTTGTTAGTAATGTCCCTTACTGACCAAGTATCTTGTAGTCTCGTCCCTTACATTAAATTGACCTCTGCGTTGGATTCAATTTAATGGTAATTCGTTGATTGGGAAGACCCTTACCTTATTTCAAGTGGATTGGCGGCAATAATTACATCATTTCAAGTTCCTATATTGCATAGTTTTTCAGATACATTGTTATTATGGGGCTGATTCGAAATTTGGATCCAAAAATCATTAGGGTAAGGGACATTTTTCTTAAGCTAGAATTTTTTCATATACACCATTCGATAGAGCGAAAAATTCTGAACAAAACTGTATACTTAACTCATTTTGGGTATTTTGTCCCTTACCTCAATTGAACCTACGGTCGACGATTATATTTCTTTATTTTCTACCAAAAGCCATAAAAGCATAAAGAATTTTCATATCCCAATTCTGGGTTTACCATACAAACTTTTATCCCCTATATCACCCCCTGTAGGATTATTTTTCAAGACAAAAAGTAGCCTATGTTCTTCCCCAGGATGCTATCTATAGCCTTGCCAAATTTTATCGAAATCCGTGCAGTTTTGTGAATTTTAAAATTAACCCCTATTTCACCCCAGGGATGATTTTTCAAAAACGCTGAACCACATATTTCTTTATTTTCTACCAAAATTATAAACTTGAATTGTCATAAATATCTCTAAGTTAAGAAATGCTGGGTTCGCCATACAAACTTTTATCCCCTATATCACCCCCTGTATGATTATTTTTTTCCCCAGGATGCCAACTATATCCTTGCCAAACTTTATCGAAATCTGTGCCGTTTTGTGAATTTCAAAATCAACCCATATTTTAACCCCAGGGATGATTTTTCAAAAACGCTAAACCGCATATTTCTTTATTTCCTACCAAAATAATAAACTTGAATATTGATAAATATCACTAACTTCAGAAATGCTGGGTTTCTCATACTAACTTTCATCCTCTATATCACCCCTGTAGCATTATTTTTTACGACAAAAAGTAGCCTATGTTCTTCCCCAGGATGCTATCTATAGCCTTGCCAAATTTTATCGAAATCCGTGCAGTTTTGTGAATTTTAAAATTAACCCCTATTTCACCCCAGGGATGATTTTTCAAAAACGCTGAACCACATATTTCTTTATTTTCTACCAAAATTATAAACTTGAATTGTCATAAATATCTCTAAGTTAAGAAATGCTGGGTTCGCCATACAAACTTTTATCCCCTATATCACCCCCTGTATGATTATTTTTGAGAAAAAAAGTAGCCTATGTCCTTTCCCAGGATGCCAACTATAGCCTTGCCAAATTTTATCGGAATCCATGCAGTTTTGTGAATTTTAAAATCAACCCCTATTTTACCCCCAGGGATGATTTTTCAAAAACGCTGAACCGCATATTTCTTTATTTTCTACCAAAATCATAAACTTGAATTGTCATAAATATCTCTTAGTTAAGAAATGCTGGGTTCCCCATACAAACTTGTATCCCCTGTATCACCCCCCCTAGGATTATTTTTGAGAAAAAAAGTAGCCTATGTCCTTCCCCAGGATGCCATCTATAGCCTTGCCAAATTTTATCAAAATCCGTGCAGTTTTGTGAATTTTATAATCAACCCCTATTTTACTCCCCTAGGGGATGATTGATCAAAAACGCTTAATCGCATATTTCTTTATTTACTACCAAAAGCATAAATTAGAATTTTCATATTCCTAACTTAAGAAATGCTGGGTTTCCCATACAAACTTTCATCCCCTATATCATCCCCCCTAGGATTATTTTTGAAAAAAAAAGTAGCCTATGTCCTTCCCCAGGATACCATCTATAGCTTTGCCAAATTTGATCAAAATCCGTTCAGTGGTTTAGGCGTGAAAAGGTAACAGACAGACAGACAGACAGACAGACAGACAGACAGACAGACAGACAGACAGACGGACAGACAGACAGACAGACAGACAGAGTTACTTTCGAATTTATAATATTAGTATGGATACGTAAGTATTGTGGTGTAAACTGACGGTAAGTTATCTAGTTCAGTTCCTATATTGTCCTAGACCCATAATAAAATGTACCATATACTTACGATAGGCGTCATTCTGAAAGGATGTTCGTCTCTGAAGTAGTGCGGGTTGGCGATGCGGCGCGGAGACCACTTGCCCTTGTAGTTCGGGTTCGGTACCAGCGGGGCGCGCCAGATGCCCTGCGAACATACAATTATTACATTTAAATAAGTAGTTCAAACTAACCAACATTGTATACAGTTTTTAATTAAAAATATACTATGGAAGTCCATTGCCGTTTTTTAGTAGAGAACCAACACATTGAATGTCGATCTTCTAACGATCGGCGATCGTCACATGAAGAACCTCAACATGCCGTACGTCAAAGTGCTCAACAGAAGTGGTGAACTGGTGAGTATGGGGATTATCTACTATTCAGAAAAGGAATAACTCATTTACTGTCCAACCCAGGCGCGGATAAAACGGGACCTGTGCTGCAACCAAACCGAACCTAAAACTCTTTTTTTTTATTTATTTCATCCACAATGATACAGAGTTTTACTTTCACATAACATCTGCCAAACTGCAAAGAAATTTCTCGGCAGTAGGTTCTCGTGGATTTTGCACGAATCTTTGCTTAACTAAATATTAAAATTAACTCTCAAGTTAATACTAAGACCATGGCTCTGTAGGCAAAGACTCCGTATGTTAATACGGAGTAGTTACCCACACAACCACAGATTCTACGCTACTACTAACTACTAATCAGCAGCTACAGCCAACAAACGTCGACTTGAATATGGGTGTAAATCTTTGTATAGATAAGTCGTAGTAATCCTCGAAAAAGGAAGCACATTCTCAAGTTTAGGAAAAATACGTGCTGAAGGTTTTTTTTAAAAAGGCTTACTCGGCTTGAGAAATCCCCCTCCCACGCATAGCAGCATTGCGTGCCCCCTTCCTTGGGCGAAAATTACGCCTGGTCCAACTAGGACACTGATTTACGATAGTTTGTAAGTTTGATATGCTTTGGCAATATTGTATCAAATACAGTTAAAAAAATTGGCAGTCAATGGGGTCATGGGACTGCCGACAAAAGTGAAAACTTAAATGTAAAACCATGCATAGCATGTAGCAGTGTCGAGGTGTCGTGGTGACGAGGTGACACGAAACCAAAAGTTTTACCCCTACCAAAAATCGCTCAAAGCGCCTACAGAAGTTTTCACTTCAAAAAAACTATTTTCAGGTGGCAAAGCCAAAACATTTTTGCTTCATGTATCTTAGCGGATAAGGCTATACTGGCCAGTTTCTGGAAAGAAAATTATCGACGAGTCAAAATTAAACGCGTAAAAGCCAAGTGATGCAAATGAAATGTGTTGATACAGTAGTTTTATCTCACGAAGCGACACGCGCTTTACTTGTGGTTACCAAGTGTACAAACACGCTGTGAATGTGTGTGTAAGCGCAGGGGCTCACGGCACCATCGGAGCCAATAGGGAAGTCGGAAGTGTGTGTGTGCTATGTGCTGACGCTACTCGTCTTCACACACACATTCACAGCGTGTTTCTACACTTGGTTAGCACAAGTAAATCTTAGCGTAGCTTCGTGAGGTAAAAATACTATACCTCATTCAACCAATCAAAGCAGTTTACGCGCGTCTGTCAAAATGTCAATTTGTTACATAAATGCGACAATTTTCGTTCGAGAAATTGGCCCTTACTGTACATCAATGTACAGAATGCGTAGATAGCGGGTAATTATGTGATGTGGCTTTTTACACCCTGTATTATAATTATTGTCTTTGACGTTCTCCCTTTGGAAGGCCAACTCGCAGAGGTCCCTTACACAATTTAAAATGACAACAAGGCACCAGCCGACGATTATCCCTGTATGCACTATGCAATTGCACCCAAGGACGACCGCCAGTTGGTGCTCGACTGTTGCAGAACATGGAAACAAAACATATCGGGCTATGGGTTTGGGTGGCTATAGTGAATTGGGTAACTTGAACTATGTCTCCTATTATTATACGTTACCTTGTAGTTAGGGTTGGATATGGTAGGTGCCTTCCACGTCCCGCATCCTGCCGCGGCGGCACACGCTGGGTTGTCGATGAGAGGCGCCTCCCACTCGCCGTCCATCTCCTCATCCCAGTCTTCGGGCTTCTTGGCTTCAGGGTCTGAATTATGGAGGAAAATAAATTTAGTTCTGAACAATGAATGTGATCATTATGAGGCAGTCAGACAAAGCTACTTTCGAATTTATAATATTATTCGTCCACGTGAAGTTTCAGCCACCGACCAACCGCGTTGCGTCGCATCGCCCGGCCGCGCTATTACTTCGTAGTTGCTTACCGTTCTTTCAAACTTTTACTTCTTTTTGCTCGGCTCCCAAGGGTCCTAGCGTGATGTTAAATAGCCTAACCATCTTCAAGAACTGGGCTATCAAATGCAAAAAGATTTTTTCAAATCCGTCCGGTAGTTCCCAGAGATTAGCGCGTTCAAACAAACAAAAATAAACTCTTCAGGTTTATTATTAGTATAGATTGGTATGGAAAGTACATTCAACGAAGGAACGACAGTCGGATACTGATTAAGAGTGTGGTTCCCTATTTTCGCGCTCGGATTTTAAACATCTGACGCTCGACGCCGCGTAGCGAGTGCGCCTGTGTGCGTTTTTCCTCATGTACGGCACACAGTTGCGATGCTGCGACGACTAAACGATCTTGATCTGTAGCTATGGCGTACCTATATTTTTTTGAAGTAAAAGCTACAGGTTTACGGAGAAAATAAAAAGACTGTCCACAATACATTATTAGTGTATTTTAATTAAATTTATACAAATATGGATGAAGAAAATAATATTATGTAGGTACTTATAAAAACTAAACTCATTTTACTTATTTGTTTAAGTATTTGTATACTTATAAGTAATTGAAGTTTTATAAAAGTATTTGTCTAAGGGGATCGATCGACTTTTCCTTGGATCTATAATTTCTGGGAGAACAAAATCAGAATAAAATTTTGTTAACAGCGGAGCCATCTTTTGTCCAAAATCATCGTTTTTTTTTTTTGTGTAAAACAGTTGAATTTCAGCCCTATTTCAATGTAGATAAAAACGCCACGCGCTAGCTTTAATTATTTATTTTTCTTGCGGCATAGGTTTACCAACCGCATCAAGTGCATAAAACAGTTGAATTTGAACCAACACTAATACATAAATACATAAAGCCGCCTCATGCGCAAATGTTTGGTTTACTGTTTTCAAATTTCAAATAGGTAGGTCACCCCGCTGCCACAGAATAAATAATAGTACTGCTGCGTTCGTGTGGGGTTGGTTTTATAATGTTTATTAGCCTAGGTAGGTATTGTACGTGTCAAGTCAACCTAATGACTATACAGTCGACCACACGTCGCACGTCAGTGGTAAGTGATAAGGATTTGTATAGGTATCGTTTTCATAGTTTTCGATTTCGACTATAGCCAATAGTGAAGTCAAAATTAAAATGCAAGATGGCGGCTGCGAAAATTTTAAAATTTTTCGTCATCGGTGTCATTTTCATAGTTCTTGAGTGTGCTAAAGCCGATATTGGCGTTAAAATGTAAATCCGAGATGGTGGCTGCGAACATTTTCAAATTTTTCGTCATGGGTGTCGTTTTCATAGTTCTCGAGGATGAAGCCGATAGTGAAGTCAATCGTCCCTTCTAATGCGGCCCAAGAGAGCAATGCAATGGTGGCCTAATGGTAACGATCCCGACTTACGAGTTGTAGGTCATGGTTTCGAACCCAGGCAGGCACTTTGTGTAAATAATTTCATCACCACTACTCTCAAAACAGTGAAGGAAAATATCGTGAGGAAACCGCCTAAAACCAAAATTTCGAAGACATGTGACATCTACCAACCCGCACTGGGTCCTCGTGGTGTATTACGGCCCACTCCCTCTCACCGAGAGGAGCCCTGTGTCCCAGCAGTGGGAACATTATAGGCTGATTATGATTGAGACCCATTATGTTGTGAGCGAGCACGTTTCAGTGCCAGAGGTCATCACTGATGTGAGACGAGAAGATATATTACGCTCAACACCGCCGCGCGCGGCCCTTGTCCGATCAGAGCGCGGCTAGCCGCGCATGGCAGCCGCGCTCAAATGCCGCCCTATATTTGGACACACCTTTATATAGTGCCTTTACCTATGCCTCACTCGTTTCGTATCGTTTAGTGCGGTCGCGATTTGAGTGTATTTCCCATAGTTTTATTGATGTTTTCCTCGACCCCTGTTTTCTTTCTGCGGACTTCTGATCTTGCTTCTTGTACGAACCTTGCTACCACACCGGACACGGTACGGAGAACCTCGCATAAACGTTGGACTTGAACTTGTTATTTTGTATATTACGACCAGCCTACCGATTTCATATTGGCACCATGGATCGTTGTGTAAATTGTGGCAAAGTGACTAGAGGCTGTAGTTTACGTGGTCGTCGAGCTGAAGAACTTCAAAAATCAGCTGTTAAGTACCTATATGTAGATCGTTATGTAACCTCACTTTTATTACATCTCTTTTAACTCGGAACTCAGACCGCAAAAATCCGCAAAATGTTCAGTGATGGTTTGATAATATAGTAGCTATAAATTGACACCAATTTCATCTTTTTACAACCCAGGCCCAGGCCCAAGTTTATATGACATGGTTTCCGTCTCCTTTGTCACGGATCCACTATAGAGATTGTGGCAGTAGAGATTTCAAATAAAAATCTGATATAATTTTTTTCTCCATATTCATCCTCCAAAATTCTTGTAGCCATCTTGGATTTACATTTTGACTACACTATCGACGTTAGCACCCACAAGAACCATGAAAACGATACCCATGATGAAAAATTTGAAAATGTTCGCAGCCGCCATCTTGGATTTACATTTTAACGTCACTATCGGCTTTAGCATCCTCGAGAACAATGGGAACGATCCCCATGACGAAAAATTTTAAAAATTTCGCAGCCACCATCTTGGATTTACATTTTGACCAAATTATATTGTATTATTGATATTGTAATTACAATATCAATATTACAAGTAATACAACATAATTCAAGAATTGTAACATAATTCTCCTAAAGTAAGTGTGCCTACCACTTTAGGTTCTTAAAATATTACTTAAATGAAAGGATTAAAAATATTTAGTCGCACTACAATCCATACTAATATTATAAATTCGAAAGTAACTCTGTCTGTCTGTCTGTCTGTCTGTCTGTCTGTCTGTCTGTCTGTCTGTTACCTTTTCACGCCTAAACCACTAAACGGATTTCGATAAAATTTGGCAAGGCTATAGATGGTATCCTGGGGACGGACATAGGCTACTTTTTTTTTCAAAAATAATCTTACAGGGGGTGATATAGGGGATGAAAGTTTGTATGGGAAACTCAGTATTTCTTAAGTTAGGAATGTGAAAATTAAAATGTATGCTTTTGATAGGAAATAAAGAAATATGCGGTTCAGCGTTTTTGAAAAATCATCCCCTAAGGGGGTAAAATAGGGGTTGATTTTAAAATTTACAAAACTGGACGGATTTCTACAAAATTTGGCAAGGCTTCATATAGCATCCTGGGGAAGGACATAGGATACTATTTTTTTCAAAAATAATACTACAGGGTTGTGATATAGGGGATGAAAGTTTGTAAGGGAAACCCAGTATTTCTTATGTTAGGGATAACAAATTTATGCTATGGGTAGGAAATTAAGAAATATGCGGTTCAGCGTTTTTGAAAAATCATCCCCTAAGGGGGTAAAATAGGGGTTGATTTTAAAATTTACAAAACTGCACGGATTTCGACAAAATTTGGCAAGGCTTTATATAGCATCCTGGGAAAGGACATAGGATACTTTAAAAACAATACTACGGGGGGTGATATAGGGGATGAAATTTTGTAAGGGAAACCCAGTATTTCTTAAGTTAGGGATAACTTTATGCTAGGTAGGAAATTAAGAAATATGCGGTTCAGCGTTTTTGAAAAATCATCCCCTAAGGGGGTAAAATAGGGGTTGATTTTAAAATTTACAAAACTGCACGGATTTCTACAAAATTTGGCAAGGCTTTATTATAGCATCCTGGGGAAGGACATAGGATACTATTTTTTCAAAAATAATATTACAGGGGGTGATATAGGTGATGAAAGTTTGTAAGGGAAACCCAGTATTTCTTAAGTTAGGGATAACTTTATGCTATTGGTAGGAAATTAAGAAATATGCGGTTCAGCGTTTTTAAAAATCATCCCCTAAGTGGGTAAAATAGGGGTTTATTTTAAAATTTACAAAACTGCACGGATTTCGATAAAATTTGGCAAGGCTATAAGATAGCATCCTGGGAAAGGACATGGGCTACTTTTGTCTTAAAACATAATCCTACAAGGGGTGATTTTAGGGATTAAAGTTTGTATGGGAAACCCAGCATTTCTTAAGTTAGGGGTATGAAAATTCAAAATGCTTTTGGTAGGAAATAAAGAAGTATATGGTACAGCGTTTTTTAAAAATCGTCCCCTAAGGGGTACAATAGGGTTAGACAAATGTTTGTGTACCTACCTCCGCGCGAGCGAAGCCGCGGGCAAAAGCTAGTTTACTATATATCACGCGAGGCGCATGCGCGGCGGCGGGAGATCAACCGACATAGGTCCTGCGTCGACGAGCGCCAGAGCGCGACTGACTTAGGCCGTTCGATGCACCCGATTTTATACTCACTTTAAAAAATTATTTTCGTAAATGATTGAAGACAGATATGTTTTATTTTTTACACATATATAGTACAATCTTTCTTCTTACGTATAAAATGATTTGTGTTGCCAAATGACTTTTAGATTCTGAGAAATGACGTGTTTTTTTGTAGTCGATTTCTCGATTTTTGATTATCTTAGACGTGATTAAAATACAAGTTAATGAATTAAAAATCAAACTTTTCTCAATGCATTTTAAATTTCAGGATACGCCTCTTCGAATGAATACCACTTTACCTTCTTAATTAGTAGTAATAATTGGTGTAAGATTACTTCAAAGTTGAGCCTTCGCGCGTCATCTGGAAATCGCGCCTTCGAAATCGACTGTTTTCGTAGTCAATAATTCAATTTGAACAAGTTTTTTTTAATAGACTTTAAATAAAAATATATGATAATTACGATGATTGAAGTCAAAAGAAGCTAAAAAAATAAATTATGTGACCAAAATCACTTCAAAATCTCCCAAGTTCTCGATTTACGTATGAAAAATGCAACAACGCTCTTAACCGCCTCCAATTCGTCCCATGTTTAACCAGTCAGCCTCTGTATTAGTCGCGTGAAGCTAGGCTGAACGTGCTAATGCAAGACGCGAATGTTCCGAGTTGGACTGCATTATGTTGAGCGCCGTGTAATTTGATCGTATTGTAACATTTTTCACAACTTGCCAGGCTACTAATTATGATTCCATACTAATCAAGTCATCACTATCGTCATCTGCCTGCCGTTTTCCCAAGTATGTTGAAGTCGGCAAATCAAGTATTTCACTTGAGAGTTGGAAAGAGCTGCCGCTTTCTTTGTTTAAAAAAGACTTCGAAGCTTTTTTGTTCCGCATGATGTTTATGCGGTTTCGTGGCGGGGGTGTGATAAGGCCCTTAAAGACTCGTGGCAGTTAAGTTACAAGTACCTAACACAAAATTTTAGTTTCAGTTGTTTCCTATTTTCAGAGCTTAGTACAAAACTATTGAAGTTCTTATTTCTACACAACACAAACCTGGAATCATTTCAGGTTCATCATCCAGCCATCCGTCGGGTTTCACTGCGTTGGGGTCGACGATTTGAGCAGGCGCTTCCTCATCCCAATCTTCTGGCTTAGTCGCTGATGGGTCCACAATCTGTGTATTGAATACAACTTTTATGAAACAAACTTTATTAAATCACCTCTTTTTACTGTAAGGGTTGGTAGAAATTAAATAACGCCACTTGCTAAAATTCTTATGAAATACGAAGAGACTATCTATTCAACTAAAATGCTATTTAAAGATCTATCCATTCACCTTTATAGTGGGTTTATTATTTAGTCTGTACATATCGGAAATGAAAGTAACTTTTCATGTCTCTTTGTGTGATCGCCTGATCGCGTTGTTTTTCTGAAATAAGCAACAAGTGTTGATATGGATTTCACCATTATTTAAAGAATTTATTCCGGAAGGTTTGTTGATTATTAACCTAACATAAACATTATAAAAAGAGATCCCGTTGTTTTGTTGATTCGTAAAAATCGTGCGAAGCAGGGGCGGGTCAGTCCGGCCGTCGAGAGAGTGCCGTCGTTCCAGACACTTGTCACTTCGACAATTTCTGTTAGTAATAAGAATCAAATTCGCCAAACTTCGATCGAAAAAATTCGTTAGTATAAAACTGACAGGTGTCAAGAACGCATTCTCTCGACGGCCCAGACCGTAAAATGTTGAGTGCAAACATTCAGAGCCTTAGCATACCTCCGCCGCGAAACCTCATGATGTCCCACTACTCGAGTAGCGAAACATCATGCGAATCAGTTGAATTGAACTACTGCGGTTTCGCTGCTATGGTTTCGCGGTGGAGGTGTGCTAAGGTCTTTACCCGTTCCCTTTAAAGTGGGTATGTTATTGTGAATGATGTAAGATTGAATTATTAGAAGTAGATTATATTTTCCCGTGCGGTTTGGCTGCTCTAACTATGTCATAAATCTAGTGTAAATGCAATGTGCTGATTTCATACAGTTTCTGAAACATAACACATCATCTAAAGTTTCAATTTGTTGTTTTTAATGAGAACAACCACCTTATTCTGGGCACTTTGCCAGGTACGTTTCAACACAAACACATTACACTGAAAATGTGTACAAATAGACATTTGCACTTAAATGTGATTTAGTATGATGTTGCCTTTGTAGTTCGTTTTAATGGGGTAAAGACGTATGTTGTAGGTATACTACTTCATACTGAGTAAATCTGGTTTGTCATATTCAGTCACAATCACAATGACTATCATTAACCAATTGGACAAAGAGTACCCCGGAAACAGCACTGTGGATTCTGATGCAAAGGACCTGACAATATTTTATAAAATTTTACATGCAGCTTAACGCGATTGGAGGATGTTGTGTTTCCTATTCACGGAAACGTCCCTTTTCTGCCCCAAAACTATCTGGGTTAGGATTTGAGTTAGGCAACTATCTTTTTGAGTTTGGTAACAAAAACATTACGAGGCATTCATGAATTTTTGAATTTTATGGTAGTTTTACAATTCTTTATTGCATTCCATAATGTTGGTAGGTTTAAAATTAATGTCACAATGGACCCTGTCGGGCACAGCACAGCATATAGTAGGAAAGAGGAAGAGTGCTAATTTTATGTATATAAACTTATACTTACACAAAATAAGCACATATATATTTATTTATTCTGATAATCGTAATTGTGTTTTAATTTTATTAATACTTTTTCTTCTTCTTCTAATATTTAATTTATTTAAGTAATAATATTCTAATTAAATGATTTGGGTTTTACTCTTACAGTTTTTTTTTGTAGTCTTTAATTTGCTAAGTATTCCTTGCATACGGCACTGTACCCAATAAACGTTTCGTATTTCGTTCTTTACCGTCATTTGGCCTTTGTTCACGGTATTTCATTGAAGCGTCAAAAGCAAAATTTTAGAACCAACAAAAATCTATTTTTTTCTCAACTACCCACCTTTTCCCTCTCATCCCAGTCTTCAGGTTTCTTGTCATCAGGGTCATCAATCTCTTCTGGGGGGTTGACGGCGGGAGTGAAGTCTTCGAGCAGGGAACCAGCGTTCACTTCTTTGTTGTCAACTAAGATGCTGAATGAGTTGTCAGGCCGAATGATCAGAGTGTAAAGATGAGGTTCCTTGTCTTTGTAGATCTCGTCCAGGCGTTGGCTGTAAAAGTATTAAATAAATAAATAAAACCAGTCCATTTGTCCTATTGTATAGCAAAAGCCTCTTTTCATACAGAGAGGCCATGAGCAGTGATCATCACCCTCTACGATTGTAATGGCTCACCACCAAATGGTGAGACTTAAATGTAAGATCACATAAGTGCAATAATCGCTTGTGCCCGCCAAGATACGAAGGAGATTATTGCTTTGTTAACCCGTCGAGCACCAATTAGCAGACACAATAGAAATTTTATTATTATTATTTTTTATTTTTGATAACCACACACATGATGTGCAATCGACATTTTAAGACATTTTCATTTAAGAGTTTAATGGGCTTCTAGGCAGTGTTGAAAGTTTCTAAGTAGAGTCTCTAGAGAGCCTATTGAACGGCAATAGGGTCGCTCGGCGATTATTAAATTCTGGGAGCAAACGGCGTGCCAGTAAAAATAATCACATTGGTAATTTCGCCAGCTTATCACAAATGATGGAATGAAATTATGTACATGTTTATTTATGAAAAAAAGTAGATACCTATGAGACTGTGTTTTTAGTACAATGCATACATAACATAATCAGCCTATAATGTTCCCACTGCTGGGACACAGGCCTCCTCTCAGTGAGAAGGAGTGGCCCAGTGCGGGTTGGTAGATGTCACATGTCTTGGAATTTTTAGTTCTACGACATGCACGTTTCCTTACTATGTTTTCCTTCACCGTTTTGAGAGCAGTGGCGATGAAATTATTTACACAAAGTAAAGCGCTTGCCTGGGTTCTAACCCACGACCTACAACTTGTAAGTCGGGGCCGTTACCACTGGACCACCACTGCTCAACAGTGTCCAATGCGATTAAGGTAATAACTTAACAACTTTCTAAAAACAAAACACTCACGTAGGTTTCTTGCTATGCTTCTCCTCGATAGTTCCATTCCTGGGGTTCCTATGTCTGAAGATGAAGTGCAGTTTGTTGTCATTGCCGCACTTGTCGGGTCCGAACATGATCGTGTAAGGAGTCTGGTCGTAGAACTTGCGAAGGTCAGCCTTGGTGTTAGTACCGCGGGAGAGGAGTTTGATGTAAGCACCGCCGCAGTTTTGACCCTCCTGTCAGTTGAGTTTAAGGTTGAGTATATTATACACATAATTAAGCTTCTTGCACAATTTGGTTTTTGTGTACTAAATAAAAGTCATTGACATATCTCGGGTCCCTGAACATTGGAAGACCGTACGAGGGGCCGAAGCCAACTTGCAAAGGCCCGTTAGAAGTTTTTATTGAAATGCAAGTGCACCCAAAGACAAACCCCGGTTGGTGTAGGACTATTGCAGGACAATTATGGAAACAAAATGTATTATTATGGCTAGAATAAGCGAGCAAGATTCCAGGACCGGTACGGTAACCGGCTAGCTTGGGCCGACGGCCAATTTTCATAACATTTTGTTAATTAGAAAATAAGTAAGGTCTGGCGGCTCTGGGATCTGGGACTCAATACCAATCTGCCTAGCCTTTTCCCAAATATGTTGGGGTCGGCTTCCAGTCTAACCGGATGCAGCTGAATACCAGTATTTTACATGGAGCGACTGCCTATCTGACCTCCACAACCTAGTAACTGGGTAATGCGATACCACTTGGTAAGACTGGCTGTCAGACTTTCAGGCTTCTGACGACCCGTAACGACTGTCAAAGAACCACGAATGACAGCCGTTACCAACGGCTTAACGAAAGCCGCGAGACTATAAGAAAAAATAGTGAAAGACGGCTTCTAGTGTATGGAAGAAGATATAGAGATATAGTGCGCGTTTGGTAATGATGACGGAGTATGTATTTAGGAGAAATCGGCTGTTCACAATTTTTCACTTTTGAGGGAATAAAAAAAGATTGGTAAAGTTAAGATTTTCTTCTGGTGAATTTTATACTGATTCATTATTACATTTCGTGAAGGTTATTTTGATAGAGATGTTTTCAGAACCAGAATAGAGGTTAATTGATTTATGAAGGACTAGCTTTTGCCCACGGCTTCGCCCGCGTGGATATCGGAAAATATCCCATGGGAACGTCCATGTGGAAAACATAGGGCCGTCCGATATAACTGTGCTAACTCAAATCGCTACGATATATAGCGTTACCGTGTATAGTAGGCATAAAGCTACCAGTCGGCATGATTTTTTCCGACATCTTCAACAGTCGTCGTCATATTTCAGCCAATTTACACAAAACCATAATGAATTACACGGAATCACTCCGTTCATTGGAGAAAACCGTATGAAAATCCGTTCGGTACTTTTTGAAATTATCGCATTCAAACAGACACACTTCCGCGGCCGGGGAACTTATTTTATTTATTTTATTTTATTTTATTTATTAGGGACAAAAAACAGTTACATGCTGCAAAATACAAGAAAATACTTAAACTAAGATTTAACAAACATGTAACCCACACCATTGTCCACATTTTAACTAAAGGTTGAAAGTGATGAAAGAGAAAAAAAAAAAAAAAGACAAAATAATAGTTGCTAAGTACTACAATAATTCTGTGTTGCTAAGATTAGCTTGACATATCTTAAATCACCTCGCCAGATAAAACATCAAGAGCCATTCTCTTAAACGATTGCTTAGATTGAGAAAATATATCCAGTTTCATAAAATACGTGTTATAAGTATCAACAAGGCGACGAAGAGGCGCTCGTTCCCCAGCGTTGGTCCTGCATACGTCTGTATGGAACAGTTGAGGGAGGCGTACCCCCCTTCGAATAACACTTCTAGGTACCTTGAGACACAATTTGTTTGTTAGGTCCATACAATCAAATTGGTTGTTACATATGCCGTGTAGCATCATGACATCAAGGAACAGCTTAATAAATTTTAAGTAATTAACTTTGTTAATTACTTAAAATTTATTATGCCAGTCACGTAAAAACGTCGAATGAAATAAAGACTAAATGTTACCTCAAGATTCGAACTATGACTAAATAACTTAAATCTCTTAAAAAGAGGTAGGTACACAAACATTTGTCAACCCCTATTGTACCCCCTCAAAAACGCTGTACCATATATTTCTTTATTTCATACCAGAAGCATAAATTTGAATTTTCATATCCCTAACTTAAGAAATGCTGGGTTTCCCATACAAACTTTTTAAGACAAAAAGTAGCCCATGTCCTTTCCCAGGATGCTATCTATAGCCTTGCCAAATTTTATCGAAATCCGTGCAGTTTTGTAAATTTTAAAATAAACCCCTATTTTACCCACTTAGGGGATGATTTTTAAAAAACGCTAAACGGCATATTTGTTAATTTCCTACCAATAGCATAAATTTGTTATCCGTAACTTAAGAAATACTGGGTTTCTCTTACAAACTTTCATCCCCTATATCACCCCCTGTAGTATTATTTTTGAAAAAAATAGTATCCTATGTCCTTTCCCAGGATGCCATATAAAGCCTTGCCAAATTTTGTCGAAATCCGTGCAGTTTTGTAAATTTTAAAATCAACTCCTATTTTACCCCCTTAGGGGATGATTTTTAAAAAACGCTGAACCGCATATTTCTTTATTTCCTATCAAAAACATATATTTTAATTTTCACATCCTCAACTTAAGAAATACTGAGTTTCCCATACAAACTTTCATCCCCTATATCACACCCTTTAGGATTATTTTTTAAGACAAAAAGTAGCCTATGTCCTTCCCCAGGATGCTATATAAAGCCTTGCCAAATTTTGTCGAAATCCGTGCAGTTTTGTAAATTTTAAAATGAACCCCTATTTTACTATATTTTACCCCCTTACGGGGAAGATTTTTAAAAAACGCTGAACCGCATATTTCTGTATTTCCTATTAAAAGTATACATTTAATTTTCACATCCCTAACTTAAGAAATACTGAGTTTCCCATACAAACTTTCATCCCCTATATCACCCCCTGTAGGATTATTTTTGGAAAAACAAAGTAGCCTATGTCCGTCCCCAGGATACCATCTATAGCCTTGCCAAATTTTATCGAAATCCGTTCAGTGGTTTAGGCGTGAAAAGGTAACAGACAGACAGACAGACAGACAGACAGACAGACAGAGTTACTTTCGAATTTAGAATATTAGTATGGATATAGTCAGTCAACAATCAACTATCCTTCTAGCCAACACTGCCAATTTACGATGAAAACTAATTGCCTCACAATGGGTTTCCAGTAAAATGTTGACAGGATTCGAAAAATAGCGTTTCACAAAAATACTTCACGTAGGACGAGATTTATAGCTACAGCATAAACAAACAAAAAAATATTGACGCGAATCAAAGCTATTTATAACACCTAACGTCATAACGCATTTCCGAAAAGATTTTGGACAGCTTCCAGGATATGTTTGTAATAACATATGTGCGTGAATCGTCATGTTTTGCTGTCTAAACTATGTACTTCCGAAGGAAATCGCTTTAGGCTTAGAAATGTCACATTCGTTTTCTGCTGTAATCTAAGTGGGATTGGGATTTGAGCGAGCATTGCCAGCCTACTAATGATCATAGGCTTGCTTGTCTTCACTATTCTTCTTAAAGTCGTTAAATAGAAAGAAAGAGAAAGAAAGAAAAATCGTTTATTCTGCACAAATAAAACGCACATTAGAAACTAAAAAAAAATATAACAAAGTACACACAAAATCTTATTATAATCGTATTTTTTTTTTAAATCTAATATTTAGAGGCTTCAGTGCACTCTAGGTGACTATGCCAGCCTCATGGGATCATTCCTATAGTAGCATAATGGGCATCTTGCATGCTGCGATAGCAGACTGCAAGCCACCCATTACCCTACTCTATCCCTCACTCACATCTTCAAATACAGTTCCTGACCTATATTCTCTGCCCCTCTCTATCCTTTCTCTCTTTCATACACTGTTTTAAGAACTTGTAAATAGTCTGGGCTTCTTCAGTCATTGGCTGGTTCAGAATCAAATTGATTCCACCATTGTGGAGATCAATATTTGGCAATAGGTTCCTCCTCAGTTCGCGATACTGGTCACATTCCACCATCACATGAATTATATCTTCGGGCACCTGACACGTATAGCACAGTGGCGATGATTTAACCCCCATTAGATTATAAAATTTGTTTAGTGGAACATGACACTAAAATAGAAGATATCCATAATATGAACACTCGGCATAAAAATAGGTTGTGCGCTCTATCCTCAAGAATTAAAATGTTAAGTGATAGCCCATATTATATGGCAATAAAAATATACAATAAGTTGCCCAACATGTTTAAAACTGAAAAATCAATAACAATATTCCAAAAAAGGTTAAAACTATACCTAATTCAAAAATGTTTCTACTCGGTAAAAGAATTTTTAGAGTCTAGCTTAAAATAACGATTTTCTCTCATGTACACAAGTGGCGATCTGTCCTATATCACTCATACTATAAAACAAAGTCGCTTGCCGCTGTCTGGCTGTCCCTATGCTTAGTTCTTTAAAACTACGCAACGTATTTTAATAATGTGTACTACCTGAAAAGGATGACATTAATATTGCTGAATAAATTTATTAATATTGACATTTAATCTTGACATAAGTAACTATAATTTCTTAATTTAATTGTAATGATTGTACTAAATAAAAATTAAATAATAATGATGTAAAATGCATGCTAATTTATAAAGGCAGGCGAATGATAATAAATTGCAATGCTTGTAAAAGGCTGCTAAGTCATAAGTACCTACTAACATATCGTAACACCATTATTGTACACTTAGTTCGCAATAAACGTTTTGAATTTGAATTTGAATTTGACCAGCCCGCAACCTGAGAGCCGCTACTAATGTCTCCCTGGAGAGGCTGCCACAATCGAACCAAGGCACTGACCCTGGTGTGTCCTGTATGGTATAGTGCCAAGCACCCTTTGTTTGTGAGCACTCTCTAAACGACTTCTTCCATTTCTCTCTACACACTCTTTTAGCCTCTGGGATAATCTCCCAACCGTAGGGCTGATTCAGTACATCCACACCATCATCCACTGCATTCCCAGCCAACTGATCCACAATCTCATTCTCTAGCAATCCAACATGGGAGGGTATCCACTGAAACTCGACACAAATATTTTCTTGCTGCAATCTGTACACTACACCCAAGGCTTCATAGGCTATCGGAATACCTCGGATACCCGAGACACACCGAGCCAAATGCTGTAGAGCGCTTCTGGAATCTGATAATATAACTATCTTTTGTTCCCCTACACTACTAGCATAAGATAATGCCTCTGTGATCGCCGTAAGCTCGGCTCTCATAACTGAGACATCCTCATGCAACCTAAGTTGCATATGTATATTCCTTTGTGGGTCTAGGAATGCTGCACCTACCCTCCTTGTGCCCCTTGATCCATCTGTGAATAATTTATAATATTCACTGTATTTGTCTCGAGTCTCAGCCAATACCCTGTGACGTAGCTCCATAATATTATACCTTCGTTTAGGTCTATCCATACTGTCACATGTACTATGGATGTAGGATCTGACAATCGTATATTAATATACTAAAGCTGAAGATTTTGAACTCGCTAATCTCTGGAACTACCCAGTCGGATTTGAAAAAATCATTTGGTATTTGATAGCCCAATTCCTGAAGATGGTTGCTATTTAACATCACGCCGCCTTAGGAGCCGAGCAAAACGACAAAAATCAGAAAGAACGCTAAGCGAAAACGAAGTAATTGCACGGGCAGGGTGCGATGCGAGGGAGTCGCGGGCAGAAGTTAGTTAATACAAGGTGTAACATAAATAACCCACAACCTCTTAAGGGGTCATTGTACTCATCATTATGACCAACTTTTACTATGGGACCAAACCTGGAATCGCGAAAAAAAAATCAGCTGCTCCCTCCCTACATTTTGACGAGTTTGATGTAGATAAATGTACTGGTCAACTGATTTTTTTTCGCGATTTCAGGTTTGGTCCCATAGTAAAAGTTGTTCATAATGATGAGTACAATGACCCCTTAAGAGGTTGTGGGTGATTTATGTTACACCTTGTATAATAAAGCGGAAGAGTTTGTTTGTTTCAACGCGCTAATCTCTGGAGCTACCAGTCAGAAAAAATCTTTTCACATTTGATAGCATTCTTGAAGAAGGATAAAGGCTATTTAACATACAGCCGAGCAAAACGAAAAAAATCTGAAAGAACGCTAGGTACGCGACAATGAAGTACTAGCGCAGGCGGGCGAGTTTTATTAAAATGTAGATGTTATTTTAGTATATTGTGTATCTTACGACTTCCACGCGAACGAAGTCGCGGGCAGAAGCTAGTTATTATTTATAAAACAGGGATGCTAACTACCGTACCTACCTCCGTACCAAGGACTTTATTTTAAAAGTACTTGGCTTTAAAATAAAAGAAAACTGATATTCCTATGCATCAATCAATCTGCCTAGCCTTTTCCCAACTATGTTGGGGTCGGCTTCCAGTCTAACCGGATGCAGCTGAGTACCAGTATTTTACATGGAGCGACTGCCTAGCTGACCTCCACAACCCAGTAACTGGGTAATACGATATCCCTTGGTAAGGCTGGCTGTCAGACTTTCGGGCTTCTGACGACTCGTAACAACTGTCAAAGATCCACGTATGACAGCCAGGACCAACGGCTTAACGTGCTTTCCGAGGCAAGGAGGAGTCTCGATAAGTAAAGATGGTCACCCATCCACGGACCAACCCCGGCAAGCGTAGCTTAACCTGATGGATCGACCCGTGCGGCTGTTATAACTTAGCCACGAGCTCCTCTATATTCCTATGCATTAACTGAAGTACATTTTTATACCATAGAAAGCTGAGCAATAAACAAAAATTTTCATCAAACCAAGAAAGGCTGGCAGAAAATTACCAAATCAATAACCACAGCCCAATGAGGTCATAGCTTTACGCTAATTAGCTTATAAAATTACGAGATTTAATAATTCTTAGTCTACATACATTCACATGACGCAACACACGTCTGAGTTTCAGTTACCGTCTACCAGTTGTAAGCACTTAAATATGGAAAATATGAATAGGCTCCAACGCTTAGCCAATAAGCCAATTAGTGACTCAATTCAATAAGTTTTACTGTATGAAACAATGAGTAATATATGCCTATATAGGATTTTAATGTTACAGGTTCTGAATTATGTTCAAACTGGTAATGGTAGAAACCTACATAGGTAATACGGGCTGGTATCCGCAACTCCACGTCAATGCGCGTATTTTGCGTATGGTAGAAACCTGCATTAGCTATTATTGTGTAGATCCTCTGATCAATGTATTCGCATGTAGAAACCTACATGCGGATACATTGATCAGAAGATCTACACAATAATAGCTAAAGATCAAGACGTTGGTTGATGAATCTCTCCTTTGATGAAATACCAAAATAAGATCAATTTAGTGCAATGAGACAAAAATGAGTCAACCTTTTGTTGTTGAATGGAACAAAAATACATTGAACTTGACGAACTTGGTTGACTCAATGTAGGATGACAAGCTTAATTACAAACTCCTTTCTTTTCTTCCTCTTCATTAAGACTAGTATAGTTAGAAATATGGCCATCATCATTCAGCCTCTAACATCCCACTGTTGGGCATAATACTAATTCTGAGCCAGTCTAATGATAGCAATGTTAAGTAAAAATCATCAATAAATCTACCTAGCCTTTTCCCAACCATGTTGGAGTCAACTTCCAGTCTAACCGGATGCAGCTGAATACCAGTATTTTACATGGAGCAACTGCCTATCTGACCTCCACAACCCAGTTACTTGGAAAACACAATATAGGGATATTGATACACTTTAAATGCGTAACGAATTTTAAATATGAATGTACTTAATATTTGTTTTGTTTCTTTATTTTCTTATTTTAATTATTTCATTTATTTTTATTATTATTATTTTTATTTTCAACACAATGTATTTTGTTATGAAATAAATGTCTTATGACTTTCATACTGGACTAACTTATCAAGTTTTTGTAAAGAACTGTATTTCGATCACAGCAAGGTCCTTATTCCAAAAACTGGCTTGATGATTTAATTCAATCATGTCTAAAGAAAAACCTTGTTCTGTAAAAGACCATAAATAGGATTGATAATTAAATTTTAATTTATTTTTTTTCATTAAAATCTTACCTGCATAGTAACTTCATACTGCACAATGAAAGGCTTGTCCTTGAACTCAAATGGTTTGTCAAGCAGCGTTGATATGGCTGCATGCTTAGCTTCAGTTGTCAAGACAAGACCCAGGTCCTCTTTGAAAATCTTCCTACTAGGTTGTTGAATCTGAAAAAAAGATAAAATAGTTAACCAAATAAATTAAGACATTGCATTATTGATTCTGATGATGGTGAAAATATGAATTTCTACTGATTTTGATCGGATAATAATGGGTGTTGTTTGGTTTTTTTTTTAGAATAGAATACCGTTTATAGTCTCCTGAATTATAGCTAGTAGTAGTGGCACTACACAAAACTATAATACTGGAAGCGTAAAAGGTTTATTTAGAAACTAGAGTTCCAATGTGAGCAGTCTGAAATATACTTTTCATTTAAGAAAAGTTAAGATTAGTTACTATTACATCTTTTATCAGTACCAAGATAAGGTATTATTATGAAGAGAATTTGCTATGGAAATCAAGATAACGAGTTTCAACCGTGTCTTGTGTGAGGCAAGACATTTAGGTGATGTTCTATTTGAGTTTGTCAAGAAATTATGTTTGAACAAGAGGTGCAAACATTTGACTATTCCATTAAGATGTATTTTTAGGAAAATAGTATGATAAAAAGTAGTTTTTTTTTTAAATCAAGTAAGAGGAGCTCCTATTTCTTGTTTTTATCTGTATGTGGAGTTCAGATCTTAAGTGATCTATGTATGTTTTTTCTAAATTAAATGTTCCTCTTTCTATAATTCTTTCTCAGTCTTGGTCCCAAGAAATAGAAGTTAATATAATATTACGCCTGTAATCCCCGAAGGGTTGGGCAGAGGTGTACTCATAGTACACCCACATTTCGAAAAAGAAGTTCTTATTAAATAATTTACCTCCCATTTGCCATCATACTTGGCAATATTTTCATCAACACCCTGTTTCTTAGCTTCCGACTTCACCCATTTCTTCTTGAAAGCAGCCTCGTCATCAAAGTTTTCAACAAGGTATACCTTTTCAGGACTTATTGTTGGGCTGTGGTATAGGTTTTCTTCTTCCACCGTCTATAAAAATTAATGAGGTTTTATTTGACATTCCTTGTCATAATCTACTTAGCCCGTTCCTATGTTGGGGTTGGCTTCCAGTCTAACAGGATGCAGCTGAATACCAGTATTGTTTGAAGGAATAGAATGCATTTTTTTGAAATTTCATACTTAAAAGTTTCTCAATGGCAACCTAAATCTATAAAAATAAAAATGAATGGCAAAATGTGAATATTTGTTGAAGTCCACAGAAGATTCTTAAGAAGAGAAAAATTGCATGTAAAAATTCAATTCAATTCACACAGTCAATTCTAGGGATGGCAATCTGGTGTAATGTAAGCAAACCATAGATTTCACAGTTTCTCTTTCTATGATATACAGTTTGACTTTGCCAGTCAAATTTGGACAGGAGGAAATTTGGAGGATTTGGAGGTCTGTTGGGGTCAGCTAGTACCTATAGTAATATATTAGTATAGCATTAACAGTGGAGTCCACAAGGTCTTTCTATGTAAATCCATCAAGTATCAGGGTATGCAGGATATGGTGTGAAAAGCATAGAGTGGAATGCCACCAATTTAATATGAAAAGTGATTCCTAAACAATACAGCTCAAGAGCTAGAGATTTGATATGATTAAATACATTAAACTTTAGTTTGAGCGCTTTTGTTGCTTTATATGTAGGTAAATAATTCTGTTATGCTGTAACCTGTGTTCAGGAAGCTTCTTAAGTTTAACCAGATTATAATGAGACAGTCTTCAATGAATATAACCAAGATTAAGAAGGCTTTGGGTAATGTATTATATCCAAATATTATGAAGCAAAATATGCATTTTAGTGCCTATTATGGATATTTCTTACACAAATTATCTAAATGATTTTTGGTTATAAGCAAACTTTGGGGAACCTTGAGGATTAATACTATAAAGGAGTTGTGTGTGCAATACAATTTGACTTGGTAGTGACAATTTCTTTTGTTGTATCAAGGCCTCTGAGAAACTAAACCCACATTTGTTTCATTATCTCTAGATAATAATGTGGGTCATAAAGTTGCAGTCAGCAGTGTCTATCTACAGTTTTTTTGAGAACAATCATTGTAATTTATTCAGGTCATGTAACCTATAAAAACTAACCTCCACAGTAACTTCGTCGTCACCATCATCGCTGTCGGCTTGCACCAAACCCGCTGCACTCACTAACACCAGTAAGGCACCTAATAAGTATACTTTACGGCTAATTAAAGCCATCTGAAAAAAAAAAATTAAACACTGGTGATGGAACACGTCGGCTAACTCAAAAAGCGTCGGCAATATCAGAGAATGAGAAAACTTTGGACAGTATATACTCCGCCACGAGAACTAGAGTTAATTTAATTAAAAATATGTATGAATTTAGTAGCGCTCGGACACAGGAGTGTTCGGTGCAGCCGGATAACGGAAATCCTCAATAAAGGGCGACCAAATACCACTATCAACATAAATTAAAATACTTCACCCCAGGCATTACCTTGAAATATATTTGATACACTTATTGTTTTTTATGTTACAATATTATACGATGCACAGAAATCAAATAAATTTCCTACTGGGAGGAATTTGATTTTCCTGAAAATTTTCAGCCAATCAAAAACAAACAGTTGTCAAGGTAGCGATCGAGAATTTTCCGAAGCGTTCAGATGACAGATTGATTTATTACATCTTTTTGATTATTTTTTTACATATTTTTATATTATATTATAGAAAAAATTACTACTTTAGAAAAGTAGTACCTAGTTTTTCTAAAAGGTTTTTTCGTTTTAGTTATGAGAAAAGAAAACAAGTATTTTTTTCAAATAGAATGAATATTTAGTTACCATAGCCTTCAAGATTGAAAAAAAAAGATCACCCTGACCTGACTATAAACCGACCAAAATCAGAAGTTTGCCATCTAATGTCACTTTATCTTATATCTCTGTCATACTTGTGGTAAATGGGCGTGTATTTTCGAACCAAGTAAAAATCACATTATCTTTTCTTTTGACATTAGTCGTGTGAATCGTGTGATTACACCGGGCGGTTTAGTTTTTGTATTTCGTTCATAATGTTCTGTGGATGTTCTGTGATTTCGTTCGTGGTTCGTGCTTTCGTCAACTTTCGTGTCTTGTTGAAAGTCTAGTTTTTCCTTGACGGTGGTGTATCAAAACATCTTTTGTGTTATTGTTAGTGCATCCTTGTGAGACAACAGTATTCGCACGAACCTTATGCAAATGTGTAAGTATTGTACTGTACAGTTGTACACATAGTAAATAATAAGTAAATAAATAACAATCGTAACACCTTACTCTCTTGATGATTATTAGTGTTTATTTACCATTAGACATGTACAATCGTCAGAGGAGGTCTCTGTATGTATTTATTATTATAAATTGAAACTTTTGACATTATTGATTTTGTTAATATTGATATTAATTGACATACAAAAACTATTATAATTATTATCTTGTTGCGGTTTATCAGTCTTATCAGATAATAAAATTATAAAGTATCTGATTCCTAGTACTGATTCTGTTCTGAGAATATTACAAAAAGTCAAAAATCCTTCAAACAATGTTATGGGAAATAGCTATTTGTATTTTAATCAAATTCATATAATACCTATTAATCAAAAATATAGCTTGGTTTTGTTAGCAAATTGTAGGTACAATATTTAATTAGTTATATATATGCATAAATGGCAAGTGTCCCGACTAACACATCATCGTTTAGCTTAAACTGCCGGGGTTAGACATTTGGAATAAGTAGTAGGTTCATTTGTGATGTAGACATCTACTCAAAAAAATTTTTGACATTTAAAATGGTGAAAAGGGGGATTTCGTTTTTTATTATTTTTATATAATTTAATATACATACATAATCTGCCTATAATGTTCCTACTGCTGGGACAAAGGCCTCTTGGTAAGAGGGAGTGGACCATAATCCACCACGCGGGCCCAGTGCGGGTTGGTAGATGTCATATGTGTTTGAATTGTTGGTTCTAGGACATGCTGGTTTCCTCACAATGTTTTCCTTCACCGTTTTGAGAGCAGTGACTTAAATTTTTTTTTTAAATTGTGGCTGTTTATTCTGGCTAATCTCCGAAATGGCTGGACCGATTTTGACGGGACTTTCAATGGCAGATAGCTGATGCTATAAGGAGTAACTTAGAGTATATATTTTAGAAAAAGAATTAGGGTTCTGCACTAAAAAAAAAATAAAACCCATGAAATTGTGAACATAATCTGATGCAAATAGGTCTGGACATCCACGCGGGCGGGGCAACAGCTAGTACCTAAATAATAAGGTTTGACATTATTGGTTTTTGAAAACTACCCCCAAAATGAGTTAAGGGCGTGTTAAAGTTTGTATGGAAGTATCTACATTTAGCACACATACCATTTAATTTGATACTTGGTATTAAAGACTTTGACCATCAAAAATAACGTGTGTTTTTGGATTTCTCGAAAATCAAACCTTGAGTGGGTGATAAAGGGTAATTAAGTTTTAGGGGAGGATTTTACTGCTTGCTTAATCTTGGGATCAAATAACAGAAACATACTAAAACATTTTTCTCAAAAACAAGGGGGAATTAACAGTTTGTGTGAAATTTTTTATCTTCCTTTGATTTAAAATCTAAAACTTAGCACAAATAGATAGTCTAGGTAAATTATAAAAATCGTAATTATTAGTTTTCCAAAACTGGCCTTTATGTGGAGGAGGCGTTGAAGTTTCAAGGGGAAGTACGAAATTCACGCGGATGAAGTCGAGGGCGAAGACCTAGCTAGATTATGAATTTCGTGTTTGACTCGGCAGGTCCGAAATTAATATTTTTTTTTTACTATTTCATTAACACTACTTGATTTTGTGAGTCTACCTGACAGGCCCCAACGAGATCTATCAACAGGTGATAGCTTTTTATAAAGACATTATTTTGTACCTAAAGATAATAAATAAGATATATTTATTACCCCGACAGTTTTTGATTAAATGACGTTTTTATGAAGTGTCTAGCTAGCGGGCCCCTTATGATCTTTTTTATTGTTATTATACTTTCAGATCGCCCAATAGTGCTCGGAGTTAGAATCGATTATGTTGTACCTTACAAATCCTAAATTTCGACTTTCTGTGAGCTATACTTCAGAAGATATTCGTTATTTAAACAAGCGTCCAGCCAGCGGTCCCTTTTTTAAATACTACTCTTTTATATCATACCATAGTGTTAGGAGCTTGATACTATTATGTACCTTACAAATCCAAAATTTTGACTTTCTGCGAGCTATACTTTAGAAGATATTCGTTATTTAAACAATAGCTAGCAAACCCCTTTTCAAACATTATACCTATGTTCATAATCCTACAGGGCTATAACACTAAAAGTGGGATTAAGAAAAAGATTAAGAGAGTTAAGTACAACGCTATGTAAATTATAAGAGAAAATCTTCTATCTATATAAATAAAAAGAGAAGTCCTGACTGACTGACTGACTGATTGACTGACTCATCAACGCCCAGCCCAAACCCTTGGACCTAGAAAGCTGAAATTTTGCACAAAAGTTCCCTTTATAATGTAGACAAGGAATAAGAAAGGAATTCCCGGTAGCAGGTTCCCTTGGGATATTTTCCAACATCCACGCGGGCGAAGCCGCGGGCAAAAGATAGTGTAATAGTAATTATAATCTTTAATCTGTTTAAATTGTATATGAACAAAAGATGTCGACAATAAATATAAATAATTTAAAAATTTCAGACAACGCCTACAAAACCTTAAAACCTTATACAACATCCCTATACTATTGGGCTCTAATGGCTCTAATGATTTCGATGAAACTTGCAATATAGGGTTTTACGGGGGCAAAAAATCGATCTAGCTAGGTCTCTTAACTGGGAAAATTCAAAAAAAAAAAATAAAAATAAAAAATAGTTTTCACTATTTTCACCCGAGCAGAGCTCGGTCGAACAGGTACTGTAACATAATAAACGCACTACGTAACATAATAATAACTGACGAGCTAAAGCACAGAAAAATTCACAATTAATTGACGAATGTCTTGTAAAGTATAGCTCGCAGAAAGTCAAAATTTTGTATTTGTAAGGTACATAATAGTATCAAGTTTCTAACACTATTGAATGATATAAAATTGTAGTATTTAAAAAAAAAGCCTGCTGGCTGGACGCTTGTTTAAATAACGAATATCTTCTGAAGTATAGCTCGCAGAAAGTCAAAATTTTGGATTTGTAAGGTACATAATAGTATCAAGCTCCTAACACTATGGTCTGATATAAAAGAGTAGTATTTAAAAAAAGGGCCCGCTGACTGTACGCTTGTTTAAGGTGATTGCGCTGTGTAGCCCGCGAAATTCGATTTTTTTTGGGCTTTATGCAATTTGCAGGTCCGTGTCAGGTTGTATCTTGATCAAAGTATGATACGCGGAAAAAAAACATATTTATTTATATAATTTTAACCATAAAAATCATCAATACATCTCTCTAAGTTAGTTTTCGTGCAGAGTCGTCAAACGAACGAAATCTAACGACTCTGCGCATCATCCTTAAATAACGAATATCTTTTGAAGTATAGCTCACAGAAAGTCGAAATTTTGGATTTGTAAGGTATATAATCGATTCTATTTCTAACTCTCAGCACTATTGGGCGATCTGAAAGTATAATAACAATAAAAACGATCATAAGGGGCCCGCTAGCTAGACACTTCATAAAAACGTCATTTAATCAAAAACTGTCGAGGTAAAAAATATATCTTATTTATTTTCTTTAGGTACAAAATAATGTCTTTATAAAAAGCTATCACCTGTTGATAAATCTCGTTGGGGCCTGTCAGGTAGACTCATACCTTGATTTTACGGATAAAATGTCCTTATGATTAAGCATAAAATATGTCTTTTTTTTTCAGCAAAATGTCGATTTCAAGGCGCCAATTGTTGCGCCTTCTGAGGCTGCGTAATCTTCTGATGCTGACGCTAATAGTGATATTACTGTACATAGTGAAATTATTAACCAGCCTAGATGCAAGTAACCAATTCGCAAACAACGCTATAGATGTTTTTCAAATCCCACAAAGATTTCGCCAAGATCGGGACATTTTTACACCCAATTCCTTACAGGTGAGTTATTCATTATTCTTATTTATTTAGGTCCAGGCTCAGACTAACTAAAAAAACCACCACAGTGAAGCACTCGCAAAACTGCACCTCGCTCTGTGCATACATGCTCACACGCACACATTTACACCAAACACAGCAACCAACCAACACCAACCAACACCACCAACTACACCTCATTACGTGCACACAATGTTTACTAAACTCGAAACGTGCGGCCTCTCGTCACTGTTGACAGCGCTGTGCCTATGTCTTGGTTTTTTATTTAGTCTGAGGGAGGGTAGCATCTCTTATCCTTCTATACTACATATAATCTCTATCAGCCAACAACTCCGTATTCACCTCCTTTTGGCTTATTCACCTTTCCGACTTCTTAGGGACATAGCAGACAATACGATTAGCATTTGTGAAAGGCCAAAGTACTGCTTTTTCTATTTGTTAAAAAATATGGGTAATAATTGGGTTTTGACAAAAATACACACAAAATAACATCACGCCTGCGATCTCCGAAGGAAAAACCCAATAACACTTTGCCCGACCTGGGAATCGAACCTAGGGCCTCATACTCAACAGTAGCACTTGCGACCACTAGACCAACGAGGCAGTCGAGAGTCAACGAGGACACGAATAATAGTGTAATCATTTTAACACAACATACAACAAACAACACATAACAACAACAACAACATTATTGTGGGACTTAACCCAATTGAGTACCGAAGTTAACCGTCAAATCACAATCAGTGGCCCACATACAAATGGCCTGTTACGTAATACTTCGTAGTTGGCATCATGAATGTAACCAACTTATAGAAGTATAGGTACGTAATATTGTAAGAAGACCTACGTAATAATACGTAGTCGTCATCTGCCATTATTACCAGTTACGTAATATTGCGTAGTATGCATTCAATGGGTTAACTGGCGAAATGTGGGTGTGGGTGTACTATAGGTACACCTCTGCCTTCAGGGAAACAAATCATGATTATTATTATGTTAATAGTGTAATTATAATATTTAGAAACTAAGGTCTTTTTAGGGTTCCATACCAAAATGGTAAAAAAGGAACCCTTATGGTGTGACTCAGTCTGTCTGTCTGTCTGTCTGCCTGTCTGTCTGTCTGTCTGTCTGTCACAGCTGGATATCTCAAGAACTACTAATGCTATCAAGTTGAAATTTGGAACAGTTTTAGATGACGTTTACCCAACTATTTTACAAATAAGAAAAAAGTAAAAATATTTATATTTTTTTTGTAAAAGGGACTGAAAGGGGGTTTTAAAAATTCAAAGTGGGGCTACTAGGGCATGTGGGGTTTCATTTGAAAGAGCGCTGTTTTCACATTCTCAAACATTTTTTTATTAGGGTTCCGTACCAAATTCCGTACAAAATTTTTTTTAGGCCCCATAGTTTTCGTGTTTTGATGAAAAATGTAAAAAAAAATACCGTTCCCCCCCCCCCCCACCCCCTTATCTCTGAAGTTTGCAAAGATAAAATTCTGAAATTATTCTATGTGATAGAAGTTTATGTAAAGATTACAGGAAAAATAAAACGATGTCTCTAAATAGCACACTTTTCACACACACGCACACTTTCAGAAATTGGACCGGAACCCTCGGTGCGCGAGTCCGACTCGCTCTTGACCGGTTTCTTATTTTATGGGGTGCCCCCTGGTGTAGGACCAACGTAACTAGTGAAATGTGGGGTGTCTGGTGTACTTTACACCATTTCCCATTACTTCTGGCAATATAGGCGTGATATTATGTTGTTGTTATCAACCCTGTATTCCCCGAAGGGTTAAGCAGAGGTACTATAGATGTACCTCTGCTTAACCCTTAACATCTATAGTACACCCTGATTTCGCAGTTATGTTTAAGTAATATTTTAAATGCGAAAGTGAGTTTGTTACGCTTTCACGCTAAAACGGCTGAACGGATTTAGATGAAATTAGGCACATGAGTAGACCATGACCATAGGATACTTTTGTCTCGGTAGTACTCCAAGCGGGCGAAGCTGCGGGCAGAAGCTAGCTTTTTAAATAAGTCTGATGTTTTTATGTTGTGATTATGAATATTAACTAATTTTATAATTCCAGAAAATTGACTGGCATGACTATGCGCTGATACAAAATGAAAGGAAGCGAGTGGGTGGGTATTATCAACTGATTAGTCAAAACAGTAGTATTTTAGTGTAGCTATAAAACCAGCCAATGAATTTGATGAAATAAAATGTAAATGCGCATACATTTAGGTAGGTATAGTGAAGATTGTATTATTACTATTTTAATTTATTTAATTTATGTCAAAGGCATGTTCAAGCAGTATAAAATAACCAGACAAACATTGGCCCAGACTGTTTCACTCTAGAAAAGCCAGGAAGGCAATGCAGATACATGTTCAAGATACAATGGTAGATTACTAATGTTGATAGAGGTCTTGCATTGCATACAAATAGAGTAATGACATTGAAATTGTTTCACAAAGAAACATACGTGTCTAAATTGAACTGACAGTCAAACTGTATACTGTAGAAAGAGAAAGTGTCTACGGGTGCATTCAAGTAGAGGAACAGTCTCAATTAACAAAAAAATGTGGTATTTACGTTTTTCAGTGCAATTTCCCAATAATATTTGCCCAAGAGAAAACTCTTCTTATGAACCTTCCTCGGACTTCAACAAATATTTGAAAAAAAAAAAAAATTGCCGAGTTGGTCTAGCCGTTCTCGATTTTTGCGCTTAGCAACACATTTAGCCATTCAATTTTATTTATATAGATTAGAATATGCTGTTATACTAATCAACTTATTTATTATTTTATTTTAATCAGGAATTGGTGAGCAAGGGAAGCCAGCACATTTGCCAAAATCAGATGCTGAATTAGAAAAAGATCTGTATTCAGTAAACGGATTCAATGGCGCACTAAGTGATAAAATTCCACTGAATCGTTCCCTACCGGATATTCGGCACCATGCTTGTGAGAAGAAGGTTTACATTGCGTCTCTGCCAACTGTGAGCGTCGTGGTTCCCTTCCACAACGAGCATTGGAGTACGCTGCTTAGGACTGCGTTCAGCGTGTTGCTTCGGTCACCCAGTACTCTGATAAAGGAAGTTCTTTTAGTCGACGATGCAAGCACCAAAGGTAAGAGCTCAGATTAAAGTTTTTGAATTACTACTTATAAACGAAATTGTTCAGTTCCATTAAAAATAATATTTTCACGCAATTCTAATCGCCGAGATTTGCGGTAGTCGCGATTCTAAAACGTGAGATTAACTAGTTAAATATTCCTAACTATTGAATTTTACCATTGACTGAGTCTACCTCAGATATGACACTTCATTAAAAAAAAATTCTGTCATTTCGAACAGAAATTGACAGCGTTGTTACAGACTTGACATTAATTTACACCATACTGCCGCCGTAAAAGCCGTCCATCAATTGCCGTTTTACCGTCTCCCTTTAAATAATCTTCTATTTCAGCCAACATTCTCTCGACAGAGATCGTCAGGCTAACCGTAACTTGCTGATTCTAAAAGTTACCATGATTCAATCTTTCGTCCCATAAAGGTACACAATTTTGTCAGTCACTCAAATTATACCATATTTTCTAAGCTTTAGCGGTGGATTAGTCCCGATGGACACATTGGTCCATCCGTGTGGGGCTGTAAAGCATTAAGAATGGTCACAAGTTGAAAAATTTGTCTTCAGGCTTTGTAAAATTACAGGCCTCTTGTATGTGAGGGAGAGAGTAGGCCGTAAACCACCACGCGGGCTCAGTGTGGATTGGTGAATGTCTCACGTCATTGAATGTTTTCTTCACGATTTCTGCAGCAATGTCTGTCGTCTATCCATACTTGAGACTCAGTTTTACTAGACTAAGTATAGATTTTTTTACCACCTTTACTTCGACTTGACCGTGACTTTCGAATCCAAAGTTACGGCCAGTATTCTGAATTGAATTGAACTGCATTCACGTTCAATTCAACTTTGGAGAGTCGACTCTGATAGTTTCACTGGACTAAAAATACTATGTAAACTAATTATTGATCCATGCATCGTATATTTAGGCTAGGTAGGGATGGTGACTAAAATAAATGGGGTAGATAGTCGGGTCGTCTAGAAAATGGTCACTAAAATTAAAATTGCATTTTGTAATTTTTTAGTAAGTGCCGAGCCGAGCAGCCGAGCGCGCCCATGATCACATTTTTGTTGTTTATTTTTCTTGTCGATATGAGTCTGAAGGCCATTGCAGGTACTTAATAATATGTTACCTTTCAATGAGGTTTGAAAGGACGGCTTGGGCCACATACATACAAGTTTCATCATAGTGAATGGCACTTAGTACTAACATGTATGTTTTTTGTGTTAATTAAAAATCCTATAATTATTGGTACCAAACATAAGTGACTGCCTACCTACGTATATAAATACTCGTATAACTTGAATAAAAAAAAAACCGGGCGACGGGCGAGTCGGACTCGCGCACCGAGGGTTCCGTTCCGATTTCTGAAAAAGTGTGATACTTAGATACATCGTTTTATTTTTCCTGTAATCTTTACATAAACTTCTATCAGATAGAATAATTTCAGATTTTTCTCTTTACAAACTTCGGAGATAAGGGGGGGGGGGGGGGTATTTTTTTTACATTTTTCATCAAAAGTCGAAAACTCCGGTCTAAAACAAAATTAAAAATAGTTTGAGAATGTGCAAACAGCGTTCTTTCATATGATACCCCACATGCCCTAGTAGCCCCACTTTAATTTTTTAAGACCCCCTTTCAGTCCCTGTTGCAAAAAAAAATATAAATATTTTTATTTATTTCTTATTTGCAAAATAGTTGGATAAACGTCATCTAAAACTATTCCAAATTTCAAGTTGATAGCATCAGTAGTTCCTGAGATATCCAGCTGTGACAGACAGACAGACAGAGACAGACAGACACAGACAGACAGACAGACTGAGTCACACCATAAGGGTTCCTTTTTTACCGTTTTGGTACGGAACCCTAATAAAAAAATGTATGAGAATGTGCAAACAGCGTTCTTTCATATGATACCCCACATGCCCTAGTATGAGTGCACTTTGAATTTTTAAGACGGGTTTCAGCACCTGTTACAAAAAAATATAAATATTTTTATTTCTTTCTTATTTGCAAAATAGTTGGGTAAACGTCATTTAAACTGTTCCAAATTTCAAGTTGATGATAGCATTAGTAGTTCTTCAGATATCCAGCTGTGACAGACAGACAGACAGACAGACAGACAGACTGACTGAGTGACACCTTACTATCGAAGTTTAAAATCAAACCAATTTTTAATGTAACTGGAGTCAAGCTTTGGATTAGTTAGAAGAGGCTGGCACGTACTTAGCTCTATTCGTGTTAATCTCTCCAATTAAACTATAAATAAGTATTTGTTTATGTAGGTATTTGCCCTTATAACCTTTCGTTATGAAGTCAAAGCAACGCCTTACCAACTCAATACTTTACTGTCATTTCAATTATTCGAAATTAATGTACAGCCTACAGGCGATGTCTATAGGTACAGCTGGTACTTCAATGATATTTCATAAAACATAAGTGGCACACAATACTGATGTTTGCTTCTCTTAATTGTCACGCCTTACTAGTTTTGAATGGATATTAACATTATTAGTTTCGCGTATTGTTTATATGCTAATTAATGCTTTTACTTCGGTTCTAGTGTACTAATAGGTACGTTTAATGTTTACCTAGTACCTAGAATGTTTTTATTGCTGTAGGATGTTGAGGGCATTTATGCTGTAAATACCTGTAGGTTGAGGTTGGATGCAGTCATCTATACAGCTACTAATTTGTCATTGAATGAAACGAATGTGATGACATACTATGGCATTTAGGTGGTGATTTTTAAAGTAATACCTTTTTTTTTTTTGCGGATGGGAATCATCAAATGACTTTTCCCGTTCTGGGCGGAGCGGGAGGGCGTGTCAGACTTTTACTGATTAAAACCCACCCGTGTTCCTACAGTTGCCTGTGCCTGGGCTACGGTATCTCTTTCGAACAACCCGCCACCTCGTAAAGTAATACCTGACATTATGTTCAGCCTCGTTGCCTAGTCTCAAGCGCGACTTCTGTGTGCGGTCCTGGGGGTCTACTCCCGTTTCGGCTGAAGTTTAGGGCGTTTGCTACTCCGTATCACTTAAGGATAGAAATGATTAGTTCGGGGCCCGAAGTAATCATTGATAGGTTATTGATAGTTGAAGTTTTCACAGATTGTGTATTTCTATTTTAAGAGTAAAAAATGAACTTTTTTTTAAATTGAAGTATTTAAAAAAAATATGTCGTGTACCTAAGTACCTACTTATTGTTAAATATTGTACGGTGGTACTTAAAGAAAACCCTTCGTATAAAAATAACTTTCATTTCGGAAGTCGGTGGCAAAAAACGAAACTAAAAAACCAAAGACACCGACTCCCGAAATTAAAGTTATTTTTCACTTTGTAGTTTTTTTGGGAGTCTGTTGTTTTTATTTTGGAATAAATTCTTTTCAACTACGGAACCCTTCTTTGTGCGTGGTCCGACACGCACTTGGCCGGTTTTTTTGTATTGAGAACGGCTGAAAAGAGCAACAATTAATGTTATGGTTTCGATAATACTTCGGAATTGTTGACTTGTTTAGTGTTATTGATATAAAATGGACAATGCCAGATTTACAATGAATATATCATTCAATATGAGTTTGTTGCCTATGTAAATCGATATGCGAAGATGTATTACAGGCTTTGTTATCCTTAACAGTTTTCCTACAAACTGACGCAGATTGTATGAACATGTATGAACATGTATGAACGTAAACGAGGCAAAAGTAGTATGTAAGGATCGTAGCAGGTGTCGTTCTGTAGTTTCTGCCTACTCCCATGGGAAGAAGGCGTGAGCTTATGTATGTTATGTACTTATGTATGACACAGCTTGCTTATAATAGCGTATGGGCACAAAGTATACAAAATTGATTATTTTTTTACCCTAAACCCGAAAATGGGTCATTGTTCACTCATCATTTTGAACAATTTTTTCTATGGGATTTCAAGGTTGGTACCTTGAAATCGCGAAAAAAAAAATCTGCTGTTCCATACATTTGTGATCACTTAAATCGATAAAATGTATGGAACAGTTGATTTTTTTTCGCTATTTTCGGTTAAACTAAACTGTTTTTTACCGGGTGACAAGTTCTAGACAGATTAGCGCGTTCAAACATACAAACAAACTCTTCAGATTTATTATTAGTATAGACACAGATTAATACAGATGGGACACTCCTCAACATCATTTAAATAAAAAGCGACTCTTGCTACGACACAATAAAGTGCAATTCAGGTCGCACAACCCTTATTAATTACCTACAGTTATATTCAACTACAAGTTGCCTCTCTTTCTATCGCGTAACTCTTATACCTTCTGACCTACTGAATTAGCCCCGCGGACGGAGCCCACCGCGTACTTGTAGTTTCATACCTAAACTGCGGAGTGTCCCATCTGTATCAATCTGTGGTATAGATTAACAAATATTGTAAGCTGGCTGTAAGTTTCTGAATAAAATAAAACAAAAACATTTTTTTCTAGATTTCCTGAAAGAGAAGCTAGACGATTATCTAGCGAAGAACATGCCAAAAGTCCGTGTCATTCGTCTTGAGCAGCGCAGCGGACTGATCACCGCGCGCTTGGCTGGAGCGAAGCAAGCCACGGCTGATGTTCTTTTGTTCCTGGACTCGCACACCGAGGCCAACGTCAACTGGCTGCCGCCCCTACTAGGTCTGTGTATGTATTTGTTTGTTATTGTACATTTGTAAATAGTTCGCGTCATGAAGTTTACCGCTCTGAAACCCGGCTTTCCGATGCGTATGGCATGGCGCGCTGCTGTTTTAGTATCTAGATATTGACTACTGCGCAAACATTTGTAGCCTACCTCAGAGCGGCAAACTTACACGACGAGAATTATACGCTGCAGGAAGGTTGGAGTTAATTGAATGGAGGAATAAGATATTTGGGGTCGAGCCGAATCTCACCCAATGTCACGTGGGTGAGAGGGACGGTCTCGGCAAATATCACGTAATTTTTTTTTCCGCATAGAGACAGTAAAATTGCGAAAAAACAGGGTAATTATTATAAAAAATAAGTAAGCGAATTATGTTTATTTCAAAATTCAATGCAATCAAGCACAGTATACGTAACGTGTTTACAATAAAAATACGAACTTGAAAAATCTCACTAGAGACTAGGGGGGTGGGAGGTACTCGAGCCAAATCTCACCGAGGGGGATTGTCGAAAAATCGACAAAAACTCCTCACGTAATTAGTGGACGCTTCAATAGAACTTGTTGGAGAGAGAACGTGAGGCGGGCACTATACCTTCCGCCAATGGACACGACCACTCTGTCAAGAGTGAAGCTTACGAGAAAAAACCGCTTCATACACTGAGTTTTTTTTTAAACAGAGCTTACTATAGCATAATAACTACTTAAACAATTTTCTTCTTAGAACTCAGTCGTGTTTACCAATGCCTGGGTTTGAAAAAGTGGGAGCCATAATGATGTGTCAAGAGGTTCAAGTTAGAGGGATGTTTTGCAGTTTTTGATACAAACTGTGTGTGAGTGTACATACTACAAACTCTAAACTTTATGTGCCTACTTAATAAAACATTGTGCTGTAAACAAACAGTCCAAAAAATATCCACACCAATCACAAAATTCGAGGAAAGAGGAAGTTCGCACTCATTAAATTGTTAATCTAAGAGGAAACTTTGTCCGAACAGAACCGATAGCGCTGAACTACCGCACGGCAACGTGTCCGTTCATAGACGTGATAGCGTACGACACGTTCGAATATCGAGCGCAGGATGAAGGGGCCCGCGGTGCCTTCGACTGGGAGTTCTTCTACAAGAGGCTGCCTATCCTGCCCAAGGATGAACAGAATATGCCTGAGCCTTTCGAGTAAGAACTGCTTTTTATTTTATTACTTTTGAAAGCCTGACCTGGCGAGTTACAAAACACGGTTTTTACTTTTTAGGGTTCCGTACCAGAAGGGTCCAAACGGAGCCCTATTGCTGTCACTCACGTGTCCGTCTGTACGTCGTCTGTCACACAGGTTTTACAGCCAAACACAGTTGGACACAGTTGGTTGTTTGTTGCAGTTGGTTGGAGCTACAGTCTTCAAAATTTCACAGTATAAGCATTTTGTTGACCCAAAGCCATACAAATCGTCAAAAAATATTTTAAAATGTTTTTAAGGGGGCTCCCATACAGACAAAGGCGGGCGCGAAAAAAAATGTACGTACGCCATCGAGTGCCTATCGTTGTTTAGAGCTCGTTGAGTAGATAAATACTTATTTTTTTTAAACTAATGGAAAACAAAGGAATGAGAAGCCACCAAATTAACCTTTTTATCAAAATTTGGTTCCAAATAATTTTTTAACTTCCCATTGACCTATGAACTTGAAAGGTCACGGTCTAGGTGGGTTGAAGGTTGACTATGTTTATTATAACGTATATTTTATTAACAAATACAAAATAAAAAAATAAAGGTTAAAAAAAGAGAGGTTATTCATGTCAATAAAAAGTACAATCAAAATCAAAACTCATTTGTTCAAACTAGGCTGAGAATCAGCACTTTTCGAACGTCAAAATTACATAAGACAGTCCCACAAAACGCCCGCCCTTCACCACTTCCTAGTGCTTTAGCTGAGACAAAGAAGAGGCGCAAGAAACTCCCCAGCAAATGAATGTGGTTTGATCCCACGTTTTTTCGATGTGGGTATTGCAACCCACAGATTTCTACAAAATATACATGATTTACTTTAGCTCTTCGTGGAAACATAATGTAGTGTTTACCTACTTGTATCACCACAAACGCCTTTGTTGTGTCCAGCTATGTCAAAGTTCAAATTTTTACCCGACTGTGTGAAGCCAAAGGGAAGGGTTCTGCTTTTAGCTAGACCCACATGGCCGGAGTCACACGTAATCTGTAGGTACGATTTACACCCGGCTATACGAAAACCGAAAAAAATCGGTATTGATATCTTGTGTTGGCTGTGTGACCTTTTTAGTTGGCATTTTATAGTAGTTGGGTTTAAGTTTTTAACTTTCTTTTTACTCGACTGACCCAGGAGGGTCAGAAATAGGTCATCTGGTTTCCATCTTTTTTAAGTTCACTTTTTACGTAGTCGGGTTTTTTGTTTTTAGGGTTCCGTACTAAAATGGTAAAAAAGGAACACTTATGGTGTGACTCAGTCTGTCCGTCTGTCTGTCTGTCTGTCTGTCTGTCTGTACGTCTGTCTGTCTGTCACAGCTAGATATCTCAAGAAGTACTAATGCTATCAACTTGAAATTTGGAACACTTTTAGATGACGTTTACCCAACTATTTTGCAAATAAGAAAGAAATAAAAATATTTATATTTTTTTTACAGCGGGGACTGAAAGGGGGTCTTGAAAATTCAAAATGGGGCTACTAGGGCATGTGGGGTATCATATGAAAGAGCGCTGTTTGCACATTCTCAAACATATTTTTATTTTTTTAGGCCGCATAGATTTCGACTTTTGATGAAAAATGTAAAAAAAAAATACCGTTCCCCCCCTTATCTCCGAAGTTTGCAAAGAGAATAATCTGAAATTATTGTATGTGATAGAAGTTTATGTACTTAAAGATTACAGGAAAAATAAAACGATGTCTCTATATAGCACACTTTTTCAGAAATCGGAACGGAATCCTCGGTGCGCGAGACCGACTCGCTCTTGACCGGTTTTTTTTTTAAATTTAATTTTTGGGGAGTGATGATAAACCGAAGCTAAAGGAATCTTCTAGTCCTAGGCAGAGGTTCTACTTCGGCATATGAAAAATATAAATAAACCGAATTATTTAAAAAAACAAAAAGCCTGACTGCAAAAACACATACTTAAGTAATTGAAAAGAGAAAACACCATTATAATCTAAAGAAAAATCTAATAGAATCAAAAGAAAAATCTAATCTCAAATCTAATCTGATCTATATCTTTTAATTATAGAATTTTGGTGTCGCAGGCGGGACAAACAAAAGTCCCCGCCTGCAATACCTAAATTATACATATTATAATGCTTGTATTTCTCTTTTCAGTTACTTTGTGATGGAAGATCACATAAAAAAAATCAGCTGTTCCCTACATTTAAATTCACATATCTCGTCAAAATGTAGGGAACAACTGATTTTTTTCGCTATTTTATGTTTGGCCCCATAGTAAAAGTTGATCATAATGATAAGTAAAATTACCCCTTAAGAGCGTTGACTCGGTACGGCATTTCATACAAACTTTCAAGTCCTTTTTTATCGAAATGAATGAACCGATTTTAATGAAACTTCATACGCATAAGTAGGATACATAGGTCTAAAAAGTTAGTTAAGAACATTTTCTAAATGTCTTATTTAAAAAAAAGATAAATGGAAATCTCTGTTTCTATGGAATATTTGAAATCGGTCTAATTTAGCTGCAACACTATTTTTCGAAAATGTTCTTAACTAACTTTTTAGACATATGTATCCTGCTTATGCGTATGAAGTTTCATTAAAATCGGTTCATTCATTTCGATAAAAAAGGACTTGAAAGTTTGTATGAAATGCCGTACCGAGCCAACGCTCTTAAGAGGTTGTGCGTTATTTGTGCTGATCTGTTTTATTACATGATGGATGACTCACATGATGAACGCAAGATTTTGAGAAAATAAGTTAAATATCTTCGGATATATCAGCCCTTATGTATCTGTACCTACCGTAAATTCTAAGGGTGTATTAAAACATAGAAAATAAAAGTAATATTTGTTGTATCCAGGAGCCCAGTAATGGCTGGCGGCTTGTTCGCGATATCGCGCAAATTCTTCTGGGAATTGGGCGGCTACGACCCTGGCCTGGACATCTGGGGTGGCGAGCAGTATGAACTTAGTTTTAAGGTTTGTACACAACAACATACGTGCGGCTTATGAAAACCTTGACTATACTTACGGTCCGTGGTCCTCACGTCATGGTCTGACCAAGATTATGTCTGGACTGCAAAAGAGACTGTGACCTGTGTGTTTCTTCTCAGAGCAGGAAATGCCGGTCTCATCTAGCTTTTTACCCCACTGCCCCAGAAGGAGGGTAACGTTTTTCGAGAGTATGTATGTATGTCTATTTCTTTGGCACGCTCTGTAGCCGAAAGAAACGGCGTGATGGATTTTAACAAATGAGGTGTCGTGATTCGTTTTAATTGTGGGAGTAGCATAGGCCCTAAAATATTTGTTTGTTTTTTTTTTTTAATAAGATTGATGAGTAAAAGTGTTTGTACAAATTGTACAAACCTACTTACAGAAATAAAATTACTTATCATTTAGAACCTTCTCATATTAAACTATGTAAATGGCGACGGTAAAATGACGCGTCGCGACGGGTCGATGGCATTTTAATGTATTTCTCATAATTCCGGTTAAACCAGATGAAGCTAAAATCTAGAAATAGTAATAAAAACTTTTTAACAAAAAAAAAAACGACTTCCAAAAATCACTACAAAGTGAAAAATAACTTTGATGTCGGAAGTCGGTGTCTTTCGTTTTTTATTTAATTTCTTTTTTTTTGCCACCGACTTCCGAAATCAAAGTTATTTTTCACTTTGTAGTGATTTTTGGAAGTCGGTTTTTTTTTTGTTAAAAAGTTTTTATTTCTCGCTTTTTAGTGGGTTTGTTTATAATTTGTATAAGTTACAATAGTCTAATGTCAATTGCTCATCACATGTTACAAAATATTGCTTTTCCCGATGTAGGGACGTTAATTGTTGAGGAGTTCTGCTGGTAAGAACCAGGAGAACCCCTCAACAACCACTCACCACACGCATTGTGTGACGAGCGGAAATTGCTTAGCAACCATATTAAAGTAATCGAATCGCAACCCGTGAAATATTTATCATTGAGTAGTTCCGGTAGCCATCTGTGGTCTTCATCATCAGTTTCACTTCACCAAGTGGTGCTTTCCGAGAGCAAATGCACGAGCTACTATAAAAAATACCCAAATCGCTATAGGTGTGCCTATAATATTTGAAGAGTTCCTTCGATTTCTCCAGGATCCCATCATCAGAACTGGATTTTGACAAAAATGGGACCATTTGGGAAGTATACCCTTTCCAACAAAAAAATAATTTTTCAAATCGGTTGGCAAGCGACGGAGTTATGCGCGAACAAACATAAAAAAAAAAAAAAAAAAAAAAAAAAATACAAACATCCGAATTGAGAACCTCCTCCTTTTTTAGAAGTCGGTTAAAAAATAACATTGTCGTGTGATGACCCAGCGGTCAAGGCCTCGCCTCTCTATATACGAGGATATTGGTTCAAATCCGGGCAAGTACCAATGTGGCTTTTTCAATATGTACAGAGGCTAGCACATCAAGCTACCCCAATCTGTCAAATTTTCCCAATTGAATACGAACCTTATTCCTTTGTTGTAAAGTTGAAAAACTATCAACGAAATTTGATAGATTGGGGTAGCTTGATATGCTGGCCTCTGTACATACTTTACGAGTTTTTAGGGTTCCGTACCAAAATGGTAAAAAGGAACCCCTAAGGTGTGACTCAGTCTGTCTGTCTGTTTGCGTTACAACTTAATTTTGTTTTATGACTTTTCAATTTTTACTGCCGGTCTAAAATCAACTTAATTCACACTAGCATAAAATTTATATTTGTTTGTGTAGGAATAACATTAATTGGAAACAAGGATCTGAACAGACTTTAGGTTAGAAATTGTGCTACCACTGTTTGTTGGGAGGCCAACCTGGCTCTAAAGCTTCGTTTGCACGACGAAGCGAGAATATTGATTCAAGACTATCGCCTCGACCGTCCGCGTCGAGGATCTGTCCTCGTATTAAACAAAAGATTAATCAATATTTCGTTGACTGCTTCGTTGGTATAGCTGCAAGCGCTATTGCTGAGCATGAGGTCCTGGGTCGTGCAAAGTTTTAATAGTTAGTCAGCTGGATATCTCAAGAACTACTAATGCTATCAACTTGAAATTTGGAACAGTTTTAGATGACGTTTGCCCAACTATTTTGCAAATAAGAAAGCAATAAAAATATATTATGTTTTTTTTTGTAACAGGGACTGAAAGGGGGTCTTAAAAATTCGAAGTGAGGTTACTAGGGCATGTGGGGTATCATATGAAAAAGCGCTGTTTGCACATTCTCAAACATTTTTTTCTTTTTTTAGGCCGCACAGTTTTCTACTTTTGATGAAAAATGTAAAAAAAAAAATACCGTTCCGAAAAATGTAAAAAAAAAATACCCCCTTATCTCCGAGGTTTGTATAGAGAAAAAATTGAAATTATTCTGTGTGATAGAAGTTTATGTATAGATTACAGGAAAAATAAAACGATGTCTCTAAATAGCATAGTTTTTCAGAAATCATCACCAAAAATTACATGTAAATTATGGTACGGAACCCGGTGCGCGAGTCCGACTCGCTCTTGACCGGTTTTTAAAAAAAAACGTTTGTAGTTTTGGTCTCAGCAGCCAAATTATGCAGAAAGTCAGGACTGAAGAGCAAGCGGCGTACAGTTGTCCGTGGGAGAAGCAGCTCGTCATAGGTCGACATCAGCAGCTTTCAGTAGTCATTTGCCATTGCTTGCGATTTTTTCGTTTTGAGTGAATTAACGAATACCTACGTTCGTCCGTCCGTCGTTGTACCTGATATACTGGATGCCTTTTTTTACCGTCTCGAAAAAATAGGCCATAATAGGCGAACGGAGTAGAAGAATATGGCCTAACTTAAAAAAAAAAAAAATCAAATCATATGCAGGTTGCATGTGATTTGAATTTCGATATATTATATACGGCTTCTACTCCGTTCATCTAATGTACCCTATTTTTTCAAGACGGTAAAAAAAGTCATCCGGTATAAGGGCGAGCGCGCATTGCGGTGCGTTTTTCTACCGCATAATCTGTGAAGTATGGAATGTCTTTGAAGTGCGCGCACTGCGGTCATGCGTTTTGTTACTGTAGGCCCCGCCCAGTGCGGCAGAACTAACGGAAACGCACTGCAGTGCGCGCTCGCTCTAAGGTCTATTTGCACGAAATGTCTTATGGGGTGTTCAGCAGTCATTAGTACGAGTATTTTTTTACTTTAAAGCTATAGTAATAATAATTGTGTCGCAGATATGGCAGTGCGGCGGGCGTATGGTGGACGCGCCGTGTTCGCGAGTGGGACACATCTACCGCAAGTTTGCGCCCTTCCCTAACCCCGGGCACGGGGATTTTGTTGGCAAGGTAATATTACAACTACACTCGCGAGCAACCAAACAACCCGTGCATACAAAGTATATATTTTTTTTTCTTCAAAAAGTTCTTATCTCTTTTATGAAAAAGTTGATTTTTTTAAACCTGACTGAAAAAAAAAACAGACACAGAAGTCAGTAGTTAGGCTGGTAGTTGGGATTACTGCCATGGTTGCGTCGAACTTACTACATAGAACCGTCATAGTACCGTCACGGCATAAATATGATACAGTATCTTTATCTCACGAAGCAACACGCGCTTTGCTTGTTGTAACCAAGTGTACAAAAACGCTTTGAATGTAGACGAGTAGCGTCAGCACATAGCACACACACCCTCACCCTCTCACATACTCACACACACACACACACACTTCCAACTTCGCCCATGTCTCGGACTGTGCCAAGAGCTCCTGCACTTACACACACATTGACAGCGTGTTTGTACACGTTTTTTGTTTAACTGATAAGCTTATTGTTTTGTTGTTGAATATGTTCTTTTGTAATGATGTAACTTCTATGTAATTTATTTAATGTGCACTTATTAATAAATATTCTATTCTATTCTATTCTATTATATTAAATGCACTAGTACCTGTCTTCGCCCATATAACCGCAATTTTAAATTTTGTAGTTACAGAGCGGTCGATTGCATCCAATATCGATATTTGAGTATCCCAAACGCTGAATGTCCCAGAATCTGTTGTCAGAATTGAGAAAAATGGCGGCTGACACAAAAATTTAAGGGATCGAAGACATTTCATGAAATTACGAGTATTGAAGGTTTTTGGTGAGATGTTCATGTATTCTATTGTCCGTTTATAGAACTATCGTCGCGTAGCCGAAGTGTGGATGGACGAGTATGCGCAACACTTGTACGCTAGAAGACCTCACTACCTCAAGATCGACCCCGGCGATATTTCTGAACAAAAGGCGTTGAGGGAGAAACTGAAGTGCAAGTCTTTTAGATGGTTCATGACGCAGGTAAAATCTATAAAAATAAAAAGAGAAGTCCTGACTGACTGACTGAGAGGTTCCCTTTATAATGTAGACAAGGAATAATGATGGATTTCCCGGTAGCACATTCCCGTAGGATATTTGCCGACATCCAAGCGGGCAAAGCCGCAGGTAAAAGCTAGTATCATAGAAAATCAAGTCATTTATTCAAACAAGATTGAGAATCAGCACTTTTGGAACGTCAAAATTACATAAGACAGTCCCCAAAAAATGCCCGCCCTTCACCACTTCCTAGTGCTTTAGCTGGGAAGAAGAAGTAGCGGAACAAACTCCCCAGCAGCACAGCTGTCTGTTCAGTTGGAAGAACTTGATTCTATACACTATTACAGTCCGCGAGGCCTAAGATGAGCTTTGCATTTGTGTGAGTGGTCACCAAAATGTTACGAGAGCCCATGACCAAAATTTTTGTCTTATCGTTTTACGTAAGACAAAATCTTCAATCGTCTTATCGTTTTACGTTTTACAACAATGGGACACGGTTTTGGTCATGGCCTCTCGTACTAAAAGAACAAAAGCCGATTGCCAAAAAGCAGTATAAACCGGTTTTAAACCAAACAAAGAACGCGTCGCGCTCTATGCCGGACGTCACACCTACACTATCTATGTGTACTCACTTACAAAAGTACAGGAATTTATTTCAAGTAGTCTTCTATGCTTTGGGACCTGCAGTGCGATTCTGTAACCATCTCATCGTGAAAACTTAGGTGAAGTGAGCGGGAGTGTCAACTCCTAGCAAAAACAAACTCACTTCACCTAAATTTTCACGGTGACATTTTTACAGAATCGACAGGCTGTTTCTGTCTTACGGGGATTCACGGATTAATTTTGATATTTTTTTATTGTATTTTCAGATTGCATTTGACCTAACAGCTAAATACCCGACAGTAGAGCCGAATCCATTTGCCAACGGACGTGTAAGTATCAACCCGTACCTAAAAAATATTCATTCAAATTCAATAACTGTTTTTTTTTTATAGGGTAACTGCTGTAGTAATTGGCCACACTTTAGTAACTGGCCACTCATAAAAAAAGACCAAAACAATGTTTTGGTCCTTTACCTGTTTTTTATGAGTGGCCAGTTACTAAAGTGTGGCCAATTACTAGAGTGCGGGTTGGTTTTTAAAAGAGATAGGGTAACTCCCTATCTCTTTTAACCGCCAACCCGCACTGGGCCCATGTGGTGGATTATGGCCCACTCCCTCATAGAGACTCCCATAAGTGGGAACATTATTGGCAGATTATGCTTATGCTCTTTTATCATTATTTTATAAAGGTGAGACCAGTATCAAACCCCAAGATGTGTATAGACGCTCATCACGGACAACCGATGGACAAGTTAGAAGTGAAGCCGTGTGCGAGCACGCCGGACGGGGAACAAGACTTCTTGTTCTCTTGGCACAAGGACATCAGGTCAGTAGTACCAAAAACGGTATGCACTTCGGCAATCGTCGTATATCTTCGGAAATAGCGCGATGACACAGATTAATACAGATAGGACACTCCGCAAAATCATTTAGATAAAAAGCGACTCTTGCTACTTTTTTTTCTTTCCTTTCTTTTTTGCTACGACACAATAAAGTTCAATTCAGTTATATTCACCTACAAGTTGCCTCTCTTTCTATCGCGTAACTCTTACATCTTCTGACTCGTTAGGGTTGTGTTCTTTTACGACGCGGCGCGTGAGTGAGTAATTGAGTATCGAACTAAAGTGCGAGGCGGCCCACACTGAATTGACCCAGTGAGATGAGCCCGCCGCGTAGTTATAGCTTCATACCTAAACTGCGGAGTGTCCCATCTGTATTAATCTGTGGCGATGATGAAATCTTTTATTATAGCTGTTACAACCAACCATGGAATTACTTACCTATTTTGTATTACCATGTTTTCAAAATTAGAGCTACTCAATGAAATTCCTAAAGTATTTTCTAAAGTTTTGAGTAATAGATGACGAGCGCGCAAGTGCTAGTCACGGCCTGAGGTATGTGAGCGTCGTGTGAGAAGTCGGTTAACACTGCTACTTTTTGACATTATCTAAATTAACACAGAATGACACGATAACCTGCTTTAAGAAGAGTTAATTTTCTTTAAAATTTACATCTGTTCCGATTTTAATGAAGAATTTTTCTCAATAATTAAGATTTTGAAAACACAAGTGTTAATCGACTTTTGTTACTGACTGTACCATAACCGATGGACAAGTATTACGTTAAGCCGTGTTCGATCATCCCTGACCCGAAGCAAGACTTGTTGTTCCAATACTTAAATGTGTAAGCCGACGTTCGCAGGGCGTAGAAAAATCGCGGCGATTTTTTTTCGGGCACTGCATTTTCAACGCTATGCTTGCTTAGCCTACAATGCCTTGCGCGTCCAATACAATAATGTGTTCAGGGCTCTGTTTCGGCTCCCTCGATATTGCAGTGCATCCGGCATGTTTACTGACGCCAGCGTAGATGACTTCTACGCAATTATGCGTAAAAAAGTTGCGTCGGTGGTGCGAAGAGTACGGGGGAGCCCGAATAGCGTCCTAAGGATGATTGGCGAGAGAACTGACTCTGTTATGCTCAGGAGGTTCACTGAACTCCATGTGCTGCGAGACCGGTGAGCCTGCTGTGCAGGGGTAGACGTTGTGGGGTTGTGGGGTGGGGGGGTGCGTTGTGTTTAGTTTATTTTTGTTCTTTTTCATTTTAATTACTAACAATAGTTATAAGCAAAATTCTTGATTAAATTATTTTTATTTTTTATTTTTATTTATTTTATTTTTTAGCGCCGGGAGTTGAAAATCCAACAGTGTGTTTTTCGTCGCGCTGGGATGCACTCTGTTGTTGTTAGGTTGGATTCTCTAAGCTCGGCTCAACACCGAGAGTTAAAAATCCAGTGCGCGATAAAATCCCGCGATTTTTTATTTATTTTTTACGTCCGTGCGAACGTCGGCTAAATGTTTAGTCAATATTCTATGGAACATTGACTGAAGGTCAAAAAACCATCCCGTTTTTAAAATTACGCCTTGCCCCAGCAGTGGGTTCTTAAGAGACCAAAATAAATATTTTAATTATGTACGTAGTTTATTTTTTTTTGTATTTTAAACAATTGAGTACTTATATAATTACTTGTACTTCTTTATTCCAGGGTTAAATCGAGAAATATGTGCTGGGACCTGCCGGAGTCCGCAGATAAAAGTCCGATACGACTGTTCTCATGCCACCTCGGTGGCGGCAACCAGCTGTGGGTGTATGACATGGTATGTACTTATAAGATTTATCAATTTACCATCCTTACATACACTCCATCACCACTGCTCTCAAAACAGTGGAGAAAAATATTGTGGGGAAACCGGCATGTCCTGATTGGTATCATTCGAAGACATGTGACATCTACCAACCCGCACTGGGCCCGCGTGGTGGATTACGGCCACTCCATTTGATAGAGAGACCTGTCTCCCAGCAGTGGGAACTTTATAGGCCTATTATGCTTACGAGTATACATTTTCCTATAGCTTCGTTCACTCCATTTAAGGTACTATCGACAAAAAGAACGGTTTTACACCTTAAAGTTGCTTTTTGTATACACTGATTCATTGAAAAACCCTGCCCCTGTGGTCCTCTGTTTTGTGTGGTACATTGTTGTTACAATTGCAGCTTCCAAGCTAAATTGATTTAAAATTGAAAAGGCCCAGCGTTTGTCGATGGTACAGTGGGCTGCATCAATTGAGTACCCCAGTTGCATTAAAATTTTAATACAACGGGGGTACCCAATTGATGCAGTCCACTGTACATTGACGTAAGGTAACAATGGGGAAGAAAACTGTCAAACTAGTTCCGCGTAGATGGTGCTAAGTGTTTGTTACTTTCATTCAGGTGCAATGGAGTTCCTTGCTTAAAACTATTCCGCGAGATGGCGCTAAGTTACAATAACTCGTGAAATACATCGAAATTATTTAGCTTTTTTAATCGACTTCAAAAACTCGACAAATAATTAACGAGTCTAAAAAAAATCGATACGAATCAAATTGATTAATTGCGTTTTCAAAATAAAGAAGTGATGGCAGTGATCTAAATATCTAAAACGCAAGCGGAACGGACACTGAATAGCTCGTTTTTCAAAATGTGACATTTTCGTTTTGATAATACGGTATTTTATATGAGAAAAAATCTAAAAATAAATTATTTAGATAGCTTAGGCAAAAAGCAGTCGGAAAATGTTAGTTTTTTCAAAATTTTCAGATTTTATAATCTGTTTTCTAACACCATGAAAGTAGCAGCCGTGTTATTACGGCTGATAAATTAAAAAGTGTCAATGTCAACTGTCAACTGAACAGCGTATACTTAGATAATATACATCTAGATCGAGCCACCGCGTGGCCGGTCATGAGACAGCAATATAATACTTTTTCTAGGTTATGTGGTATTAGAAATGAGGTTTAACGTAAGAAATCTTCCATATTATGGACTGAAACCCATGTCAATACATTCGCACAATGCAAAAACTGTCCAAAAAAGTTAAATTAATCGACGCAAGATAAATTTTTTGGCTAACATTTGAAAGTTCGCCAAGCAAAAATACGGCACGCCGTAAGAGACAGAAGATACGATGCTTTGTCTCAATTTTCCTACTAATTTCGTATATATGGTCTCACTTCCACACTTCACACTGTAATCATGGCAACGTCTAGATCATTGGTTCTTAACCAATTCTTCTTCAATTCTTAACCGGTGGTCCGCGGACCACTAGTGGTCCCTTTTTTTTTTTTGAGGGTGGGAAATCATCAAATAACTTCTCCCGCTCTGGGTGGAGCGGAAGGGCGTGTCAGACTTTTACTGACTAAAACCCACCCGTGTTCCTTCAGTTGCCTATGCCAGGGCCGCGGTAACCTCTTCAGACATCCCGCGACCCCAGCGGCCACTAGTGGTCCCTGGAGGCATTCCAAGTGGTCCGCGAAGCCATCCTAATAATATGTGGCGTGACGTAATGAGTCGAGTCGAAAAGCGCGAGCCGCGAGCGCAAAGCGCGCGCGGCACGAGTCCGAAGGCGAAACGCGGTGCACGAGGGTGGGAGCGGGGGTTTCGTTCCATTCGTTAGGGCGAGCGCGCATTGCGGTGCGTTTCCGGTAGTTCTGCCGCACTGGGCGGGGCCTACGGTAAGAAAACGCATGACCGCAGTGCGCGCACTTCAAAGATATTCCATACTTCACAGATTTTGCGGTAGAAAAACGCACCGCAATGCGCGCTCGCCCTAACTTGTTTTAGCGGCGCGGCCGCGCATGTTGCCGATCGTCCGTCACTTCACTTGCAACGTCGACGATGTAATGAGCGGTAGGGATTTATAACGTGGCTTTGAGAGAATGACGAGTATTGTACCTACTGAGTACTTGGTTTAATTTTTAAAGTTGGTGGATGCCACTGCCGACATGCGTTTAGCTTTGAGTAGCACTGAACCAAGAATTCAGAAGTTAGTAAAGAGTATGCAGTCACAAAAATCACATTAAATTAAAATCTGTAACTTTTACATTTTTGCTAAATAATAAATAAATGAGTGCTAATTTTAAAATTGTGCTTGTTTTCTTTATCAAACAATCCTTAATTTAGGAAACGGCAAGACAAACATTTGGTGAAATGGTCCCTCATGACTAAAAGGTTGAGAACCACTGGTCTAGATGTTTAATGTCACTGAGCGAATATTATATAAAGTGTTTGTTTACTCAGCGAACTGACGCCATGACCACAGAGCAATATGGCGTCCTCTGCGTCCAACGTTTTCGAGCGAAATTTGAAAATGTAAAATTTAAATGCATTTTTATGGCACTTATCGATTGAATAAAAATATTGTGTTTTTTTTAGTGGCTTATTAGCACTATAGAATCTGATTGAGACACTTTTCAAAAATGGGTGGAATACCCTATTATGTTCCCCCGACCCACCCCGTCGCATTGCATCGGCATCGCCTGCCCGCGCTATTACTTGGTTTTTACTTAGCGTTTCTTTTGACTATAGCCTTCCTCAAGAATTGGACTATCCAGTGCAAAAAGAATTTTTCAAATCGGACTGGTAGTTCCAGATATTAGCACGTTGAAACAAAAAAACAAACTTCAGCATTATTTTTTATTCAGATAAATTATTATTAGTGTACATTACAATAAAAATCATCAATATTTCTTACCATTCTTTTTTCAGAACACTGAACAAATAAAGCACGGTGCGGACGACCACTGCATTGACTGGAGTCCTTTAACTAAGGACCTTTACATCAACCGATGTGACCCATCGCGGGGCACGCAGAAATGGACCATAGACCATGTGGATAAGGAAATGATGGGGAAGTGGAAGTCAGTTAGGACAAGAGTCACGGGACCGGTTGAGGAGCCTTGAATATATGTATGATGATTTACTGTATTATTATGAGCGTTCGGGTAAAAGAAAGAGAGACATTTTGTGCGAAAGAAGAATTTTTCTATTGAAAAAAATTGGTTTTAAGGGTTTAGGTACGGTGTAAAACCATTAGGGGTCTTACTTACCACAAAAACTTAGACACTGTGTTGTAGAGGTTATTCCTAACCTCCACAACCCTCTCCCCCCTCAACCCTCTCTTCTCTATATCCCTTGGTAGACTTTCGGGCTTCTGACGACCCGTAACGACTGTCAAAGGTCCCTTATGACAGCCGGGACCAACGAAAGAAAAAGAAAGAAAACTTAGCGTGCTTTCCGAGGCACGGAGGAGTCTCGGTATCGGGATGGTCACCCTTCTACGGACCGACACCGGCAAGCGTAGCTTAACCTGATTTATCGACCCGTGCTGCTGTTATTACTTAGCCACGATCTCCTCTAGGGAAAGATGGGCGCGTGGCTAAGTAATAACACACACACACTGTCTAGAAAATTACTACATAACATAAACATAACATCACGCCTTGTTTCCCCGAAGGGTTGTGCAGAGGTGTACCTATAGTACACCCACGTATCGCCAGTTATGTTTAAGTCCCATGTAATAGCGGGCGAGCCTATTGACATCAACCGGGTACAAATCCAGACTCCGGGCTGCTACTGACAAATTTGTAATTACTTTAATTACGGTATTCGACTCGTTAATTACTACGTTGAACAATATTAGCGCTGGCGCCTTACAAATGCGTCATCAAAACGATAATCTCTTTCTCTTACCCGATGTTTCATATTTACGTATTTATTAGACGTCCTGTAGGTTGTAATAAAGCGCGTAGGACGAAGGGCGAATCTTTGCTACTACTGCTTTTTCTTACGACTTGGGCACGACCTTGCCGCTATTAGCGGGGCAGCTTAGCGAGCGCCTTAGAAAAAAAAAAAATTGTTCTTAAACAAATTTACTAAAATGTATGAAGCCGGTGCATGCGGCGCCTCGTGGCGTGCCTCATACATTTTAGTATATTTGTTCTTACCGCTCGCCGCCTCGCGCCAAGTCACCGCTGGTAACGGCAAGATCGTGGCCGAGCGGTTAAACATAAAGCTCATTGCGTATTGGCAATCCATTGTGATATTTTTTTTATAAGTCCTGGTTTTGACACGATTTTTTGACTAGAAAGTATATTTTAATACCACGTATATGAAGCATCTTGAAAAATGCTCGTCTAATGTCCATCTGGAGATCGTGTACTTAGATATATTTTAGTCTTCAGTTTGACCCTTAGTCTAACGCGCTTTTGATATCGCTTAGTAGGCTGACTAAGGTACGTAACGAAGGTACTATTAAACGTAATAGGAATTAATTCAGGCTAAAGTTAACTGCTATTGGTTGAAAGCATCGGTATTTAGGTAAAAAGGGCAAATTTTAAATTGGGCGTATTTTCAGCGCATCTCAACCTCATTGCTCACTCGTAAATGGTTGCTATGGCAACCCATGCTTGAAAAGGTACTGTGAGAGTCGAACCTCACAAGGGGCTGTAGCAACTCTAAAATCATAGAGGGATCTGCTTATTGAACTCTGATATAATATTAAATTAGCAATACATATCTATACAACTATCCCATCGGCATCGGCCCGAGGCCGCCTGACATCGGTCACTATTACAAAATCATACTTTGTCTCCTTTTCTATCTAAACATCCCCGGAGGTTACAATGCTAAAACGCATACCGTCTTATTACAAAACAAGGTTCATCTTCAAACCCAGGTTTAAACCATGTACCCTTTTTTGAATTTCGAACTTAAGACGGACTAAATTGTCAGTTTTGTATAGAGAACTGTATTTCTATCACAGCTAGGTTCTTATTACGGGCTCGATGGTTTAAACCATGACAGAAGAAACACCTCGTTTTGTAATAAGACTGATGAGGTTCTAAGCCTCTACAGTACCTACATACGTACAGTCAAACAAGTTACTTGTTATACAGTAAAAATATATTAAAAACAAAAATATTAAGAAATGGCCAATATTCATTTTTCCATACATACATAAACTCACGCCTACGCCTCATGGGGGTAGGCAGAAACTACAGAACGCCAGCTGCTACGATTCTTACATACTCCTTTTGCCTCGTTTACGTTCATACATCTGGTCGTACACGCACGTCGACGTCATTTTTATTGTGTGCTTTTTAAGTTTAAGAGCCTTAGTACGCCTCTGACGCGAAAATAACTGTGGGAAACCACTTAACGAATTCCGCTGCGAAACATTACTACATTATATCGCGATTCGAGTACCGGAACATCAGGCGAGTCAGTTGAATTGTAGCAATCGGAGCAAATTAAAGTCGTCGCTTTCGACTTAGTAAATACAGTACTTCGGACCCCTTGGATTAATTTTTCCGTAATTATAAGCTTGTCGACTGCCACAGATACGTGCGGAACATACGCGGCACCGCAACAAAATAGCGGGCTAAGCACGGAGGTGTAACCGGCTTCCAAGCAGATCGGTAAAATCACGCGGGAAAGTGATAGAATCATAATCAAATCTGTGCGTTAAAACAGGTAATTTCGCTTCTGTTTCGCTTGTAATACAACGGACAAGTCATGGCGGAACTGCTGCGGTTTCGCTGCTGGTTTCGCGGCGGGCATGTAATACCCGCCTAAGAGAGTGATGTACAAGAATTGACTACTCAGCACAATCAAGTCATGTCAAGTTAGCCTATAATCTGTATACCAAATAGCTTGGGCGACTTTGTTCAAAATGTAACTTAAGAGCGTACAAAGGCACGTATCTCACGTGCCGAAAAAATGCCCAATGTGTAACTGCCCTAATGTTAAATAATACGTTCCAAATAGTAACATTGATGTTCTCACGTATGTAAAAATTCTGACAAATTAGAACGCTTTGGTTAAATTAAATACTGCTTACTATTAAAATAACCAAAAAATATTATGGCAAGAAATTAATTAAATTTAATTAAATTTAACTAGCCTAGCGTAGGATGTAAATAGAAAGTAAGTAGGTATTAAAATTTTGAATGTTTATGCAATGTTGTCCGCGGTCGCACTTATACTTGGTAGCTATACATGTTTGATGTTAAGACTATTCTAATTAATGGTCTGCGATGGGCTGTGTTCATTAAATATCTATGAATTGCAGAAGTTAACGTTCCATGCAAATATTAGTTTGCACTTCGATATTAATAGTTTTACATTGACATTCTGGAGCTAAGAGTCCCAGATGTGATATTCGGAAGTTTTCGAAATTAATTGTTACAGTTTTTTTGCTATGTCAATAAAATTGCCTTTCAAAAGTTATTCTAATTGAAAATACATGATTCCTGAGAAATTATTAAAAACTTTTAAATATTTTTAATGAAAATGAAAGTAATACATTTCTTTTTGATTACTTTTGCGGTAATACCACAAAAGTAATAAAATTTCAAAAGTTATTAAAATTATTTTATTCGGTTTAGCCACTGGTGCTATTTCTATGTTTATGTGTTTGTTAATCCATAAATAATTTTCAAATACCTAATTAGTATTATTTTTAATATCTTGACTTACACTGTCCACCGCATCGGAAACGGGACGTCAACGAGAGAACAGATGATGGCGCCGAAGTAGCGACAGTACATTTACATTTACTAATGGCCGAATAATCTCATTTCTCGCTGACGTCTCGTTCCCGGTGCGGTGGTGGCGGTGTGGTGGTGTGGTGGTTGGACAGTCAGCGTCAAAAATATCGGGACAAACAGACTGTTTAAAATAATCTCAACAACTATGAAAATTAAACCTTATCTCAATTGGATAAAGGTCTTGTCAGAATGACAGTTGTCGTGTACGGTCTTCATTCTGAAACACTCACTCACACACTGTTCACTCTGAACACGTTGTTGTTAAAAATGAAATATTAACTCAATGACACAAGGAGTATTTCAGAATGAAGACGGTACACGACAACTTTCATTCTGATTTCATTACATAATTTTGAACCGTCTGTTCGTCCCGATATTATTAACGCTGACTGTACTACAATAGTTATTTTCTTACATAAATAAGTGTTTCATACAGTGTATATACTTTTATAATGTCCTTTAATGGTGTGAGTCGAATACTACTGAGACTATTATTATTATTTATGCTTGAATCCGACTGATTTTAAATCTAAAAATGTATGTAAAATGTATAAGATCGTTATTATTTTGTCATTAATGCATTTAAATCTAAAGTTTAAATTTACCGCGAATTTTCGCTTGAATTAAAATGCCATTATATTATTATGCTTAGGGTTAACTTTATATTTATTAATATTTTATAAATATATAGGTACTGCTTATGTTCAAATAATAAAAAAATATCTTACACACCGTTTCTAAAAGAATAAACACAAAAAAAAAAAAATTGCCAACAGACTGTCAAACTCATGTGTATTCTTTATGTGTCGATTTGCCTTTGATTTTCTCCGACCAGAATGTCATTGACAGCTCTATCATTGACTTCGTTTGAATCCTGGAAGGTGCAGTTGGTTTATTTATTTATTTATTTTATTATAAATGTACAGACAACAGCACATTAGGTTATATCAAACTGTCAAATTTCTCCAAATGATTTTAAACCTTAAAATGTTAGCCGTTAAGTTCAAAATCATAGAGAAAATTTGACTGTTTCTAGTAACTTGACCTGCTGCTGTGTGTACGCACAGTAAAATGAATACATTTATGTTATACGCTCCACGAAAGATGAGACCACGCCTCCCGCGCTCTGACCTTATACCGCTAAAGACGCCAATCGTCAAACCACGTGGTGTGTCAAGTCTCATCTTTAGTGGCACGCATTGTACGTCATACACACAGGTACTGCTTATTTCTTAAAGTTGTTTACTGACACAAATGCTCATAAAAAGCATGCTTACTCGAAAACATACTAGTAATAAGCATGCTCATTACTAGTCACACATACTACTAATAAGCACTTGCTCAATAAAAGCATGCTTTCGTGCTAGTAATGAGCACGTCTGTCAGTAGCTTTAAGAAGTTTTTTCCAGCAGACCTACGAAAGGAGAAATTAAAAGGAAATGTAGACAATAGTGTGTGAGAACAAGAGAAGAATATGATTTTGTGATGTCTTAGGGCGAGCGCGTATTGCGGTGCGTTTTTCTACCGCACAATCTGTGAAGTATGGAATGTCTTTGAAGTGCGCGCACTGCGGTCATGCGTTTTGTTACTGTAGGCCCCGCCCAGTGCGGCAGAACTACCGGAAACGCACCGCAGTGCGCGCTCGCTCTTAAACTAAAATATTAAATATACCTACCTACCTGTAATGTAAAAATTAAATTAATAAATATGCTAAAATGTATAAACCTGAATAAAAATGGTTGTGCATTATGGGCGGGGAAGGAGGTGAGGCATATCCAGTGAAGTGGTTTCATTGGTGTTATTATTATTGGTGTGTCAGCCAATCACAGCAGTTGACATGAGTTTGACAGTTTCGGTCTTTTGAGAACCGGGTGATAATGTGATAGTCTAACAAAATAACGTAACCACAGCAATATGTACTCTACTGTAATTTACAAAGGACAAACCTTGGTGACAGGACTATTTATAACGAGGCACGCGTTTTTAGCAGCTTAATAAATGTAGGTACTGTAATTAATTATTACTTTATGTTCTTAACTAGGACATTAATAGTCGAAATTAGTCATGGTCGAGTATTTATTTTTATAAATTAAAATATTTAATTATTACGTTAATTATTCATAATGTTAAATATATAGGTGTTAAATTAGAATCGATGTTATTTTAGTGATAAAGTTATACAATGTGTAGTAAAATTTTGACTCACACGAACTCTGATAACTTCCAAATGTTTAGTGTTAAATATTGTATTTTTGTAACTATACGCTTTTTAGAGGCAAGAATGGAGTCTTAGATGGCAGTGATTGGTCAATATTATGTGACGTCACGGTAATGAGGGTTCACGCCACCAGGTGGCGCCACTTTGACTAAAGGTCTTCCATTTCGACAATGAATATAAAATATATGATGACGTTCATCATTCGTTTCTTTCATTCGTTTATCATTCAGTCACAACTAAAGAAAATATAGTCTATTTACTTGACAGGTGCCCGGACCTGCCGTCTCAGTGCTGCCACCTAGTGAACGTCATTTCAGAAAACCCTCACTCTTTGTTTGTAAAAGGGCTTAAAACCTTAATAAGCAAATATAAAGTGCTTTTGTCGTCAAAACTATCCTACAGTGAAAGATTAAGTGATATTTGCCAAATGAGGCAATATGTAATGTCATGCTCCGCAGCAGAACCACTTTGACTACATTATGTACAAATTACAGGATAAAATGTAGATAATGTCTATATTTTTGTAGCTTAATATCAAAAATTGTATATTGTTAGTTTCTTGGAAAATATCAATTAAAAGTGGTCATGCTACAGAGCATACTCTCCAGCAGGACCATTTTAAAATAACGGTTATTTCACGCTGATTATGCACAGGTCATAATATAAACAAATGTATATTTATTGTATATCAAGATAACATCTACAATTTTAGATAAATACTTACTGATTTTTAGTAACATATAAATGTTTTACCGGAAAGCGCCTGCTATGAATTTCTTAGCAAATAACAAGATTAATATATTTCTTTACGATAAATAAATTGTACCTATATCATGATAACAACATCTACAATTAGTTTATAATTATTAATTAAATTTTAATTTTGTTTATCTCTATGCTGCACACAAACAGCTACCCATGAAAAGACGCGGAATTTAATACACTGCCATCTCGTATATTCCTTAGAAAGATTTAAACAATTATATTACAATTTTAACAATTTATTAGTTTATATATTGTAAAGAAATATATCGACGGTTATAAGGCTAATTGGTCTAAGCGACATTTTTTGTGATATTGAGTTATATACATATTCGGAATCAGCAAATTTTTCTCCGTCGTTTGAATCAGGTTTCAATTTTTTTTGACTACTTTTTTGGCGCTTAGCCCCCACAGCAAAACAGGCCTCATTTCTAAGCCCATTGATCTATACGACACAAAATTAGACAAATTTGAGGACTCGATGACTTAAACCAATTTGATTTTTTGTACTTTTGTAACGTGTGTCGATTAAGGCATTTAGCTTTTTCGCCATGGTTGTGGTTTTGTCGTTTGGCTTATTTTGCATTAAACTAAAACAATAAGTTATGTCGTTTAGCTCATTTTGCACTCAACTACATTAAAATACCGTGTCGCTTGAACCATTTCGCATTAAGTTATAATAATTGTCTATGTCTCTTGACCCGTTTAGCCTCTATTGAGGATAATGAGTAATGCCACTTCGGCTAATTTGACCTAACTATCTCATTAGTATTATGGCGGTTAAAACGTTTTGATTAAGATCAGTATTTGTTAAATTGGCATTTCCATCATTTTATCAAATCGGTTTTAACACATAGGCTATCCAACAAATTAATGAGATTGCTGCTCCTTAGTCGCTTGAAACTAAGTTCAATTTATTTCGCGCTCTGTGTAAGTGTCCGTTACGAGTACCTCACCCACCCGCGCGGGCGCGTCAGTCATCCGCCAACACTAAGGGAAGTGCGTTGTGTGCGAGTGAGCTGTGAAGACAGACGGTTGATTTTCTGGTAAGTACAAAACATTTTGTTTTATCTAAGTGATAATAAATGAAGCGATCTGTAAATACGATAGGAATATAGAACAAGGAAGACATTGTTTTGATTTACAATAGGTACAATTAAATTCAAGCTAGGTTCGTGTCGTGACTTGTTCACGAAATAACTTTTGTAGGTAACTGTGTAATAGTAATATTCTTAACGACGGTATGTATCTAGATGAGTGAAAAAAATAATTATTTATCTACCTACTCGTAATTAGAAAATCTGTATGTGAGAATAGTGAATAGTGAAAGTACTTTGCAGTACTAATACCTACCTAGTTTAGGGTTAAATAGGTATTTAACCCAAAACTAAGTAGGTACTTACTGCAACGATACTTGAATAGGTAAACTGATACGAGTAGTTAGGTAATTAATTTTTTTAACAGATGTTTTGTACTTCGTCTGCATTCGGTGCGGAAAGTTAGTGTATTCTAGGTGAATAATCTTGGGAATAACCACTGTGTTTATTCTTTTTTTTTGAGGTTCATTGCTTTCAGTTCAGATTCATCCCCAGTTTATTTCTATAATTACTTATCAATATAAAATGTTCTTAAATCGGTTTTAATTTAATTTCAGCAATTTTATTATGGAATCACAACGCCGGTTGTATTTTAAGAAACAGATAGTGAAAGAGTTGTCTGAACAGAAGACTGAAGTACCTGAAACTGCCGAAAATGAAAATAGTGAAAATAATGAAGCTGATGAAGATTGTGATCTCACACTATTAGGAAGTCAATCCTACTATGACCAAATCCAAAAAATTTCATGTGTGAAAACGATTCCTTCAAACCCAGATAACAGCAATATGGAAAAAGAGTCACAGGTAAATAAAGCTTTAAAGCCATACTAATTTTATTATTCTATCATGAGTTCTCGTTGATTTAAGTTATTTTTTTTCTTATAGGATGACAGTACCACCAAAGCTCTATTAGAAGATATTACTAACAAATACCTAACCAAAGAAAATAGTTATACAGAAAATATAGAACATATACAAATAGATATTGAATTTGAGTCGGTATGTAATTAATTATAATACTAGCTTTTACCTACGATTTCATCCGTGTGGAAATAGCATTTCTGATTTATTTTATTTTTTAGACTGAGAATACTGAAGAAGTGTGGAATAAGGAAAACTCGAGTGATATATTTCCACAAAAAGAAAGCTATGATGACGAACTGATATCTAAAAATGAAAAAAATGAGAACGAAAAAGAACCTGAACTTATTTCTACATTAACGGAAGTAATTGCTGAGAGTGAGATGGAGTTGCTGAGAAAGTCTCTTGAAGCAGATGAAGATGACATAGAAGCAGAGAAAAATAATGATACAAATGATGATCAAGTCAAATCCAAGAAAAGGAACAAGAGAACCAAAATTAATAAAAGTTATGTCGATTTTCTATCTGAGGAAGAAGACTTCGTATGGGATTCCTCTTCTTGGAAAGAAACTGGGGACGAATCTTCATCAAATGAAAGCAATGAACCTCAGAAAAAGAAAAAAAAAGTAACATCAGAAGACGGCAAGGTGAGTGAAGCGGGATTGAGAAAGAAAAAAAAGAATAAACGCAAAGAAGCAAAAAACTTGCGAGAAAAAGGAAAAGAGTATGTGAAAAAAGACGGAAGTATTGTAAGTGGAAGATCACTTAAGCCTAATCCATGCCTAGGAAAAAACTGTGGCAACGCCTGCGATAATGTTTCTGAAGAAAAAAGAAAACATATCTTTGATTATTTTTGGGGACTACCATCCCAAAGAAAAAAAGATTGGCTAGTTGGCATGACTGCTAAAACTGACATAAAACGAAAGAGGTCAAAGGACTCTGGTGTGAGGCACAATACATATTTCTACTATATTAATGATGGTGAAGGCCGACGTAAGGTTTGTAAAAAATTTCTAGTGGACACTTTGGGTGTTAGCCCAAAATATGTTACTTATACCTTAGCCAATGCATCGTCTGGGTTGGCAAAAGAGGAGAGCAGAGGTAAAACTGTTCCTAAGAATAAAACACCTCACTCAGTAAAGGAGTCAGCCATTAATTTTATTAAAAGTTTACCAGCACTACCATCCCATTACTGTCGTAAAGACAGTACCAGATTATATCTCCCCACTGAATTTAAAAACATAAAAAACCTATACAGGATTTATAAACAGTCAAAAACATCAGAGGGTGTAGATGTTGTTGGTGAAAAAATATTTCGTGACATTTTTAACAAAGATTTCAATATTGGTTTCCACGTTCCAAAGAAGGATAAATGTGCCAAATGTTTACGTTTTGAAGGCCAGAATGAAAAAGAAAATCCTGAAATGTTAAATCATTTAAAGGAAAAAAAGGCATCAAAAGATAGATTATCTTTTCACTGTGAACTAAGCAAGAAAAATAACGCAATGCTTTGTACTTCTTTTGATCTACAAAAGGTACTGAACACCCCACATGGGGAGAGTATGCTGCTATTTTATTCTAGAAAATATACAGTGTACAACCTTTGTTTTTACGAAAGTGGTACCAGAAATGGATTTTGTTATACGTGGGGAGAAACCGAAGGAAAAAGAGGAGGCAACGAAATAGCTACAATCTTACAAAAATATATTGCTGAAGTTGATTCCCGTGGGTCTGTAACAAATTTAATTCTTTATTCAGACTCATGCCCAGGGCAGAATAAAAACAAAATAGTTTTAGCCGCCATACATAGCGCACTGCTTGAAACAAAACACATTGAAACCATACAAATGAATTATCTGCTTCCAGGGCATACCGAAATGACTGTCGATAGCATCCATGCCACAATTGAAAATTCTGTTAGAAATACTATAATATGGGCACCATCGCAGTGGCCAACTGTTTTTCAGTTGGCTCGTAAAGATCCCGGCCCATATTACGTAGAAAGTCTTACGCACAACGATTTCATGAATTACGAAGAGTTCTCAGAAAAGTATTTCAAAGGCAATTTAAGCGGAAAGATCAGTAAGATTCGGGTGGCGACATTCAAAAAGTCGTCACCCAATGCCATGACTGTCAAATACAGCATGGATAAAGATGCTGAGACCGATTCTATAGCCATAATTTCAAGACCAAAGGTAGTGCAGCCGAAGTATAAAACATCTGTGCCTATAACTACGGCCAAATACAAAGATCTTAAGAAGCTGTGTGATACAGGGGTTATTCCCAAAATTTTTCACCTAGAATACACTAACTTTCCGCACCGCGTTGGTAAAGATGTTCTGATAGATACAGATATTGAAGATGAGATAGTAGCTTAAGGTTCTTTCTTTGTCATCGTCAACATATTTTTTTTTTAGTTATAAAGAATGTTACATTTTCTTTCTTTTTGGTTTTTGATGATAGATACTGTATCTATATTTGTTTGTTTTTTTTTTCTTATTAAGAATGTCGATATTGTATTGTTTTTGATAGAGAATGTTAACTTTTATTTGTTTTCTGACGAAATTGTTATTTTTTTCTACTTCTGATTTATCACAAGTTACCTACTGAAAAGAGTTTTTTTGAAGTTTTTTTTTTATAACATTAATGTTTGACTGATTTTAATTAGGTACGTCCATGTCGAAGACTGATTTTGAATAAATTATAATTAATAGCAATTTATTTGTTGTTTTATTTATAAAGTAATGCTAAAGTACAGTGGTGATACTACTACATAGGCTTAGGGTGATATACCATCTTATCTAATACCTTGTTCCAAGACACATTGAATCAACATCTTGAATGATTCCTCTTCACATTTTTTTTATATATTAAAAATATACAAGACACTGTCTAAAATTGTATAAAGTGGCATACCAACCTCAAAAATATCTTATGGACGTTGCTGAATTATGATGGCCTAAGCATCAATATCTACTATAATCTAGCTCAAGGGCTCATTTTGTTTCATCCTGCAGTCCCTCTTATGGGCATCTATATCAAATTACTTCACTCTGGTGCAACACCATCATGTTGCTTAGGGTCATTGGGCATATTCAACTGTCAGTTGACTTGGCGCTAAATTCATTTTCTCTCGTATTCGTTTATTCTAGACCGATGCTTGAGCCAGTTAACTTTCAACTATTTTATTTACGGTAGGTATTTGAACCATTTTGCCTTTCTCAAAAAATAACTAAAGTTGATGCATTTTGGGCTAACCAACATAAATTTTCTTAAATAATACAAAATTTACAACAGTTATAACTTAAAAAACTTCCTTATTAAATTAGGAATATACTGTATTAAAAAAAATTAAGTCTATCAAATAGTTGATTTTTTATGATTTTTTTTTCCAAAAAAAAAACTTTGATCCGTCCTCCTGCAAGTTTTGCAAAATGTCGCATAGGTCAATTAGCCTTGCAACCGTCGATATGTATTAATCTTAAAATATTAATCTTGTTATTTGCTAAGAAGTTCATAGCAGGCGCTTTCCGGTAAAACATTTATATGTTACTAAAAATCAGTAAGTATTTATCTAAAATTGTAGATGTTATCTTGATATACAATAAATATACATAATATACATTTGTTTATATTATGACCTGTGCATAATCAGCGTGAAATAACCGTTATTTTAAAGTGGTCCTGCTGGAGAGTATGCTCTGTAGCATGACCACTTTTAATTGATATTTTCCAAGAAACTAACAATATACAATTTTTGATATTAAGCTACAAAAATATAGACATTATCTACATTTTATCCTGTAATTTGTACATAATGTAGTCAAAGTGGTTCTGCTGCGGAGCATGACATAGTATGTATTAGAAAATGCTTTCAACGGTGTTAAAGCCATCATTCGCATTTTTGAACAACATATAGGCTATTTGTGTAGTCGTGTAGTTTTATGTCGGTTACAAAATATATTTGTTGTGCCAAAGCTGCTTCCTCACTTGTGACAGACACGTCAACAACTCTCCTAACAAAGTGTGTTAACATAATGCGGAAGGGGATTTGAACATTTTACTCATTGAACCTCCGAACTAAATCCAAACAAAGCGGCGACGCGGCGAGTATTCTAGACTCAGATTATACTTTTATTATTAAAGTTGTCCTTTTCAAAATTAGTAATAAAACGAGGCAACCTTATCGAGTTTGGGCTCGTTTGATTCCTCTTGACAAGGACTCTGATCCTAGATGATATCCAGACTAATACTTAAGCTTGTTTTTTAGGGTTCCGTATCAATATAGTAAAAAGGAACCCTTAGGGTGTTTTTTTTAATAATTCTCTTTTGTCTACGGTGACTGGTCGTATAGTATATTTAGGTATCACTCGTATTTCACATGTTATAACTTTTGTTGGTGAACATTACAAGTGGGGATGCAGCTTAACACATTTTATTTGTATATATTGTTGGTTTGTTTGTTTGTACGAGTCTATTTCCATTGTGAAACATATCACTAGTTGTAAACAAGCACTTATAGTTTTATTTGTATATTGAAAATAAATTATTTTTATAATGCAAATGAAATTTTTATTCAGAAGAAGGGGTTAAAATGAAACGAGTAGATATTTTAATACTTTTTTTATTACATATTCCATTAGAATACTTTCTATTATTATCGTACATGCTTGCGTCTGATGAGCACGCACTCTCCCGACTAACAGAGTATGACTGTTGACTATCTATACACATTCAGAGTATTTTAATGGGGTCTATGCACCATATCTACATACAAATTAAATGCATTACGAGGAAATCAGTTCTACATGTAAATGCTTCGTGTGAAGATCGTACACTGTAAGCTCTCTAAAGTAATCTAGAAGCTGAAGTCTATGGATGTCAATGGCCGCACGTTATCTATGGAGCTGTTTCTCATCGATTTTCCCGCCAAAAGGTTGAAAACCGTTCAATACGCTACATTCGAACAATTGTCTGAATATAAACCAAACGTACTGTACTGCGAATGTTCGGTCTATATTCAAACGATCTAAACCTCTCGGTAAAATCCCTTCCAATTTGATATATTACAATTCATCGTAATCCTAAGATCCTTATCGGGTTACATTATAAATAATTCAAGCGTAAAGATATGTACAATATTTTTACAGATTACATACTCAATTAAGTACCTATTTACAAATTAGAATTCTTTATACATCATAAAAAAGATAACATACCGCTCTAAATATCACCATGAAATCAATAACTACATTCACAATAGATATATTATTATATTATCAATTAATTTCAAATAAAAATAAACCTTAAAGTTCTAAATAAAGAGTAAGACGTATTACATTACAGTATTGCTTCTTTTAGTCACATTTTCCAAAATATCACCAACGCGCGGGTCTTCAGCACCCGACCCGATAGATTCGAATTTTGAATTTTTTTCACCAAATCTATACATTTTTTGTAAAAAATATTCTCATCCTATCACCGGCCACTCAGTCACCTATCATTAAAGTATCTCTAACACAGAATAGACACCACATTTGAAATGAGACACATTTATGGACATATACTATAAAATATCTACTTTTAATTACAATTTGTGCTTCTCGCTGACTTATCATCGATAAGGAAACATCCTACGAATCACAATAGTATTAAAATTCGTAACTGCGAAACACACTTGTCACGCTGCGTCTAGTGGTTCGGACTCGTGTTGTCACTCAGCAGCTACTTCAGGGGAGAAGAAACAATAAATCAGTCTCTAGTAAACGTTCTGTTAAGTCAGCAAGAAGTTTGTTCCTAAACGGTTACGATAAGACCTACTGTTCGATTATTGCACAACACATGCAGAATGTACGTATTACGTTGACTGTAATTTTAATTATTTTATTTTTTTTATTTAGTCTATTAATTTTTTACGATGTCATGCTACTTTTGGGATTAGTACTGTATTCTACTTAGAACTCTGTCGCTCCGAACGGGTAAAATGGCTTTACTACTTTACTGAAAACACACGACGTCTAATGGAAATAATTTTATTTTTTTGGGGCGGTAAGATTTTTTAATTTTTTCAACAATGAAGGTACAAATGAGTGAAAATAAAACATTCCATTCCTTTGACGTTTCGAGTGAAAGCCTGGTCTTTATAAGTCGGCCATGTCAAGATTTATTCTGTTTTTACCGTAGTTTTCACATTTTGGCGGCACTTGAAAGTTAATCTTTTAAATCACAGCTACGTATATTACAAAAGTCGCACATGATATTATCACACTTTGAATAATGAAATTAAAAGAAATAGTCACTTTCAAGTTCCCGCCAAAATATTGAGATCTGATCTCTACAAAATTTATGTAACAAGCCAGTCAGCGTTAACGTGGCAAATTCCCTAACAAGCAAAAAATATAGACGTCATTTAATTTGAAGAGTCAGATAATAATATATTAGAGGATATAAAATACAAAATTATTGCTAAATAGTGTTAGTATTGCGAAGTAAAAAGACCTTAGGTCTATCAAAGGAACAACTACAAGAATAAAATATACGTATTTTTATTTACAAATATCTAAAATATGTAAGGATAGAACAAAATATTTGGCTAAAACTTAATAGGAATACATGGATCTTGTGATAAATTATAACATCCTAAGTGATTTACGTATAGTATATTAAATAAAAAATGTTAAAAAAATATTTCATTGAAACAATATAAAAAGTTAAAATTGTGATTGCATATTGAGTATTTTGGTTCCATGATTTTTATAAGTATTATGCTCAGTTAGTCGTATTATTATATTTTTTAATTATTTAAGTTTATTTATTTATGACTCGGTACCCTGTAGTGAGTTGTTACGAGATTCAGTTCAGTCCAACGATGAAAGGGCATAAAGTATGTAAAAATAACGTATGAGCTTTGTAACGCCTAAGTACGAAATGAAAAAAATAATTTACTTTCTCGACATAGAATTTCTTTCGGTTTCCAGTCAATCTTAGCCTAACCGTAAGCTTAAATTACAAAACTTTTATTTCCCACTCAGTCCTAGCAATAACTCCTATTATTCGTAACCATCAGTAACACACCGATCACAGGAGCCTCTTTTGTCTTTCTTATCCAAGTTTATACACTTCACTCCAATAAAAAAATAGTTAAGAACTAAATACCGTTCCAAATTTGAAACTTCACTACTTATGATAAAATGGCCAGTTTCAAATTTGGAAATCAAAATGGCGTTGTTTTATGGCACGTTAAAATTATGAGCGGTGTCGCGCTCTCCCACTCTTTCTCCGTTTTCTTCTGCTGTCGCGTACAAAGACGATGTTCGCGGGGTCGTCGGCTAGTTGGGGGTATTTAGATACAGAATGGACGTCTCTGGCTACCCAGCCGTCCACGATTCCGTGTGAGATAAGTTCTTCTTTCTCTTCCTCTGTCCATGTCCCCCTGCCCTCCCAACCTGCCGCAACCAGTGCCTTCTCTCGTTCCCAAGCCCTGGCTGCTGCTCGTTTGTGAGCATGCTTCAAGAGTTTGATACGCTCTTGGTTGGGATCTACACCGTAGCGAAGCACGATGACCGCTTGCGCAGAGCCCTTTCCAACGGCGTGAACTCGTACCTGAAAAATGCAAAGTGTCCCGTTGAGTTTGGGCTTTTTTGGACTCCATAAAATTATTTTTGAAAAATTGACAAATAAAAAAGAAAATCACCTCTAATCCTTGATCGTTGGTTTCGTCTTGCGACACGTTGAACTTGCCAGAGAGACGTCGGAGTTCTTCCAAATCATCTCTTATTTTCAGCGTATTGTCCTTTACAAAGTAGAATACATCCTGGTCGTGGATATTGAAGTGCACATCTAAGAAGTAGGAGTTATTGAAGACTGTTGTTATCACGTCTTCGACAACGTTGTTGGCTCCGTCCACAACGCTTATTAGCGCTTTACCATCTACCCTTGATATTAAAACTCCTTCGCCAAACACTCCGCGTTTGTAAGACACTCGTGGCAAGAGATTCCTCGTGATCGGTTCCATTTTCAGGAGTGGAGTAGGGACAAAGTTCATATCAGCTAGCTTGTGGCTTATCTGGAAAAGTTTCATGACATTAATAAAAAGTTTAAGTAAATATTCATGTAAGTAGCTGTAAAAGATCTAAAGTGCAGGAACATACCTTTTCAATGATACATTGTAGTCCAGACAAAACTTCGAAATCGGGAGTCAATCTGGGTGCCGTCAGTTCCACTTTCGGTTGGAAGATCATGTCAGTAATGTATCTCGATCCCATCATCTTGTTCAGGTCGTATCCATACAACTGAAGCCAACTGCTCAAATCCGTCATGTAAGGAGTATTCTGATTCCTATTTATTGGATCATTGTTCTTAAACCGATAAATGAAGATGTCTGTAGGGAGGTGAAGTTTGCTCGCTAGATGTTCCCAACTTGGAGTCATCCATTGACCAACTACAGGATCATATAAGCGAGCATCTAAGTAAATTAGATTAGTATAATAGTCATAAATGCCTCCTTGGAAGTCTACGGGCACGTAGAATTCGGGGTTTGTATCTTTCATGATCTTTCCGAAAGGACTGCGTTTGATTTCTTTTACAATCTCACCATTTACATCGAATACTACGAGCGGGGATCCATTTTGATCAGTGGCCACATAGAATCGTTGGTCTTCCGTTTCAATGCATGTTAAGAAATCTCTTTGGTCGTATAGAAATCGTACAGTCTTTCCTGATTTCGTAAAGTGAACGTGCGTTACAAGGGTTGGAGTCTGTGGGTTGGCGTAGAAGAATTGAGTGACATTGCTCTTGTCGTCCTTCCAAGCTACCAATCTGCCTCTGTCGTCGTAGTAATACCACATTTGGAACTTGTCCCTTTCAGAGGCATGCACGAATTGGCCACGGGAGTTGTACCTGTATTTTTGTTCACCACGTCTAATAACGAAACCGCGACCGTCGTAGCTGCTATACTCAATATCACTATATTGGACAACTCGATCACCAATATCGTAGCCCAGATAACGTTTCTCTCCATGTTCGATAACTCCGATCACGTTGCCGTTCTCATCGAACACGTACTTCCAGTCATCCTCAGATCCTACTACTTCCATCAAGTGTCCATCGTAATTGTAACTAATTCGTTCGTTCGATGAGGTGTCGCCGATCATAATCTTTTTCGATTTTATCCTGTTTCGTGAGTCATATTCTACTTCAAGCCGGAACACGTCAAAGGCTTTGATGTTAATCAGAATGGTCTTGACTCTGCCACGATCATCATAATCAGTTATCGTGAAGTATTGTTTGCTTGTGTCCTGCATCACTGATCTGTTGAACGTGTTTCTATAAATTCTCAAATCGCTGAGTGCTTCAAGAATACCTAGATTTTGATTGTATTTCATTCTCAGTTGTGGCATTTCCTTGCTATTGATATTAACATCAATTGTGGAAAGCCGAGCGTTGCCGTCGTACTGGTATTTGAAATGAGCGTTGTTCAGATTACTCTTGGGACTGAATTTCATCTTCTCATCTTTAAGAATTCCGGCGTGATATTTATAATCTTGCCTTAGTTCGTATTCGGAGTCCGTAATTTCAACATTCTTTACAAGATGTGTATTTTCGTGGTAAACGTAGCGGATAGCAGAAGCTCCTGCTAATACCATTTCTAACTTTCCACTGTTATCATACACGTACACGATTTTGCCAGATTGATGTGGGAATATTTTAGAAAGAATATTTCCGTCATCGTTGTATAAGATTTCGTAAGGATGTCGATTCATTGGGGAGAAATACTGGTATTTGAAATAACCTAGTGACGTCATGAGTGCAAACGTATGAATATGACCTCGTGGAGTAGTCAAATTTTGTAGTGCACCAGAGTCATCGTAGTCCAACAGATAATCGCTACCTCTAGGTGTTGTTACTTTCAGCGGTAGAGATGTGAACATATCCCTGAAGGAGTAAGCTAAGGATGATCCATCACCGTAACGAATTTCGTTTAGTCTGCCTGCGCGATCGAACCCATATGTTTCATTTAGATCACCCCAACTCCATTTAGTTAATCTGTTGAACCTGTCATAATCAAGCACCACTTCGGCGAATATTCCATTGCTCGGTCCAAATCTAACTGGTCTCGCGGTTCTGTCATATGTAACATTCAAGAGTTCCACCTTATCATCCATGAACACAGCAATTGTTGACGAGTCTCTGTCGTACTCCAGGGTAAGTAAGTTTTCACCGTTTATCCTTAGTTTACGTCCAACTTGCGCGATAGTTTTGCCACTTCTCGCTTTGTTCAGAAGTTTTCGCAAGAAGTATCGCCATTCAAATCTATTTGCCAGGTCACCACCTACTTCGGTTCTCTGTTTTGCTGGGATAGGGAAGCTTTCTCCCAATATTGGATCAACTTCAGCCAAAACTGTATACGGGACTGTGTCCGTAGATATAACGTGACCCCAAGGCATGCTGGAGGAAATACTACTGTCGGATGAAATAATAGTTTTCTGTTCCGCTTCACCGGTACGAGTGTTCACTGAAGATCCCTTTATCAAGATCGAAACAGGTTTCTTATTGTTTTCAGTGATGCGAACTGTGGCGCCCTTGATGCTCAGATCGAAGTTTAGATTGATGATTCTGCCAGTGGGCGTCACAGCAGATGTCAGACGGCCGAATTCGTCGTACTTGTAGACGTAACTTCTTCCTGTGCTATCGTACTTAGATTTAAGTAACCCACTAGGACCGTAGTAGTCGAACGTAACATTGAAGTTGTCTGGAGTCCTTAGCTCTTGGAGCATCTTCATCCTGGACATCTTGAGTCTACATTTCTGTCCCTTAGTGTTTTCAATAGAATTGACTGAGGTGGAGTAGTCTCTTAGTAAAAACACTTTATTGCCGGCTGCGTCTGTAACTGTGCTGAGTTTGCCATTGCTGGTATTGACGGTGTAGGTGAACACATAGTTGTTCTCTCCAGTCAAGATGTTTTTACTCGTGACATGCTGGCCGAATCTGTTGAAGATGTAAATCTCTTGCGAGTCAGGTGAATAAATTTCGTATTCCCTTGCTCCACTTGCGTCTGGTATGCTGGCCATGACTGATCGAATCCTGTAGTTTGCTTGATCTGCGATATGAACAATACCGTCAGGACTGACTATGACGGCTGAGATTGTATTGAACTTCGAATTGGAGGCCAAGAAGTGGTCGGCCTCAAAACAGTCACAGCCTCTCTCTAAGCAGTTGCATTTCGATTCGGCGCCAGCGTACAGTGAAATCTTTCCATCAGTGGTGATAAGTCGAACTCTGTTTATTCTCTGAGAGTCACTTTCAGCGACGTATAGGTCACCTGCCGAACCGAAAGCAATACTTTGTGGCATCACTAACGTAGCGTACGTTGCCAATTCTACATCGATACCGGTCATGGGTGACGGACAATGGAGAGGTCTTCCAGCGATCACTTTCACTCTACCATCTGGAGCCATTTGTAAAATCATGTGATCGTCTATAATATGCAAGCTGTTGTCTAACGGATTAATAGCGAGCTCTGTGGGCCAACGCAGATGGACTTCTTCAACACTAAGTGTTCCCTCGCAGGGAATTGGTTTCCAATGAGCCCTATGCATGTGGTTGCCAATGATAGTAGTAATGATACCGTCTCTGTCTACCATTCGGATATTCGTGCCATCAGCGAAATAGACGATGTTATCGATGGAAACGGCGACTCCTTTAGGGTAGGCAAGCTTAGCATCCCGTGCCAACGCTCCATCACCGCAATGAGCTTCATCACCTGGTAGACATCTTTCTCCAGAACCGACAACAGTCTCCCAGTTGTGTTCGGGGTCGGTGAAGTCTTCCGTGTTACGGACCCTTATGATTTGATGGGATTCTGGGTCTGAGATGTACAAGTTGCCATCTAGAGGTGATAGCGCCATGTGGTACCGGTAGGAGACTCGAGTGGCACTGGAAAATTAAGGAAAAACGTTAGGATCAAAATTAAAACTCATTATAATGTAATAGGGAGAACTGGACGTTAAGTTAAGACTTTACACTTACTTCAACTTGACCACTGTCCTCACAGTCCCGTCTGGACTGATCTTCCGGACGAGATTGAAGTCTCCAACGAAGATGGATCCGTCAGGGGCTGCGGCTAAGGCTACCGGTGCTAAGAGTCGTTGTCTGGACGCCACGCCCGTGCACTCATTCCCACACTCCAGTTCACGTTGACGACCGTCGCCCATCGTGGTGATGATCACACGAGGCTTGTGTTTCAGGTATACGTTTGTTCCATCTCCCTTTTGGAGAATGCCTGTAAAATAAGTGTAAAATTTATAAACATTTGGCTTAAATGTAACGTGATTTTGTATCATACTCTGCCCTATAAATTCAAAGTGAATTTAAAAATGATTAAATTCACACAATCATCATCATCATCATCTGCCTAGCCTTTTCTCAAAACAGAAATGATGATGAATGATGATTTCAGATGTTGGGGTCGGCTTCCAGTCTAACCGGTTGCAGCTGAATACCAGTATTTTACATGGAGCGACTGCCTATCTGACCAAATGCCTAAATTTACACAGTTATGTGATAATAATTATTATCACATGATTGTAAAATATATTACGTATTGTGCATCTAGCAAGATCGATCGATGTCACTGAAGAGGTCAAATATACTGAACCACTTAACAGATTACATGGCTTTGTACTTAGGGCTGCAAAACGGTTAGATATACTAAAGCTCGAAACGAGACGCTTTAAACCCCGTGCCCGTGGTAAAGGGCTTTAGAACATCGTCCCGTGTAGGGTCTAGGTACGTAATCCTTACATTCTACCTACATTAGACGAAATAATAATTTAATTTACCTTCGTGGAAGTTGTATCTATGATGGATATCCAAATTCCAGCCACCAACGTCCGATATACTCATGTCCTGTCCACTGAGTTTCGTAGTCTGCACATTCCAGATGACATCTTTACAATCCGTGTACTGGTACCCTACTTTTACTAATGCTGTTGTTACTCCGTATACTCTCTGCTTGTACACATTGAGGCGGTTCCAAGGATACGTGAATTTGATGACTGGATCGGCTTCGAATGTCTTCTTGAAGAGTATGCCCTCTATCGTTATCCTCAGGTGGATGAGCGCTAACGTCGATGGAATTTTCTCAGGAGTGAGTTGTAGTTGTATGGTGGAGAGATAACCAGCCGCTCTGGAGCTGTGGTATACTAGATGTAGACCAGTTCCAGGGATTTCGAGACTTTCTTGGATCACCTACAAAGAATATAATTATTTGTTAAATCTTTTATTTAAAAGAATGGTATCTAACTCGAGGGTATCATCAGGTTAAGAATCATGACGTTAGTATCTAAAAGACCATGGATAGATAAGACCAAAATTTTCTAAGGCATACCTGTGATTCAGCCAGAATAGCACTCTTGTCAGGACAAGCTCCTTGGAAGCCATGTTTCCAGGTAGCCAGTACAACAGGTTTCATCGTATCGTAATCATGAGCGAGACAAGCCTGTGGTGGTCCCATGTTGATCTTCTCGTCCATCGTCGTCATTAGCACAGTGTCGATTATCACAACCTGAAACAAATTGGTAAGCGAGTTGAAGAATTTTATGGAATTTTAAATGGAACGATTATTTCGCTTAAAAATTATATGAATTAACATGAAAAGTATGAAAGAATGAACGTGGAAAAGATAGAAGGAAAATTGTTACTAAAATAAATCATAAATGCAATCATCTGATATGTAAAGTTATAGTACAATTTTAAAGTCTTTAGGGGTTGTATAAATAAAGCATTCATTTATGAAAGCTCAAGCACAGGTATGGTCAGTAAAATATTGGATTTAAAACACTGCAAGGCAAAAGCGTGTTTTAAATAAAGATTTAAGAAAAATAATAGAGTCATAACATTTTTAACGTCCTTACGGTTAATCGCTGGTTTGCATGTTTTAACTTAGGAAAAAAAAAATAATCACCCCGTATGAAGTTCGTTTGAAAGTTGCTTGTATATTTAAAGTCTAAATCAAGCATGTCTAGGATCGAGCTAAGGTTTTTATGAGACGTGAAATATAAACAAGTTTAAGAATTTGACTTCGACTAAGCAAATGTCTTGAGGTGACTTGAAAATTGCGAACTTATTGTTTCCAATTTTAAGGTTATTGTTCTGGCAGAAGGCACTTGGTGTTAGGTACTTAAATTGTATGACTAATTTGCAAATAAATCTCATTAAGAGGATATATATCGAAGCGTGGTTTAGCTCGGTGTGTAAGTAAAATGGCGTTATGGCTGTCTAGTTTGACGCGCGAGATACAAGACTCACGCGCACCGGAATTTAAACGCGCTTCGTTTAAATGTAAGTATATTTATGACAAAATGCTATACTTAATTAAATTTATTTTTTGTTAACATATTTCAAATTTTAAAAACCTTCGATTTAAAGCAAACTACTGCACAATTAAGGAACTGTTTACGTATCTTATTCCTTGAGTAATTCTATAAAACAGAAAATAGACGGTGCTACTTTGGAATTTTTTCGATAGAAAATTTGCGGTTTTAGTACAGAGACAACAATATGTGTGCTTGTTAGAGTGGTTTTGATGATTGATGGCTCGGTTGAGCAATGAGCATTGGTGTCTGATGACCCTAATACCAGTTGGTGAAAAGTGAAATAACACATATCGACGCCTTAGAGTGAAAACCTCGTGTGGAAGTAAAGTGTAAAAGAAGTAACATTTCAGGAGGAAGAAAAAACTGCGTGCTGTAAAATTTTTGTACGGCGTCTTTATGTGTTTTTATTAATTAAAATGGAATATCATCAATCATAGATGGCGCTACGAGTATCGAATGAACAAATTAGTCAGATCAGGTTGTGCATTCCCGAGGTTTTCACTCTAAGGCGACGATATGGAAAATCCAAATGATTTACCTAACCATAATTATACATTTGGTTTTGTAGAAATTTTAAAAACACTAAATTATGGATGGATGTATCCGCAGTTTGTTCAAAACAGTTAGGAGACCTTATTAAAAAATAATACAATTACCTCATTCCATGGCACATAGACGACCTTCGTAGCTCTTTTAAATGGCGCCCTTCCAAAGTTGAGCGTAACAGCGCCACCTCCATTCACCAGTAGATCAAACCAGCCATCTTCTCTGGTCAGGGTGAAACCTTCGAGGGGCGTGTCAGTAGATACTCTGACGCCAACCAGACCAGTCCCAAGTAACGTGACCACTCGACCTCTGACAACCGCTGAACGACTGGAAATTCGGGCGATGAATTCATTAGTATTAAGTTAAATGTTGGTCGTAGGTATGGACCACTGTTGGTGATTTCTTGGTATGTGGAAAGTTGTAGTACCGAACTGTTGATTTGTGGTATCGACAAAATGTTGGTGATTGGTAGCTTTGTAAAGGGATGTTCTAGTTCTATGAGTGAAAGTCTAAAATTATATGGGGCTAGTGAATTATATTCTTTACGTGTGTGATCTACGTTGTCTATCATACAAATGGTGAATTAACTAAGGGACTAGAAGTAGTTGGATATTTGAAAAGACAAGATCAAAATTTATTAAAATACAAAGATCAGAACTTGTAATTGATTCTAAGAAACTCTATATCTAATAAGTAAATATTAACAATTTCTTTCTACAAGTCTAACATTGTGTAGAAGATTTATATAAAATGTTTCAGATCGGGGGTTTTTAACAAACGTCACGGACAATATTATCACTTACAAACATTTAAATAAAAAGCGAACACAA